>CM035171.1:59565395-60165395 GCA_020205615.1 Panax quinquefolius | reverse complement strand
TGATATTATTTCTTCAATATCATTATGCTGAAATATTGGTTGGAACTTTTTATCAAATTTGGAACTTTTTCATGTCGGGGTTACTATTCATGAGTTACTATTCACGAGTTACTATTCATGAGTTACTATTCACGAGTTACTATTCACGAGTACTATTCATGAAGCGTGAAAATGTTTTTTTTTTGGAATTTCTATCTTTTGGTGTCGGAGTTACTATTCACGTATACGGCACTATTCACGATATCTGACACTATTCATCAAAAAATAAAATTTCTTCTTTTCGTCCAAAATATCTATTTTGGATACTAGCTTTGATTGTATCCATGTTTTGATCATTCTTGAATTTTACACCACTATGATTATTTTTGAGGTATTGTTGGACATGGATAAAACAAAGTACGAATCCTTAATCCTTAATCCTTGTCATTTTGTTTCAATTTGGATTCGTTCTTTAAAAATATTTTCATCATCCTCGGTCTTAAATGATGATATTATTGAATATCTTTGGCTTTGTAGTGCAAAGATGAATGATTTCTGAAGAATATCTTTGGCACATGTAGTGCAAAGATGAGCGGTGTTTAAATGAACATGACCGATCGATGAATATCTTTGGCTGTAGTGCAAAGATGAGCAGTGTTGAGATGAACATGACCGATTGATGAATATCTTTGGCTGTAGTGCAAAGATGAATATTTGATTTGAGATGAATATTGATTGATGTTACTGGGGATAAAATATTGATGAAGGAATTTATTAAATTCATAGATTATAGTAGATTTCATTCTCTACGTAACTCTTCTATGAATTATTATTTCATTGCGAATATTGATCCGAAACTTGTTGTCTATTGTATTCTATCAGATTTTTCCCTGTTAGA
Organism: Panax quinquefolius; assembly: GCA_020205615.1. Lineage (NCBI taxonomy): Eukaryota > Viridiplantae > Streptophyta > Magnoliopsida > Apiales > Araliaceae > Panax > Panax quinquefolius. The sequence continues at coordinate 60,164,518 of CM035171.1, read as the reverse complement.
GACTAACGATAATTTGTTGTATATTATCTTAGTCATAGTATTCTTTTTTGGGCTAGTTGAGCTCACCCTTTTTCTTGTTGTTCCATTTTTCTTCTCGGGGAGGCGAGAATGTAAGCGAGTACTAGTCGGGGTATGGAATGAAGGTTCTAGAGAGTTGTTTAGTAGTCCTCACCATTTTTGTAAAATAATGTATCAATAAATGTGATGAAGATTTATTTGAGTATAGATATTGTCTAGAAGATAATATTTGTATTTAAACTCACAGTATATATTGTCGTATTTCACACGACATTTGTATTATTGAAGTTGTAGTTTGCTTCTTGTACCATGTATTTGGCGACTCAGAATGGGTGTTGTGTATACCTATTTTGGGGGCGTCACAACATAGTTCTTCCACTTGTTGCTCAAAAGCAAGAGTATATATATTCCCTTCTCTTTGTGCAACTAACGTAGCATTGTTAGTACCATGAGAAATTATACATTTATCTTTTTTCAAATTTTACTTGATGTCCATTGTCTATTAATTGACTAACACTTATAAGATTAAATTCTAGACCATTAACAAGATGAACATTATTAATATTAACCTTACCATTCCCGATTTTACTTTTCCCGACTATTTCACATGATCGATTGTCTCCAAAAGTGACAATTCCAAGTTTCTTTTTGAGATTTAGCTCCACAAACTTTGATTTGTCACCTGTCATGTGGCGGGAGCATCTGTGACAACCCGAACAACTGGATTGTCCAGAAATTAATATTTAAAGAATTAATTATTAATAAAGGGATTTTTTATTAATAACATTATGTGCTATGTGTTTATTAATCGTTCTAGAACCTAGGATGATTATAAATCAGGAGGATTCTTGTAATAACCCGATATTTTCTATATAATTAAATTAGAAATTTTGCGTATAATTTTTTATTTATTTTAAAGATGAGGATTTGTACAAGATAAATAGTATGTATTTATGTGATAAATAAAAATATATTTATTACATGAATAATTTTAAATCATTTGATTTTAGAATTATTGATTATTATAAAGTATATTCTTATTATAATTAATTTTGTAGTAGAAATGTTTTTATTATTTATTTTCCATGAAAATATAATTATATATTATTGAAATAATATATGAAATGATTTTTAGAATTATTATAATAATTATTTATTTTATTATATGAATTTATGTTAGATTAATTAAGTTAATTATTTTAACTTAAATAATAATGTTATATATGAAGAATAAATCATTTATGGAGTCCAAACCCTAATTTTGGATTTTTATCAAGGAATGAGAATAATAATATTATATTATTATTTGTCAGTGTTATAAATATGTATGTTATGTGTGTAAGGTTAATCCGGAGAAGTTTTATTTTACCCTGCAAAACCCTAATTTTACTAACAAACCCTAGTTTTGAAGTCAAATGAGACTTTAAAATCTGTCTAGTGATTATGTTATGTGGTATATGATATGTATTATAATAATTTAATTTTAATTAGGAAAACCCTAATTATTATGTGGAAAACTCTAATTAGTAATTTAAAACCCTATTTTCTAAAATTAGAAACCTTAAATAATAATTAACTAATTGCTAGATGAAAACCCGAATTTGAAACTCAATTATGAGTTCGAGACTGTTATGTAATTATGTTAAATGAATTATGTTACGTATTATAGAATTTAATGTTAATTAGAGAAACCCTAATTAACATTTAGAAGTATTAATTTCTAGAAAGCCTAATTGGGATTTGGTAACCCTAATTATCAAAATAGTAAACCCTAATTGTGACGCCCCCAATTCGGGTATCTTCTAACTCGACAGATGGCGCTCCACTGTACTAACATCCATACAATCATTCCATTGAAATACAACAAAATGAAAGTAATTACTATCTTCTTATTACAATCAAAGTATAATCCTTCCCGGGTTCATAAACCCAGGATTACATCGTTCATTGTTCATAATGTATAATACATACAAACTTACTAAACTATTACACATGCCTAAGCATCCATCTCAACTTTGCCCTTATCTTTCTTGGCATTCATAAGATACGTTCATCTTTAATAACATTATATAATTCAAACAAGAAGTGAGCATGACAAACTTCGTGAGTTTAATCAAGGATAACAGGAATACCACATTCATGAATTATATAACAATTCCAACATAACTGAACAATAGTTATGAAGTATTATGAATTAATAATACTTTAACCGTTTATAACATCAATTCCCAAAGTATAGAATAGATTAGAAATTCTGAACCGGTCGATAGACCCTGAACAGTAAATTTCAGTTTTCATACTTGAAAAGGAGTCCACAACACTAAGGCTGTTCATCCGTATAACTTACGAGAACTTCTAGTTGATCAGCCTATAGTACTCTATGTTGATCAACACTACATTCATTAAACGTATTTACGTTTAATATTTTTGTTAAACTCGCGTGCCCATCGAATAATCGATGAAAAATACTTTTGTTTATTCATAGACAAACCTTACCTTCACGTCCGTACCAATTACTTGGCATAGGATAGCGTTAACATTTCTATATAGAATGATATGTATGATAATCAATCTATATATTACGAATAGTCCGGCCGAGTTAAAATCTGGCATCGGCCCTTTTTTTAAAACAAGTCTTGCAATTCAGTTCAACGAATCACATAAAACTTGGCTAACATGGAAGTTAGTCAAGCGTTAAGAAAACTTCCCTTTCAGCATCTTCAAATAACTTACTCGACTGACCACAGCCTTTACAGAATCTACATGATATGTTCACATAGCACACTGTAGTTAGCTATCAAACAACTATTCACATTGTTCCTACAAGCTTCTTTCTCTTCTATGTCTGTGTTAACTTAATATCTTTATTAAAGTTAACATGACTTATTACCCTTCGTCCTGGTTTATTACTCTATTGACGTTTATTAACCAGACTCAAACATCGCTGATAAGGTACCAACTTTGTTCATTGTACATATCTTGTTAACATGCATTACATTCCTAAGTTTCATACCCTATACCTTAGTATAGGTAATATAGGATTAGTCTTAGTACATTTATTGAGTATATAAACTCAACTCAGGTAGGTCTCTAAACAATTGAAGTTTAAAACCTAACTTGGTCAACTTTTTTCCACTGCCGGCATTGCGGCGCGGCATCCTTTGTATTTTAGTGGCGTTGTGGCGCGAGTTAGCGGTACTACTCGTAGAATCAATGACTGCAAGCGCTTGCTAACCACTTTATACTACTTTTGTATTGGCGCCATGTACCAGTCTGCATACACCATTGGCCAAACATGTTTTGGTTTTCTAACGAAACTCCCGGCTTCCTAATTTATTCGTTTTACATCTGAATTAACCCATTAGAATTCCTACATGTCAGGAATTACATCCTTTACGTGTTCATATAAGAATTCAACACTTTCGAATCCGTTAACTCAGAATTCACTATTGAGTTTATTTTATATACGTTCGTAAACGTTAATGAGCGTTCAATTCTCGTTTTCTTCGTTCTAATTCGGAATCTGACGATTCTCGAACCCACAACTCTTAATTACACTATCTCACCTGTTGACATTGAAAACTAACATTTTCAAGTCTCACGACAACTTTCGACTACCATTCTGGAATTTCTACGTTTTCGACGTTTAACGTCTATTTCCATAAAATTCGTCATAACTTCGTTACTAATGTTCTCTAAGCCAAATCACATGGAATACTCCATGGATTTCATATCTACATCCTAACCAAAAAAGATGCATATACTAACGTATTGATGGAGCTCAATTGTTTATCAACAATCGATCTCAGCTATCAATATTTTCATGGTTCAAAAACTATATTAAACCTTATTATTTTTATAATCTCATGACTTATAGAGATTGAATCTGTGGTAAGTCATCTTTAAATCCTCACTCATGACATATACCACCCCTTCATGATTCTCTAAAATGAAAGAAAATCTAAAAGAGATGGAGATGAAAGGTAAGGATTATACCTTGAGAACTCTTGGTTTTCTTTCTTGGAAAACTTTAAGATCAAGATTCCAAAGTGTATGTTTTGCAAGTATAGCTCTCTTTCTCTCTCAAATAATCTACGTTGGCAAGTTGAAAACTCTCAAATGAATCAACCTAGCTTCTTATTTATAGAAAACTAGAATGGAGGGCATAATTGTCAAAGAACCATCACCTCCTTACTATTCATGTGTGGTCACCAAGTAAAACACTTGGTGAACAAGCCTTATGCTTGGCTTCCACACCAAGGTGGCCGGCCCACCTCCTTTTGCGACATCCCATGGGTTGCCCCATGGGTTTTACCCATTCGGTGACCCACCGGTTCGACCCACGGTTTAGTTTTAATGAATTGGGCTTAACTAAATTAACATTGGGCCTTGGTCATTCAAATGATTGGATTAATTAATAATCCAACTCAAATGAATTAGTCATTAAGTCTTAACTTAATTCTATAATACGAATCGTATCACATACGTACAATTTACGTATTATCTCCGTATACTACTCATACAATAATTGTATTGTACTTCGTATTTACTCAACGTATTATACATAGATAATAAATAGTATCACCAAAGGCATAACACTCGCCTTAACCCTAACGCCATTCCTTCTACGCATATTATTTCCTCCTCGGAAATCAATATACTCAACCCTTAGGTTTTAAGTCCACAGGCGAAAACTGCATTTTCCATAAATGAAATATTATCAGATATTCCAACTCATCACGATATTCTATCATTACGTGTTTTCCGAAATTTTAAAATAATTCCTCGAACAGAAACGGATGAATAGTATTTTTACGGAATTTCTCGGAAAACAATTATTATCGTCTTGGAAATTCCAAACAACTATTTCTAACACGTACCCAGAATACTAACCCCGTTAGCACATTCTAGGTCATAGAACGACCTTCACATAGCTTACTCACAAAGAAATCAATTAAACTCATTTAATTCACATAATCAAACAAAAATTTAATTGTCATAAAAATTTGATTTTCTCGGGCGTTACATTCTCTCCCCCTTATAAGGATTCGGTCCCCAGAATCTTATCTTAGAATTACATAAACAAATGAGGAAAATCTTCCTTCATTGTACTTTCGAGCTCCCACGTTGCTTCTTCAGCATTGTGGTTTCTCCATAACACCTTCACTGAAGGTATTACCTTATTTCTTAAAACTTGTTCCTTCCTATCAATAATTTGAATTGGAGGTTCCTCATAGGACAAGTCCTTCTCTATATGAATAGATTCATATTCTATCACGTGTTTATAGTCCGATTTATAAGGACGCAACATTGACACATGAAACACATTATGAATGCGTTCCATCTCTGGAGGTAAGGCGACTACATAAGCTACCTCCCCTATCCTTTTTAAAATCTCAAAAGGCCCTACAAACCTTGGACTTAACTTCCTTTTCTTTCCAAAATATATCTTCCCTTTCCAAGGCGATACTTTCAGAAAAACAAAAGATCCTACATCGAATTCTCTATTCTCTCTGTGAGGATCTGCATACTTCCTTTGCATATAGCAAAAGAATCTTTTACTAGATTTACCCTAGATCTAGCCAAATCTAGCCAAATCCGTCCTTTAACTGATTCTAAAACTTCAAAGTTGGAATCTTTATGCTAGATTGGCTCGGATCTAGGTTAGATCTAGTCATTTTTAATGTTTTTAATCGATTTTGAACACTCCGCAAAACCCTATATCCATATCTAGTGGGGAGGAGGTCCTAACTACCTGCGCCTAGGGATTTTAATGATTGAATCATCTAATAGCTAGTTTGGGATAAATATTTTATATGCTTTCATTTAGATCCAGATTGTGTCATTATACAGATCTTTGGATACCCTATACCTACGGATTCATGTTGTGAATCCTGGGATCCTTCGATAGATCTCGTCAATACATATAAGTCCCTTGGAATGTTGGCTTCGATATAGCAATCTAAAAGATAAGGTTGCAAGAGCCCTCTATTAGATCTCATTTTTCCCATGTTTCAATATATGAGCCTAGGAATATTAGAGTTGAGATCCACAAATCAGAACTTGACTAGATTCCCACGATGTGTTAGGTTTGTATATATATAGCGCGATCATGTAATTAAATTACATAAACGGTGGCGGAAGCGCGATAAAATGGAATTTAAAATTTTTAATACAAACCATCACCATAATCATATTTTGTGCATAATTATCAATCAATATAAAAGAGATGGAGATCAAATTCATACCCTTGTAGAAACTTGCTTCCTCAGGTACGAGTTCACCTCTAATTCCTTTCACGTTCAACTTGAATTCACCGGGTTTGATTCCTTCCTTTGATCAACGTTAGCCACCCAAGTATTTGGCCTCTAGAGGTGATCTGCCAAGGAAGAAAAAGTATTCAAGAAGATGAGTGTTTGACAAAACTCTAGATTCTATCTCTATAGAATTATGTGTAATCTCCCAACTGTTGGAATTTTCAGCTCCCCTAAATCAAAATAAAACTCCTCTTATTTATAGATGTAGTCAACCCTCCTAAACCATTTAGGAATATAGTTTAATTTTAATTAATTAAACTCCTTTAATTAATTAGTCTCCTAATCCAATTAGGAATTCATGAGAGTACTTTTATTAAATAATTCCTAAACTCCTTTAGAAATTAAATATTAATAATAATAATTATAATAATTATAAAACTTCTCTTATTAATTTATATTTAATATTTTCAAAATATTAAATAATAAATATTAAGCTATTTAATTTAATCTATCATCATAGATTAAATTAAATACACATAACTTATTATTACGATTATCTTATTTACTTCTTAAATAAATATTTTTTTTCTTTTTGCGATTGTAATCCTTTAGGTTCTCCATATTAAACCTATTGTGAATAAATCAATTAGAACAATTCTAATCTTATTTAAATAAATAAATTAAACTATTTAATTCATTTAAATAAATAATATTTATTCTACAATAAGGATAAGTCTCTTTAGTGATGAACGACTTTCCAGATAATATAAATTTCGACATTAATCATAAAATAACCTTTGAGTAAATAGTTACCGTATAATTCAATCCTTCCACCATACAATGTCTCAATTAAATATAAGACATGGAATTACTGTCAAGTCTTATTTTATTTAATTATATGTATTTTGATTCACAAATGCAAAACTCCAAATAATGCAAATTAGAAACTCCTTTCTAATTTCATTTCACCTTGGCCAAAGATTCACTAGTTGTCATTTATCGAATTACATAGGACATTTCTCTTCTTTTACTAGAAGCGGTATATTCTTTATTGATAATTCATTCTCTCCGTATATAACTTATCACACCAAAGCATACCCTTTGATATACCTTGAGGGTCTTAAGGGACATGTCAAAGTATAACTTATTATACACAAGATACTATGATGATCTTAAGTTTAAGGATCACTTGTACTACTATCACTTTAGGAATTTCTATTGACAGACAAGTAAAACTCCATTATGTATTCCTTAGCGAGCCACGTTCAGTGAACTTATTCTCCAATAAGTACCTACATACTTGCTTTAGTGTCCTCACGCAAATGATCATGAGATCAATCATCCTCATCCAATGAGCAAAAAACGTATGTACCAATCTATCTGGATTCATTAATCTTCTTTTTAGTAATCCAACGATTAGAAACAATTTTAGTCTGTGAGCTATCTAAGAATTAAGATCTCATTAGCATGATCATCATCACGATTCTAAAAGTATTGCTTAAAACTATGGGTTTATCACATATTATAAAACATCACAATGTAGATAAATTAAAAGCCTTTAATTAACCATTTCTTTTATTAATAAATGAATAAGATTGTTACAAAGTATATACTTTATGATCAAACATGATTGACTTGTGTGCATACTACTTTCAATCTCCCACTTGCACTAAATCCAATCGCCATGATATCTCATATTCCTCTTCTCTAAGTGACGATCATCCTGCCGTTATATAAGCTTAAGTTAATGGATATGTAATATTGTTCTTAAGAGTCCACTATCTCTATCGTGACTTCTCATCTTTCAATAATTCTATAATTAAATGAAAGTGTCGCAACACATGTTTATATCCAAGATGAGAATTAGGAACTATTCATAGTTCTGTAATAAATCATCCAAACAATAAACTTGAAGTTTCATTTATAGCTATGTACTTTGTCTTTGTCACTAAACCAAAAACTCTTTGCTTTTTGGAACCTTTCCAAATCACTGCACCACCGTTCAAGGTAACGATATACCCTAAAGTGAATTTGTTGTCGTCTTGGTCAGTCTGAAAAACTTGAGGCTGTTTAGCCCTCTAGTTTTAATTCAGACCCACCATGAATTATGATCACATCCTTAGTGCCGGTTAAGTACTTTAAGATGTTTTCACTTTCTTACAATGATCATCTCCAGAATATGACTGATCAACATCAAGTCTCATACATTTCATTACATACATGATTGTTACTCATGCGATCTCTCTTTTTAGGAATCTATGAGGACTATTAAGAGAGATACACTCCATGACTCATCAATATGAGACATCTCTTGGAGTTTTCCATGTTAAACGACTTTAATATCAAATGAATATGCGTTCCTTGGGTTAAGCCGTGGATCCTATTAAAATCTATCTATATAGATTTGTATACCCAATTAAGATAATTTTCCCAAATCATTCATGAATGAATGTTTAGACAACTTTATCTTTACTGATTGTAGTATTGATATATCATTCCTTATCTGTAGTATATTGTTGGGCTTGTTTCGGGTTTAACAAAACAGACACTAACACGTGCAAGTATACACAGTCAACAAGTAATATAGAGTAAGTTAAGTATCGTTCCCACAGAGAAAGGTAATTATTCCTAATCTATCATGCAACAACTTTATAGCTATTTCTGGCTGCTTAAACGATCGATTAAAAAGTGAATTAAAAACTAAAATGATTATTAAGACAAATAACTAATTAATAAGCGAAGAGATTCAAATTGGAGAGATATGGGATCCTAATACCACTTAATGCTTTATCCAGATTATACACCTCTTGTTTAATTAACTTGATTAATTACTATAGATTTGCTAGTCGAGAGCACGGAAGTGAAACATGATTATTTTTCAATACACCATGTCCATATCACATAAAATCCACAAAGAGATAGAATTCATATGAACATCAATATTACCTAACCCACTATATGTCTATGTGAATTACAAGTAATATCAATTGAAGTGCAAGCTCTCTCAACGACTACACATGGCAAGCCGGTATATTTCTATCCGGGTTATTAATCACAAAATCTAACACATGTAAATCTCATGAACATACGCTAACAAGGTCAAATCTGAACTTATATTTCCTTTTTCAATTCCATACAAGTTATTACGGTAGATGGTGATCAAGCATCCAAGCAATAGGCACAACCAAGTTAGGAAATCCAACTATAAGCATTCAAGCATCACAATAAGGCATACAAATCTGAACTACACAATAAGCTTCATTAGAATCCCATAATGGTGGTTAGTTCATCTCTGAATCAACAACCATTATGGGATATAAACCAAGCATGAGAAATCACAATGAAAACAAAGAGATTAAAGAGAGTAGAGATTGCAAATATGATTTGTGACAACCCAAGAATTTGAATATTTATAAAATATTAAAATATTGAATTAATGTTAAATAATAAACCTAGATAGAAAATAAGTGAATTAATTTGAGATTTTCGAGAAGGAATTTTATGAATTTAAAATTTTTCTGGAAAATTATTCAGGATTAAGTATATAAGTGAATATGTTTAGTGTATATGGTATTATATGTATATAGTATGTGGTTAAGGGCCAAGGGTTGACCAGATAAGCTATATCAGTGGCAAACCCTAATATTATATTAAGAACGTCAACGTTCAATTAGAAAACTCTTACAATTTATAAGAAACCCTAAAATCGGTTCTGGAAACCCTAATTTTAGTTCTAGGAATCAGAAACACTAATTTGGGAATGCAAATGCTAGTATAAGGTTTAAACGTTATTAATAATAACCTAATTAGGGATAACCCTAATTGATTTAGAAAACCCTAAATTCTGGATTAGAAACCCTAATTTATAATTAGGGAAAATCTAATTGTTAATTTAATAATTTTAATGTTAATTATGAAACACTAATCCTAATTTTCAAGTTATAAGTAATTAGAAAACCCTAATCTAATTAGGAAACCTAATTTCTAAATTAGAAACATTATTTTTCTTTTTAAAACCCTAATTTTTAGGTTATAAACCCTAATGTACCATTACGACCCTAATTGCTAAATTAGCAATTTTAATTAGGAAATAATAATCCTTATTACCAAGCTTGGATTATGATTAGGAAATTTTAATATAATTATCGAATCCTAATTATAATTTAGAAATATTAATTTATTTATTTTTGAAAACCTAAATTAAAAAATTCTAGAAATTGATTTTTGGAACCTTAGGTTTTAACCCTAAGGGTTCAAACCCTAAGAGTTCAACCCTAAGGGTTGTAGCAAATGTCCATTATAACATTAAATTCGTAAGCCAAATGACCAAAGTGCCCTTAAAATTGAAAGCTAAATTACAAGATTACCCTTTTTACATACTTTAATGAGCTAACTTGCAAATATTTCCATATTTGGAGTTGGTGATGTGACAACCCGAGAAATTAGAAAATTATTAAAATCTTAAATGATTGATTTAAGGTCAAATATTTGACCTAGATAGAGAATAAGTGTATGTGTATGATGTTTTCAGAAAGGAATTTTGAGGATTTAAAATTTCTTTTAGTGAATTATTCAGGATTAAGGGTATATGAGTATATGTTCAGGATTACGGTATCATGTGTACAAAATGTGGATAAGGGTCAAGTGTTGACCAGATAAATTATATCTATGTCAAACCCTAATATTATTTAGAACGTCAACGTTCAGATAGAAAATTATAACGATTTATAAGAAACCCTAGAAATTGGTTCTGGAAATCCTAATTTCAGTTTCGGAAATCCGAAACCCTAATTCGGTATTTGAAAACTCTAATCCGAGAAATTATCGGATAAGTATAATTCTTAAGTGCTATTAATTATAATATTAATTAGGGTAAAGCTTAATTAAATTAGCAAACCCTAATTTTAAATTATTGGAACCCTAATTGTTCTATCAGGAACCCTAATGTACAGTTATGGGATTTTAATTGCAAAAATCTAAAGTGCTAAACCCTAAGGGTTGTAGCTAATGTCTAGAATGCCCTTGAGGTTGAAAGTGAGAAGTCTAAATTACCCTTGTGCATTATTAAAGGTAGTAATCAATTATTGGTATAGAAATTACAATTTTACCCTTTTGTCTTATTTGTGAATTATTAGAAGCAATCTTGCAAATCTAGCAAGTCTAATTGGGTTAAGAAAATAAATGTGCATGAGTAAGGATTTATGTTATAATTGAGAAAATGAAAACCCTAATTAAATTATTTGGGTTGGATAAGAATTTAAGGTATTGGACTATGTATATTTTATAGCCCAAGTGTTTGCCCAATGAAATTGGTTAGAGGCCCAATCAATACATTAAAGGAATGGCCCAAATATTTTTATTGTTAAGCCCAAAAGATTTAAGAGTGGCACAAATTTGGAGCCCAACTGAAGGAAGGGCATGATGGACATTTGGTAATATTAAAAGTGTTGGACTATGATTGATTTACATGGCCCAAAGAATTAAATTTTTATGTCCAATAGATAAATTTGGAAAGCCCAAAACATTATAGGAAAAGCCCATTTTTAGCCCAATGGGAGAGGGGCATTACAGTCATGTGATATATTGAATATTACATAAAATAAAAATCCAATTTGGACAATCTAAGGCCACATGGCCGGTGGGTAGAAGAGAAGGAAAAGGAGGGGAATGAATTTAATGATTACCTACTTTAGTTGGTGAACAACTACTAACCACTCCTCTTATGTGTCAATTTGTTATTTTGCCAACATGTTTGTTCTTTCTTGCAAGCAATCCTTTGGCAATTGACTAAGAGAGAAAGAGAGAATTGATAAGGCACATGGCCGGATGAAACAAGAGAAGAAGAGAAGTGGGTTTGAGTAATTAAAAACCACACTTCATAAAAATCTATCTTATTTTTTTTTTGTCTTTCATCACTTTTATTATTCTTGCAATGAGAGAAAGAGAAAGAGAGAGTGAGTGGGGAGATGATTATTAGATATACAATTATATCTATACATTTTTACAAAGTCACAAAAGCTATTTCTCTCTCATATTATTATTTCCAAGTTAGCTAGCAAAATAAAATCATGAGAGAGAGGGAGAGGTGGTGTTCAGCCACTCCCATGGAGGGAGAAGAGAAGGTCCTTGGATGTCCAATAATTTAATCTCCTACTTTGGAAAGCAAAGAAAGAGGGCCACCAAAAGCTAGAGGATTATAACTAAAGGTATGAAAATTTCCTAAACTCAGAACACTAGTTAGTTTATGTGTTTTGTTATGGTTGTTTTAGACCAAGTGTTGAACTTATGATTTTGAACCATATGAGGGAAGGTCTACATAATATATGATATTTTATGGTTAGATCTTGCCATTTTTTAAGGTTGATGAGCTTGAACAAAGAAGAAGAACCAAAACAGTTTTTTTTTAAATGAATTGGTAACTGCTGCCCCTAAACAGAAAATTCCGGATTTGTTTGGATGGTCTAAAAATTCTGGACTTTTGATATGTTGTAGTACACTAAATAATATTTCCATAGACTCCGGAACGGACTAATTCGGACTCCGGATGAAGTAGTTATGACGTTCGGAAGAAGCATAATCAAAACTGCGAAAACAAAATTTTTGGAGAAACCAAGCATGATATGGAAATGACCTTATCTCTCATTCTACTTTGAATTTTTGAGTGTGGTCAATTTGTGGAGCTAGATATATGTGTTAAGGATAAAACCCCTTTGGAATCACTCAATTAGGTTGAAAAATGAGCAAGTTATGGAATTTCTCCCAAACTACTCAAAGGTAAGAAAAACTGTTAGAGCAACAGTTTTTAACAGCCACTTCCGGGCTAATTTCCTAGAGCTTAACATGTCCAAATATGGATTGTGATAGATGAAAATTGTAGATCGGAAAGATATGAATCCAAAAAAATTAACGGATCATTAATCGGAGTTATAGATCTCATTTTATTTAAGATTTAGTAAAGGACTCCAAAACTGTTTTTGACAAAAAGTAAGCTGCTAATATTTTGTGAGGGCTGTTTCGGTAATTTAATTTATGAAAGAAATTCCGACCTTTTGGAAAATGAAAATATATGGTATTAAGTACCTTGTGTCCAAAACTGAGCTAATTCCGACTTAAAATGACCGAGTTATGACCATTTCAATTTTTGTGATTTTTTAAAAAACGGCTTAACTTAGGAGTTTTACAACTCAGGTTGCCACGAAATTTAAACTGGAGACTCACGATAACATGTGTAAGATTGTGTCAGAAGATGGGAATTTCTGGAGTTAAGCACAAGGTAGCTAATTTCTTAAGGAATTAACTAGAAATGATTTTAGAAAAATACTAAAGGAACTTGGAAAATTATGAAAAAATAGAATTAATGCTTTAAAAATCATATAAAAATGATTTAAGTGTTATAAAAATATTTTGAGTTATAAAATATAACTTTTGATATTTTGTCATGAAAATATTAATATTTTAATATTTATAACAATTATCGGATAATGAATTTGATTGTTTAAAAATCATAGAAATATGATTTTTAGTATTAAAATACTTTGTGATGTTATAATTATATTATAATATTTTGTTATGATTATCATTGATATTTGGTATTAAATTAATATTAATGATCAAGGAATAATGTGGTATTTATATTAATATAAGTTATTGGTTTTTGTTTTTAATTACTTTAAAAACATTTAAAGGAAATAATAAAGTATTGAAAATACATTGAGATATTACAAATATGTTATAATATTATGACATGTGTTTCATTAATGTTTAATATTAAATAAATATTAATGATATTAGAATATTGTGGTATTTAATTCATTTAAATACGATATTAATGATTGAAAATGTTGTTAAATGATATTAATTATCCGAAAATTTTTTGCAAGTTTATGAAAAATGTTTTGACTGATACTATGATATTGTTTAGTGTTTAAACAGAGTTTAATGGAACTTAAACTCGATAATTGTCCGATTAGACCGTCGGGATGATTTAATTGTGTCGGTTTCAACTCAGACTTAAATAGTCTGATTTGATGCTAAGTCTTATGTGTTGTATAGACTGATAGGATTACGTGATAATGTGTTTAGGTTATTTTATACTGTGATGATATTATTCTAATATTTGGAGATCGGTATTATCTGTATTAGGTCTTCGAATAAAGCTAAGTTATATTTCGTATCGGTAATTAACGGTTCAGGCAAGTTTGTTTTTCTTAACTCTACTAAGAGTGTTTTATTCAGATATGCTTATGGTTAATCGTTACTGATTTCCATGTAGAATTGTACTCTGTACATCTTGTATGTATAAGTCAGGTATAAAAGGCTGATCACATTCATTACTAGTTGGTCCAGATATATATTGTTCATGTTTAATACTTGTTCAGTCAAAGGTTTGTTCATGCTAATTCACAACTACATTGTGAATTATAGCCACTTTATTATTCAGACTCTTTCAATCATGATATATCCTTAAATTGTATTTAAACTTGTTTGGGCAACTTTCATACTCACCCTTGTTATATCATGATAAAACATTGCGAGATAAAGGCGAATGCTTGGATCTGAGGAAATTTAAAGACGAGATCGAAGCTTAGGGTTAATATCTTGCGATTAGATTTGTAATAGTCTTGTATGATGATAATATCATGTGTCGAGATAAGTTATGAAATGTGTATAAGTTATGGTTACTCGACCTTGGGGATAGTGTATAATGTTTAATGTATAAACAATTTATGTTTATATCTTCCGCAATGATTATAGAAATAGCGAACCGGATCCATGGTGATTCGGGACCGGATTGAGGGCACTACATTTAGTATCAAAAGTCATTGGTTATAAACCTAGGGTAGAGTTACCTTGGACTAATAACCGCATGATGATTAGGATAAGATCTAACTCACATAGAGTTAGTGTGTCGGTAAGATTCAAAGATTAATCTCGGCGAGTTATAAGGATCTGAGTTCCCTAACTCGATAATAAAGGTGAACAGTAGTGATGAATAGATAGAGTCTAAAAGACTAAAAGTACAGTGATAGAAGATCGTAAAACAAAACGATCAAGTTATAGAATTGAATCATAATATATACGATGAGATCACCCCGTGATCTGATAAGGTTATAGTATGGAGAAGGATCAAGCGAATGATTTAAAAGTTACAGCAAGATGTTGTGTGTAAGTTGTACTATGAAATTGTACTATGAAAAGCTCATGAAAGAGTTATGGATTATGAATACGGATTAAATAAAACTCGTATTGAGAAGGGTGTTAAGATTAGGTGGGGATTTCAATTGAGGACTTATGTCGGCAGCTGAGTTGTATGATTCCTTGTATGGGCGGGGAATTTGTACTTGGTTTTAGAATCACTTAGATTCCTGGTCGATGTAGTAGTTAGGTTGACCAATTCTTTGTATGGGCGGGGAATTGTCCGCTTAGCTTCTTATATTGATTAGTAGCCAAGTTTGGTTTGACAACCACTTAGTTTCTGGCACTGATAATCATTGAAATGTTGTGTCGCGCTTATGCTATATGCGTGTTAAGAGGGTGATTCCTTTCTCATGTGTATAACAAATAGATAGGTCATAGGTAGAGAATATAAGGTTAAGTACGAGTTCTTAAAACTCATACTTATGTGACATTCTTGACTCACAGTTATATGAAATATTTATAAACCCCTCAGCGAATGGACGCCAAAGGTCTGACTAGGGTAAGTTCTTAAACTCATATGATTGTGGCAAGTTATGAACTTATAAGTGTGGTTTGACGAACTGGGAATGGTTTTGTGTGAATGAAGTGTTATGGATTACAAGAACAGATAGATTGTTAAGTAAATGATTATTAGTGAAGGTGTTAGGTTTTCCTAAACTCCTAGCGCTATGCTAAACTTCGAAATTTTTACATCAAGCTAAATACGCACTATGTGCTTTTAAAAACAAAATGTAGACTCGTAATCATTTTTGAAACGGTTTAAAGTACGGTCTATGCTACTTATTTCGGCTAGACGCAAATGATTTGAAATATCAAAATTTATTTTAATTATCACTCATGTACCATGTAACCTGGTGCAGAGATGATAAAAATGTGATGGAGTTGTAAATACAGGAATACTTAGTGTGAATTTGACCTGAAGTCGTTGTTCCACTATTGTATGATGTGTTACGACAAAGTCATACAGTGACGGCATCCTCAAACGGATTGTTAATACAGTACGGCATCATGACGTCATTCTCAAAAATGTTTTCAAAAAGGTTTAATTTGCCAACGGGGTTTGGCTACATCTAAATAATTCGATTGAATTGAATTAACGATATGAGTCTATGCTATTTGATTCAGCTAGACTAATGTTATGAAAACTCTAAGTGTTCATTGAAAGAAATTTCCCGAACCAAATTGTTTTGGTGCGGAATCCTATGATAAGACTGAGGTGAACTATGTTGTTTGGATAAATAATCCAATCGAGTAGCGTAAATATTCGCTAAACATGATTAATACGTTATGCATGACGTAAGGGTACAATAGGCTAATCACCTAAAGTACTATTAATGGTAGTTTACCTTCTTCATGATTGTAAGCATACCAAGTAATGTATTGTCTTGCGGTATAAATACCGTTAAAACTATGTGTTCATGGTCTATATGACCCCTCAGCACAATTTGAAAACTTTTACTCTTGTGAGAGATGTATTGGGTAGCATATGATGATATGTGTGAATGTCGTAAGCAGTATGGTGTAAGGTGTAAGTTGAATTTAGGGACGAAATTCTTATAAGAAAAGGGTGAAATGTGACAACCCGAAATTAGAAAATTATTAAAATCTTAAATGATTGATTTAAGGTCAAATATTTGATCTGAGCAGGAGAATAAGTGTATGTGTATGATGTTTTAGAAAGGAATTTTGAGGATTTAAAATTTCTTTTAGTGAATTATTCGAGATTAAGGGTATATGAGTATATTTTCAGGATTACGGTATCATGTGTACAGAATGTGGATAAGGGTCAAGTGTTGACCAGATAAATTATATCTATGTCAAACCCTAATATTATTTAGAACATCAACGTTCAGATAGAAAATTATAACAATTTATAAGAAACCCTAGAAATCGGTTCTGGAAACCCTAATTTCAGTTTCGGAAATCCGAAACCCTAATTCGGTATTTGAAAACTCTAATCCGAGAAATTATCGGATAAGTATAATGCTTAAGTGCTATTAATTTTAATATTAATTAGGGTAAAGTTTAATTAAATTAGCAAACCCTAATTTTAAATTATTGGAACCCTAATTGTTCTATCAGGAACCCTAATGTACAGTTATGGGATTTTAATTGCAAAAATCTAAAGTGCTAAACCCTAAGGGTTGTAGCTAATGTCTAGAATGCCCTTGAGGTTGAAAGTGAGAAGTCTAAATTACCCTTGTGCATTATTAAAGGTAGTAATCAATTATTGGTATGGAAATTACCATTTTACCCTTTTGTCTTATTTGTGAATTATTAGAAGCAATCTTGCAAATCTAGCAAGTCTAATTGGGTTAAGGAAATAAATGTGCATGAGTAAGGATTTATGTTATAATTGAGGAAATGAAAAACCTAATTAATTTATTTGGGTTGGATAAGAATTTAAGGTATTGGACTATGTATATTTTATAGCCCAAGTGTTTGCCAAATGAAATTGGTTAGAGGCCCAATCAATACATTAAAGGAATGACCCAAATATTTTTATTGTTAAGCCCAAAAGATTTAAGAGTGGCCTAAATTTGGAGCCCAACTGAAGGAAGGGCATGATGGACATTTGGTAATATTAAAAGTGTTGGACTATGATTGATTTACATGGCCCAAAGAATTAAATTTTTATGTCCAATAGATAAATTTGGAAAGCCCAAAACATTATAGGAAAAGCCCATTTTTAGCCCAATGGGAGAGGGGCATTATAGTCATGTGATATATTGAATATTACATAAAATAAAAATCCAATTTGGACAATCTAAGGCCACATGGCCGGTGGGTAGAAGAGAAGGAAAAGGAGGGGAATGAATTTAATGATTACCTACTTTAGTTGGTGAACAACTACTAACCACTCCTCTTATGTGTCAATTTGTTATTTTGCCAACATGTTTGTTCTTTCTTGCAAGCAATCCTTTGGCAATTGACTAAGGGAGAAAGAGAGAATTGATAAGGCACATGGCCGGATGAAACAAGAGAGAAGAAGAGAAGTGGGTTTGAGTAATTAAAAACCACACTTCATAAAAATCTATCTTATTTTTTTTTTGTTGTCTTTCATCACTTTTATTATTCTTGCAATGAGAGAAAGAGAAAGAGAGAGTGAGTGGGGAGATGATTATTAGATATACAATTATATCTATACATTTTTACAAAGTCACAAAAGCTATTTCTCTCTCATATTATTATTTCCAAGTTAGCTAGCAAAATAAAATCATGAGAGAGAGGGAGAGGTGGTGTTCGGCCACTCCCATGGAGGGAGAAGAGAGGGTCTTTGGATGTCCAATAATTTAATCTCCTACTTTGGAAAGCAAAGAAAGAGGGCCACCAAAAGCTAGAGGATTATAACTAAAGGTATGAAAATTTCCTAAACTCAAAACTCTAGTTAGTTTATGTGTTTTGTTATGGTTGTTTTAGACCAAGTGTTGAACTTATGATTTTGAACCATATGAGGAAGGTCTACATAATATATGATATTTTATGGTTAGATCTTGCCATTTTTAAGGTTGATGAGCTTGAACAAAGAAGAAGAACCAAAACAGTTTTTTTTAAATGAATTGGTAACTGCTGCCCTAAACAGAAAATTCGGATTTGTTTGGATGGTCTAAAATTCTGGACTTTTGATATGTTGTAGTACACTAAATAAGATTTCCATAGACTCCGGACGGACTAATTCGGACTCGGATGAAGTAGTTATGACGTTCGGAAGAAGCATAATCAAAACTACGAAAACAAAATTTTTGGAGAAACCAAGCATGATATGGAAATGACCTTATCTCTCATTCTACTTTGAATTTTTGAGTGTGGTCAATTTGTGGAGCTAGATATATGTGTTAAGGATAAAACCCCTTTGGAATCACTCAATTAGGTTGAAAAATGAGCAAGTTATAGAATTTCTCCCAAACTACTCAAAGGTAAGAAAAACTGTTAGAGCAACAGTTTTTAACAGCCACTTCCGGGCTAATTTCCGAGAGCTTAACATGTCCAAATATGGATTGTGATAGATGAAAATTGTAGATCGGAAAGATACGAATCCAACAAAATTGACGGATCATTAATCGGAGTTATAGATCTCATTTTATTTAAGATTTAGTAAAGGACTCCAAAACTGTTTTTGACAAAAAGTAAGCTGCTAATATTTTGTGAAGGCTGTTTCGGTAATTTAATTTATGAAATAAATTCCGGCCTTTTGGAAAATGAAAATATATGGTATTAAGTACCTTGTGTCCAAAAATGAGCTAATTCCGACTTAAAATGACCGAGTTATGACCATTTCAATTTTTGTTATTTTTTTTTAAACTTATTTATAACCGAGTTTTACAAACTCAGATTGCCACGAAATTTAAACTGGAGACTCACGATAACTTGTGTAAGATTGTGTCAGAAGATGGGAATTTCTGGAGTTAAGCACAAGGTAGCTAATTTCTTAAGGAATTAACTAGAAATGATTTTTGAAAAATACTAAAGGAACTTGGAAAATTATGAAAAAATAGAATTAATGCTTTAAAAATCATATAAAAATGATTTAAGTGTTATAAAAATATTTTGAGTTATAAAATATAACTTTTGATATTTTGTCATGAAAATATTAATATTTTAATATTTATAACAATTATCGGATAATGAATTTGATTGTTTAAAAATCATAGAAATATGATTTTTAGTATTAAAATACTTTGTGATGTTATAATTATATTATAATATTTTGTTATGATTTTCATTGATATTTGGTATTAAATTAATATTAATGATCAAGGAATAATGTGGTATTTATATTAATATCGATTATTGGTTTATGTTTTTAATTACTTTAAAAACATTTAAAGGAAATAATAAAGTATTAAAAATACTTTGAGATATTACAAATATGTTATAATATTATGACATGTGTTTCATTAATGTTTAATATTAAATAAATATTAATGATATTAGAATATTGTGGCATTTAATTCATTTAAATACAGTATTAATGATTGAAAAATGTTGTTAAATGATATTAATTATCTGAAATTTTTTGCAAGTTTATGAAAAATGGTTTGACTAATACTATGATATTGTTTAGTGTTTAGACAGAGTTTAATGGAACTTAAACTCAATAATTGTCCGATTAGACCGTCGGGATGAATGAATTTTGTCGGTTTCAACTCAGACTTAAATAGTCTGATTTGATGCTAAGTCTTATGTGTTGTATAGACTGATAGGATTATGTGATAATGTGTTTAGGTTATTTTATACTGTGATGATATTATTCTAATATTTGGAGATCGGTATTATCTGTATTAGGTCTTCGGATAAAGCTAAGTTATATTTCATATCGGTATCAACGGTTCAGGCAAGTTTATTTTTCTTAACTCTACTAAGAGTGTTTCATTCAGATATGCTTATGGTTAATTGTTACTGATTTCCATGTAGAATTGTACTCTGTACATCTTGTATGTATAAGTCAGGTATGAAAGGTTGATCACTTTCATTACTAGTTGGTCCAGATATATATTGTTCATGTTTAATACTTGTTCAGTCAAAGGTTTGTTCATGCTAATTCACAACTACATTATGAATTATAGCCAGCTTATTATTCAGACTCTTTCAATCATGATATATCCTTAAATTGTATTTAAACTTGCTAGGCAACTTTCATGCTCACCCTTGTTATATCATGATAAAATATTGCAGATAAAGACGAATGCTTTGGATACAAGGAAAGTTAAAGACAGATCCAACTTAAGGTTAATATGCGCGATTAGATTTGTAATAGTCTTGTATGATGATAATATCATGTGTCAGATAAGTTATGAAATGTGTATAAGTTATGGTTACTCGACCTTGGGGATAGTGTATAATGTTTAATGTATAAACAATTTATGTTTATATCTTCCGCAACAGTTATAGAAATAGCGAACCGGATCCGCGGTGATTCGGGACCCGGATTCGGGGCGCTACAGGTGACCTACTAATGTTGACATTGTGACTTATAATCTCTAGCCAATCAGTCCACATATCAGATCTATACATTGCATCTTTGTATTATAAGAGATTTAGAGAGAGAAAGTTCATCAAAGTTGGCTCATTTGCACCCAAACTCTTAACAACTCTCTCTCTCTCTCTCACCAAACCTCCGAAAATATCAATTAATTCAGTCACTAACCAAGCCCCTAGATCATCAATACCAGCTAAGGAGATCATTGATCAAGGATTTGAAACTAGAAGGTATAAACCCTAATTTCATTTTTGATCCTACATGTTAAGACAAAAGTTATGTTTTTGTGTTTAGAATCTGGCTAAAGGATGTTTTATGATGATCCATCATAGATCAATAGCATCAAAGTGGGTAAAAATTTAAGTTTTCAAAAACTGTTAGTCTTAAAAGTTGTCTGACAAGCTAATGTCAGTGGCTCTAGATTCTTTTATGTTCATGATTTTTATTGTTTTAAAGTTTTAATCCATACTCTGACAGGAGATCTGTGATCTGCAAGTGGAATCCAAGCTATTAGATTTCCAGATTACAAGATATAGTCGGTCAAAGTCGGTTGACCGACCATGACTGAAGCTTTCTGGGTAACCCAGAAAGTGTGAAACTGCGTCTGACAACTTTTTGCAAGGCCCGGATCTGTCAGCTGTTATGTTATTTGATGTTGTGTTTGTAACCAAGTTGTAGCCTGTTAGGTCTACTATAAATATATGTCCTTAGATCCTTCAAACCATCAACTGATCGAATATGGTTGACGGTCAAACTAGGCCATCCGGTCATGAATATGATTTCTGGAAATTCAAGAAATTTCTAGAATGAACTTCTGACAGGCTTTGACCAGATCAAATCGGGTCATTGTTTTGTACTCTAACTGCGTTGTTGCTTGCTATGTGTTCCTTGACATATGGACTATGGATTTAAACCTTAAGAACACCAACTGTATGAATAGAACCTTATGATAATTGGGCCTGAAAGTGACACAATGACACTGTCTGGGTTTCTGGACGTTACCCAGAAAACCCATATCAGCTCTGACAACATATTTAAAGGCTTTGATCTTGCATCTAATGGATGGTATGACCTAGTTAGAGGTTGTATCATGTAGTATAACATCAATACTACATGATCAGTGTCTAAGATGGCCCAGATCATGCTTGAACAGAGAATTACATTAGGTCAAACCGAGCACCTTGAACACTGACTTGTAAGTGTTCTTGAGCCCAAGAACACCTAGCACGACAGAAAAGTGTCTCTATAGCCTATAGCGACAGTTTCTATTTATTTTATTTTCTGAATTTCCAGAAAATGATTAAAAATAGAAAATAAATTATAAAATTATAAAAATGGTTTTAAAAATTATTTTAAATTATGAAAAATAACTTTTAATTATTTGGGATATTTTTCATTAATATTTATAATTATTTGAATATTAATGATGTTTAATTTATTCAATTAGCGTATTAAATAAATTAGAGAAAATGATTTTTATATTATAAAAATTATTTTAAATAAGAATAAAGTGTTTAAAATATATTTTGAATTATACAATATAATTTTTAATATTTTTGGAGAAGTCTTATTAATAAATTAATATTAATGATATTAGATTTATTTAACTATTATATTAAATAAATGATAGAAAATTGATTTTATTGATTTAAAAATCATATAAAAATTATTTAAAGGTTATAAAAATATTTGAAGTTATAAAATATAACTTTTGATATTTTGTCATGAAAATATTAATATTTTAATATTAATTGTAATTATCGGATAACGGATTTAACTGTTTAAAAATCATATAAATATGATTTTAAAGTATTAAAAATACTTGGATATATTATAAATATATTATAATATTATGTTATGATTTTCATTAATCTTTAATATTAAATAAATATTAATGATTAAAAATTCATGATAAATGATAGTAATTATCTGAAAATTATTATGAGACTTAAAAAATTATTCTATCTGATAATAAAATTATCTAAGATAATTTTTAAGTGTTTAGGCAGAGTTTAATTAAACTTAAACTAGACCGTCGGGATGTCAGAATTGTACTGAACTCGGCTCAGACTGTAAAAAGTTTGACTTGAGGTTATGTCTTATGTGTGTTATAGACGGATAGAATTATGTGATAATGTGTTTAGGTTATTTTAAATAATGTGATGATATTATTCTAATTTATATATCGATATTATTTATATATTAGGTCTTCAGACAAAGCTTATTAAATTAAGGTGAATTGAGAATCAATCTGTTCGAAAAAGTTTTTCTTAACTTGACCTCGAGTTGTATTATTCAATTATACTTGTGGTTAATCATTTCTGATTACCATGTCTAAGAATTATTAAATCGCACTCTGTGCATACTACATGTATTCATCAGGTATGAAAGGCTGATCAACTTCATTACCATTCGGTCTATATATATATATATATATATATATATATATATATATATATATGTTCATGTTAAATGTTTGTTCAGCTATGAAAAAATTGTTCATGCTAGTTCATAACTATATTATAGAACTTTTGCCAGCTTATTGTTCAAATCTTTCTATCATGATATATCTTTAAATTAAATTTATACTTGCTGGGAAAACCTATTGCTCACCCTTGCTATATCATGATTAACATTGCAGATTAAGACGAATACGTCGGATACAGGAAAGGACAAAGCCAAGTTTAGCTTGGGATTATGTGTGCAATTAAAATGTAATAATATAGTATGATAATAACATTATATGTTAGATATTTTATGAATTATGTATAAGTTAAAGTTACTCGACCTTGGGGAAATAGTGTGTAAAGTTTATTGTATAAACAATTTATGTTTATATCTTCCGTAATAGTTATAGAATGATTGTACCAGATCCGTGGTGATTTAGGACTCGGATTTGGGGCTGTCACATGATTAATCCCAGCTCAAAGTGAGCTTCCAACTCAGTTCATAACCATAATCAATCCAAAGTAAAACTTCAATATTCACAAGCAACTAGATCTAAAGAAAGAAGCAAAATAGTAGTAGAAAGCTATAGAATTTCTCTAGCTCTATGAAACCCTAAAAATGGAAAATAAAACTGCTAATCATGATGTCTCGTAACTAGCAAATACACCCCTTTTAAGTAATCTCGCTACAACATTCTTAAAATGAAAAGTAAATTTTTTCTGGGTTTTGACTAAGCGGCGTATGCTACGGCACGATAAGGATTGGGCGCAGGCATGCCAATTTCATTGCTGAGCATCTCTGGCGTGTATATGTTGCATTTGCACTATACCATGGCGCGGTCGCGCGTCTGCTTTCTGCAGCATTGTTGCTGGTGTTTTGTTGCTACCTTGTTGCTGCTTCATTCTTTTTATGCCTTCACTTACTTCTTCATTCTTCACTTGCCTTCTAAATGCCCTCCTCACATGCACTTGCTCAGCTTCATTCCTCATTCCAGCACAAGCTCACCATGATTTGCCATTGCCATTCCTGTGCCATGCCTTAGTAGTTTCCTTGATGCAACCTATAAAACAAACATAAAATGCAATCAAACGATACTAAAAATACTTAAGTTTAAGCATAATTCTAGCAAGTTGATAACCAATAAGTAGGTCTAAATACTACTTATCAAATACCCCTAAACTTGAACTATTGATTGCCCTCAAGCAATAAACACAAATACGAACTAACAAATACAAACTAAATGCTATGCAACTATACTATCATGCAAATGAATTCTAAGATTTTCAGCCATGTTAAGAATTCCAATAAGATATGCCTCAGAGAAATGTCAAGATCTATCACCAAAGTACCAAACTAAGCTAAAGGCATAATAATGTACAATTAGATAATCCCAACCTACTATAAAGATGTTGTGTGTGTGTGTGTTCACAGATAAGCTTGACAAAGGTGAAGATTCCACATGTTATACTTCTTAAGAAAGAAAACTGAGGTTTCAAATCAAGAACTATGCACAAAAATGAAGCAACAACTACTCCAACACGTCAGTACAAGCTAAGGTTCAACAAAAGGTTTATTTTGCTTTAAGTTTCTCACGAGGGCGATCATCACACTTTCTTGCGGTGTTTATTGATATTTTTTATATAAATCCCATGGCTGTGCAATGCCTCATTCCCTTAGGCCATACAATGCTACCCCTTAGCGAGCTTTCAACCAATGACTCCCAAACCATTCAGGCTTTAGGGCGCTAGGTGTAGAGACACTCCCTCGGGCATACTTACTCAAGTAGCAAAGGCCACAAAATAAGACTAGCCACGATGTTTATTCATTTTTTTATATATACATAGCAAGTATACCCTAAGCGTTCCTAAAACTTGAGTTTCTGTGTCTTATAGCCATTACTCACTTTCTACACGATTCTATCATTAAAAACAACATTTTTCTCTCAGTAGACAAACATGCTAATCTTAACCAACAAGCAAATAGGAACATTGTCGTGCTACCCGGTAACATCTAAACAACAGGCATGGATTACATCATGTATAAAATTATGACTACGCTTACGATTTCAACCCAGTTCAACAATCTATCAAATTTCTATGTCATCATTGGCTAA
This sequence comes from Panax quinquefolius, assembly GCA_020205615.1. Taxonomy (NCBI): domain Eukaryota; kingdom Viridiplantae; phylum Streptophyta; class Magnoliopsida; order Apiales; family Araliaceae; genus Panax; species Panax quinquefolius. Next base: position 60,138,504 of record CM035171.1, on the reverse strand, counting down.
ATTAGAATTCAACAAACTAAAAACCTGGGATTATGCTATGTAATGCAACAAAACAAATACTAAGCAAACAAAAAGAAATTTTTTTTACTACAAAATTAAACTAATAACTACTAACATGCAATTAAACTATATGCAACATGCAATTACAACTATATGCTCTAAACTACTGAATAAACCCAATACCCCTAAACTTAAAGTATTCATTGTCCACAATGAAGGTAAAGGGTAAGGAAACTCCCCTATAATTTGGCATGGCCACCCTCCTCGGGTGGCGAATCTGGAGGCGGGTATGGTATGGCAGAACCAAAGACTGGCCACTATAACGATCGAGAAATTTGTAATTTAATTTAAATATTTATTTAATTAAATAAATATTTTAAATAATTTATTTATTAAGGAAAATAAATAATTGATAATTACGGTGAATTAATTTAGTAATTAAATTGAATAATGATAATTTTATTGAAGGATTTAATTTAAGAAGTAATTTAATTAAATCAATTGTTTAATATTTAAAAAATAATTAAATTAAATGAATTGTTAAATTTAAAGGAAATAAATAAATTAAAATAAAGTGATGTTTCTAATTTATTAATTAAAGTAGATATATAATTATTTATTAATTATAAGTATAATTATAATGAGATTATAATTAATTATTATTATAAGTTATTTAAATTAACTAAAGTGTGACAAGTGGAAACTATATAATATAATAATATAAATATAATTTGGTATGTGAATTATGTACATAACCAAACAAAGCCTTGTGGCTTTTGGTTAATGTAACTGCCAAAGACGCTTGGCTTAATAAACTGATAATCACGATTATCAGTGTTTAAGCGCTCAGTTTTCTTATTTCACGTATTTTGGCTAAGGAGAATAACAGAGGTTTAGAGAGAAAATACAGTGGGAAATTGAGAGAATTGGAGAGGGACTTGTGAGATTTGGTTGCAATTAGCAAGGTTTACAAGCTAAGTGAAGGTATTCTTCTAAACCTTAGGATTATATATATATATATATATATATATATATGTATATATATATATGAGTTTTACGGCATAATTTGTAAACTCTGTAAATTTTAGCTTCTGTAAATTGTTGTTATGTAACCTGTGTATGATGATTTTATATAGTTATGATGTTTGAGTTTGTATGAAAAGCAAGAATTCGTATGCTAATTATAGTTTAAAAAGGAAGAAAAGTATGATAGTTTATATTTTTCCATATGGCTTGTGAATAGTACCAATTTTAGTGGCCAATTTGTATGTTAAACTGTAAATTGAGTCTTGTTTATGCTAGCTTATTAAGAAACGAGCATAACGTAATTTGAATTAAGTGTTTTGGCCAAGTTTTGAGATGTCAGTGGTGATTTTTATGGAAGAAGTTCAAAAATGGAGTTTTATATGAAAATATGAAATTTTGAGAAATTAAACTAGTTTTAGTTGATGATAAATTGTGTTAATTGGTTGTAAATATTAGCAATCATGTTTGTAATAGTCTGTACCAATTGTAGATGTTAATTTCATTGTTTGGTGGGTGAAATTCGTGTTAGTTGGGCTAAAAACGCGACTCTTTGTTCATCCGAAGTCTGCGTCATTTCATGCACCAAATAAGAATTGTCTTTGATGCGAGGCAAAAATAAGCAGCAAGGCCAGATGTTAGTAGCTTGGCCATTCCAAGCTCACCACGCCATTGGTTTTCTGCGATCGAGCACCAAATAGCAATTGCTGGCATAGGTTAAAGCAAGACGATGAAATAAGATGCAAGGCTGCGTTCTCGAGCCCGTGGAAGTGACTTCTGCCTATTTGCAGGTTATGTGTATCGGACTTATATTAGTCTAGCATGCACGTTAATGATGTCGAGACACAATCGGAACTACCATAACAAGATTGTAAGATATTGTAATTCAACGTGTGAAGATTCTAAGTAATTATTTAAATAAGTTATAAGATGAAACTAAAAGTGATGTTTTCAAAAGTTATAGATAAACGATAAGGTTTATGTTGATCAATGTGTGATTTTAGAGGCGTTAAATATGTTAACCTAAATGGTTAGGTTCTAGGTTAGGGTCATGACCTAAATGATGGTTTAAACCCCTAAAAGCTAATATTCATGCAACTAGCGATTTCAATGATATATGTAGGTTAATTGAAGATTTTATTACATTTGTGTAGCTTACAAACAAGGCAAGTTCTGTAACTCTACTTTCATAATTGTGCAAGTTTCTAAATCTTATATTTGTCATTGAGCAAGATATTGATTCTATCCTGATGAATGATTTAATAAGCTCATGTAACCTAATTCGTTACATCGAATGAGTTTCACATTCTCATTTCTTGTTATTAGTATTCAAAACATATATTGTTCTAACACATTGATTCAAAGGAGATTGTTTTAATTTCTTGAATATAATACTTTGCATATATATCAAGCTTATTCAGTTATATATTGTTGATATCCGATCTTTGACTTTGATAGCCTTGTTCAGTTATACATTCTTATATTAAATCTTTATTTATGAAAATTGAATAAGTGTTCTAAAATTCTAGAAACACTAATAAGCTAGTTCCAAACTAAACTTTCTTTAGTGCGAAAATTTTAAATTCAAACTGAGACGAATAACCCTAACATAGGGGATTTTGTACGTGTAACGTTTAGATGTTTGTTCACAATACATGGTACAAAGGGTTGATCCCCCTGAGTACGTTAAGAAGAGTCTGTACAGTCTAATGACTGTTGAGGTTAAGGTAATAATACCTAAACACCGTGGACATAGTTCGTGGTCTTAAGACCCTAGCTCAGATAATTAAAGTTCGAACTTGTTTTCTATTTTGATTTGTAGAACAAGTTCTTTATCATTCAGTATTCGTTATTCACTCTCATGTTGTTATTTTACTATCTTTATGACAGTGAGCAATTGTTTGCTCATTCTTGCAATTAAACAATGCAGCTAAAGTTGAAAGAGGTGATGATTCATCTACTAGCAAGGGAAAGGGCAAGGTGTCTAAGTGATGAAGAATTGTTTAAAGTTTATTTCAATGCTTGAAGTTTTAAGATTTGTTTTATTTTATAATGTATTCCGCAAACTGATGTAATAATTTTAAGGTAGATTACCTGGGATTTGTTTTGAGATTATGATGTAACTCTTTAATGGGAGAGATTATTGTTTAAGTTATTTAAATTATGTCTTTATCCTTTGAATATGGGTAGTTAGATATAATAGTTTTTGATAAGTGAGCACCAAATTCGGTGGAAATGAAGTACCCGGATTTGGGGGTGCCACAGGTTGGTATCAAAGCCTTAGGTTATGAACCTGAAGTGGGGAAACCTTAGGAAGTAGCCTTTAAGAAGTCAGAAAACATAGAGGTGATTAACTCTTATCAGGTTTTAAGGAATGGATTAAGGCATCCATTGAAATTGAATAATAAAAGATATTATGTGGTATGTGTTAATAACTTATGTGCTCGCGAGTAGCGAAAAATGTTAAGTAAAACTTAAAATATTTTGTTGTCAGGATGTCTAACGAAGGAGGATCCAGTCCATTTAGAGAGGTGATACCTCAGGTACCTAGAGATGATGAACCCTGGGATATTCACGTAGTGCGGGAACAGTTGATCCAAGAAGATGAGCCTGTGACCGATCCCGAGGAGGATAGTCCTGAGGAGTTTCCACCAAACTCCGTATCGGCTGAGATGTATGATGCTCTGTATGACCGTAACATTGAGTTACATGATAATGTTGAGGAGCTGAAGGAGATGGTAGAGATGAATCACGTTGCATTAGAACAGAAGGAGGTAGAGATTCATGAACTTGACTCAAAACTTGGAAACACGGAATGGGATCTAGTTTATACCAAGGGTCAGCATGAAGACCTGTTGGCAGTGAACGAGAAGATGAAGACAGACATGGAGAAGATGAAAGATGACTTCAAAGAGGAATTAGCTAAGCGTGCAAGAGCAGAGGATGCTTGTATGAAGGCGACTCAACGTGCAGAACGTGCTGAGGCTAAGGTCCAAGTGAAGAAAGCCAAGATGAAGGAGATGGATTATACTTTTAATTCGGCGATTGATAGGGCCCAGGATTGAGTCCATTATTACCCACCTCAATTTGAAGACTCGCCGTGGTTCGTGATGGATCGTAGGACGACATATCGCATCATGGAAGAGGAACGTCGAGAAGCCTTACAATAGATAGAAAATAAGAGTGATGATAATAATATGTGGTTAATTATGTGACTAAATAAAGTTTTAAATCCCTTATTTTGAAAGGAATAAAGGGATAGTATGAGTATGTAATCCTGAAACTGGTTTAGTTTAGGAAAGTGGATGTTTATAGCAGATATGCTATCTTTAGTATGTTTAAAACATTATGAATGAATAAAATATTAGAGTTTATTTGAAATGTAATGTGTTAAAGCTTCAATCTTGGAATGTTTAAGTTAAACCTTGAATACCCAATAATTTGAATAATGAACTAATAAGCGTATATTTTAAATAGAAAATGCCTTCTAGAAGAAGACAACCACGTCAGCAAGTACCTCCTGAGGGGTCTACCAACAATAACAATGAGACCAACGTTAATCCAGTTCAGCAGTTGGTAGCTTTCTTGACGGGAGCACTTGTGAATCAACTGCAAGCTCAAGTTACGACTATCAAGGAATTCAAAGCAGTTGAACCGCCAGAGTTTCAAGGGTCTATGAATCCAGTGGAAGCCCAAACCTAGATCATGGAAATGGAGAAGGTGTTTGACGTTGCTAGAGTTAACAAAGATCAGAAGACTGCGTTCGTGATGTTTATGCTTAAGTCCGAAAGCTAGCTACTGGTGGCAAGAAAATAAAGTTCGTGGAGGACAAGGAGTGGTAGTGTGGGATAGATTTAAGGAGATGTTATTTGAAATGTACTTTCCAGCGAGTTCACAAAACCAGTTGGAGGTACAATTTCTTGAGCTTAAGCAAGGAACTATGACGGTACCAGAATATGTTGCGAAGTTTAATGAGTTGGCAAGGTTTGCCACTTATCAAGTCAATACGGATGAGCGTAAGGCGAGAAGGTTCAAACAAGGATTGAAACCCTAGCTGTATAGCAATGTTTCAATGTTCCAGTTAAATACATTTGCGGCTGTACTGGAAAAGGCAATTATCATAGAAGGTGGAAGCGATGCCTTGACCAAGTATAACCAAGATCAGAAGAAGAGGAAGAATGATAACGAGAATAAGGCTGGTAGAAGTAATGTTGGAAGCAACCATCAAAAGAGGAAATGGAACGAGAATTCGACTACGGGAGGACAACAGGGAAGTCAGCAGAAGAAAAAGTTTGAAGCTTGTGCGACGTGTGGAAAGAATCATACTGGGGTATGTTTGAAGGGAAAGCGAGTGTGTTTCAACTGTGGTAAGGAGGGACACATTGCACCGAACTATTTTAGTCCGAAGAAGGGAGAATGTTTTACCTGCGGTTCAAAGGATCACATGGCTCGTGATTGTCCCAAGAAGCCAACAGGAAGTGCATGTGGTGGAAAAGGAAACAACAATAGTGGTGGTGCATTGACTATCATTTGGACCAAATTTCGGTCAAGCCGACCCACTCAAGAAGAACTTTTAATATGACCGCGGGATCTTTGTTCACTCTAAGGATGTTGTGTCAGGTATCATTCCGATTAATGGTATTAATGCTTATGTACTATTTGATTCGGGTGCTACTTATTCATTTATATCAGATGAATTTGCTCAGAACTTAGATTTGCCCCAGGAAGAATTAGAATTTCCCTTAAGTATAGAGATTACGAATAAGGAAGTGATTCCTGTTATATTTATATATAAGAATTGTAAAGTGGTTATAAAGGGTCAAGAGATGAGGGTAGACTTGATACCAATTAGACTGGGGGAGTTTGATGTTATACTGGGAATGGATTGCTTATTCAATCATGGAGCAATGATTGATTGCCAAAGAAAGTGTGTTAACCTTATGACTTCGTCAAAGGTTGTGTTCTATGGCAACAAATCACCTCGACAAGCAAGTTGTTTGACGGTGATGCAAGCCAAGAAGTTGTTAAGACAAGGATGTGTAGGATACTTAGCCTACATAGTTGATACACAAAAGAAAATTGCGAAGTTAGAAGAGATACCGATCATAAGAGATTTTGCATACGTATTTCCAGACGGTTTGTCGGGTCTTCCGCCAGATCGACAAATTGAGTTCGTGATTGATTTAGTACCAAGAACAGGCCCGATATCTAAGGCACCATACAGAATGGCCCCGATAGAGATGAAAGAGTTGATGGTTCAACTACAAGAATTGCTAGACAAGAAGTATATCCAGCCGAGCGTATCGCCGTAGGGAGCGCCAGTGTTATTTGTTAAGAAGAAGGATGGATCGATGCGGCTCTACATTGACTATCGAGAATTGAATAAGGTTACGATTAAAAATAAGTATCCGTTACCAAGAATCGACGACCTGTTTGATCAACTGAAGGGGGCGAGATATTTTTCAAAGATAGACTTGAGGAGTGGTTATCATCAATTAAAGGCGAGGTCAGAAGAAGTACCGAAGATGGCATTCAGAACTCGGTAGGTCATTATGAGTTTCTGGTTATGTCATTTGGTTTAACCAATGCACCTGCAATGTTCATGAATTTGATGAACAGGGTGTTTAAACCATTCTTAGATAAATTTATGGTAGTGTTTATTGATGATATTTCGGTGTATTCTAAGACCAAGGAAGAAAATGTAGAACACTTAAGATTAACATTGGAGACATTGAGAAAGGAGAAGTTGTACGCAAAATTTTCAAAATGTGAGTTTTGGATGGAACGTGTACAGTTTCTCGGGTATGTTATTGATAAAGACGAAATTTTGGTAGATCCATTAAAAGTTAAAGCTGTAGTAAACTGGGATCAGCCGAAGACACCGTCAGAGATAAGGAGTTTCTTAGGGTTAGCAGGTTACTATAGGCGTTTTATTCAAGATTTTTCCAAAATCGCGACCCCGTTGACAAATTTAACCAGGAAGGCGGTTAAGTTTGTTTGGACGGAGAAGTGTGAGGAAAGTTTTCACGAATTGAAGAAGAGATTGAGCTCAGCACCTGTGTTGTCATTGCCTGATGATACAGGAAATTTTGTGGTGTATAGTGATGCATCGAATAAAGGACTAGGTTGTGTGCTTATGAAGAACGGAAGAGTTATTGCGTATGCATCACGTCAATTAAAAGATTACAAGAAGGGGCATCTGACTCATGACTTAGAATTGGCGGCAGTGGTGTTTGCCCTGAAGATTTGGAGACATTATCTTTACGGAGAGAGGTGTGAGATATATACTGACCATAAAAGTCTGAAGTATATCTTTACACAAAAAGACTAAAACATGCGACAAAGAAGATGGTTGGAACTAATCAAAGATTATGATTGCGAGATTTTCTATCATCCCGGAAAGGCGAATGTTGTTGTTGATGTCTTAAGTAGGAAGGGACGAGAGAAGTTAATGGTGTAGACTGCTCAGGATAAGTTAGTGTCGGAAATGGCTAAAATGGAGTTGGAAATTAAATATCCGACAGAAATCGATGAAAAGTTATTCCAGATGGGAAACAGTTCAATGTTTGTAGAGAAAGTGAATAATGCACAAATTCAGGATGAAGACTGCGACAAGATAAAACAGAAAATAGCTGAAGGTGAGGAAAACAAATTCAAAATCGATTCGAAGGGTTACTTCGGTTCGAAGGGAGAGTTTTGATTTTTTGGACAGATTATTTTGCCTTCGGACTAGCATTACTAAAACAGACATTGCAAGAAATCTACAAAGCGTTTTCATGTGATTCCACTTTTAGAATATAGCTTACTTCCATATCTTCGATTTGATATAAGGCTCACTTTCTAACTCATTATACCCAAAGAGGTATGAATTTCCCAAGATATGTCCACAATTACTAAAAACCTACAAATTTTGTTCTTCAAATTTTCTTTGCATTTCATTTTCTTTCTTGAATCCTCTTGTTTGATTCTTGCTAATCCAAGATTAAACCAATACAAACAGATTAAGCATGATCTACTACCCTAGAACATAAATCTACCCAAAACAATTAAGGATTAAATAAGAGTTTAGAAGTTACCTTCTTCTAGTTTTTTTTTCTTTTTCTTCTTCTTCTAGCTCATCTCAATTCCTCTATTTCTCTCTATCTCTCTCAATTTCTCAATACAACTTCTACATAACAATTATCTACATTATGAAGAACATAAAAATATAATTAAAACAAGAAATTTAGATTATAACTTTATTAGTATGAATTTAAGAGAGAGATGAAGATGATGATAATGGGGCTTGTTTTATCTTCTCAAAGCTTTCCCTTCTTTCTTTTTTTTTCATCTTCTTCTTCTCCTACAACTCTCTCTAACTCTCTTCTTCTTTCTTTGGTTTTTTTTTCTAAAACTAACATACTAACTTGTAGTATATACATATAATATGCAATACTAGTAATATATAATATATGTAACTCCTAGTAATTATTAGATATACTAATTACTAGTTAATACATAGGTTACACCAATTTGAACTTGAAAAACCTAAGACGATGTTTGGCAAATACTCATTATTTTAATTAATCAATAGTTTAACATCAATCAATCTCATCAAATTGTCACATAATTATATTTACTTGTAAATTATAATTTTTTTTGTAACAATCATCACATAACTTATCTAATTTAATTATCTCAATTAAATTAGAACTATAACATAAAATTATTATATTAATTAAATTAAATACTAAATATTCATTTAATTAATCTGCTACACTTAATTACATTACTCTATAATCAAAACAAAATTTATTTATTTAACTCAATAAATAATTCAATTAAATATTTATATATATTAAAATTAATATATAACATTCTCTTCACATCAATTCACATATTCTACAATATATGACATACACATACTCACATCCAACATATCTCATAAATAATACTTTTATTTATAAAATTCTCGTTTATAATTTCTAAAAATCTGGGTTGTCACAGCAGGAGGGGTGGTAGTTGCCTCAAATGGTTGTGGAGATGGCACTGGCGATGGAGCTAAAAAAATAAAACCTTTTCCCCGAAGGTGTGTTGTGCCACCAGCCCAATCATCAAACTTCTGAATAGTGGCATGTGTGATATCCTGGCTGGGCATTTGAACTTGTTAATTCTCCCAATCTACTCCAACTTTGGCACACAAATGGTCTACGACTAATGTATGAGGGATACTGCCCGTGGTGCTTTCCCTTATATAACGTAGCATATTCTGATGGAGAAGGTGGCCCACATCAATATACTTCCCTATGATAATGCCCCACAATATTATTGCCCTCTCAGCTGGGATATCGTGCTAGTGCATAGATGGCTTCAATTTATCACAGATGAACAGGTTCCAAGCCTTCGCGTATCAGTTAAGTGCTGCACTAGGAAAGTTGGTGGGCGTGTTTGTGCACTGCTTATAATTCCACCTAGTGCCCGACACACACAAATCCTCGATCACCTTATCCAAGTCAGCCTTAAATCCGCTTGCCTCCACCCAGTTTGGTCTGTCAGTACGAAGGTTGGGCAGGTTGAACACTTCACGAATCGCATGTGGGCGATAATCAACATGGAGGCCTCTAACAAAAGATATGCCACTCTACGTCTCTTTGGTATTGGCATAAAATTCACGAACAATCGCCATTGGAGCAGGCACAGAAGTGGCTACTACTCCCATCAAACATCGTTCACTGATCATCTCAAGCAATTTCATATCCTATTTTCCTGGCTTGAACCCTTTTTCCTTCACAAAGGTTTTCGCCACAATCCGATAATACTCATTTTGTGCAGCAAGGCTGATGAATTTCGTCATGTCTACAATATCTTCATCTTGACTACTGTTGGAAGAAGACTCAGTGGTGCATGAACGTGCTCTTTTTGGTGCCATGAAATCTGTCTGAGAATGCTTTATAAACCCTAATCTGCACTGTGAATGGATAAGAAGAATAACCCCCAAACTTAGTCTCTTGAATACTCTAAACAAACCTTAGAACAATCTGCAGATGAACCCTCAAACTAGTTTGTGATGTAAAGGATGAAATCCTTCTGATAGCTTTGATATTGGGCGAATTTTAGAGACCGATTAAGAGAGGTTATTAGGAGTTGTAGTTGGCTAGGAGTGTATGTGTATACATATGGAGTAAGAGAAGGAGAAGGACTTTTGGTTGCGTATGGGTTTTCTGTGATCTCTCAACTGAAGGAAGAAGTTATAGTGAAATGGGTCACATTTTTAAGCATTTAAAACTGTCTGGACCCGAACTCGGGCGCGGGCGCGCCGAGTTTAACTTTGGATGTGGCGCGGGCGCGTCGAGTGTTTTTAATTGCTGAGACCTAGCGCGGGAGCGCTTGGTTTGTTCATGGTGTTGGCGCTGCCGTGCCGCCCTGAGCCCATCACTGAATCTGATCTGCACAAAGAAGGAACAAGTAGAATATTTAAATTCACTAACTAACCTGCACACATAACATTAACAAATATGAGATATACCGATTCCCATATCAAAAATTTCACTAAGTAACATGTATGTATGATTGTATACCCAAAAATGCTATATATATATATATATGCAATTTCTACTAAAAATATATGTGCATTAAGCTCTACTCAAAATTGGTTTCAAAATTTTTCATGATCCTTAGAATTAAAAAAGGGGGGAAATAAGAGATATATGCAATCAGAATTAAACAATAGGGAGAAGTAGAGACATTTGTAACTTAGAATTAAACAGTAGGGAGAAATAGACATGAGTAGTTAGAATTAAACAAGAGAGAGTAGTAGACATGATGTATGCATAATTAAACAAGAGGGAGAAGAGAGATGATGGGGTGCCTCTCATTGAGCGCTTTTTTATAGTCTATTAGCTTGACTATCTCTGCCATAGTCATGTTGTTGAAAGGATTGAGGCGACCTTCTGTCTATCGAAGTCACCACCATAATAATGCTTCAACCTCTGTCTATTTACTTTGAAGGGTTTGTCTGGGTATTTGTCGAAAATCTCAATTGCACCATGTGGAAATACTATCTTTATTGTGAAAGGTCCTGACCACCTCGATTTGAGCTTTCCTGGGAAAAGTCAAAGTCTAGAATTCAACAACAGTACTGCTTGCCCTGGCTTAAATTTTCATTCCATGATTCTTCGATCATGCCACCTTTTCACTTTCTCTTTGTACAACTTGGAATTTTCATAAGATTGCAATCTGAATTCATCTAACTCATTAAGTTGGAGAAGGCATTTCTCCCCTACAGCCTTCAAGTCAAAGTTCAACTTCTTAATTGCCCAATAGGCCTTATGTTCAAGTTCCATGGGAAGGTGACAAGCCTTCTTATACACTAGCTAAAACGGTGACATAACCAGTGGTGTTTTGTAAGCAGTCCTATTTGCCCATACTGCATTGTCCAGTTTCAGAGACCAATCTTTTCTCGTGGGATTCATAATCTTTTCTAATATTCTCTTCACCTCACGGTTTGACACCTCTACTTGGCCATTTGTCGGGGGGTGGTGAGATGTAGCTACTCGATGATTCACCCCATATTTGGCCAACAATGCTATAAACTGGCGATTGTAGAAATGGCTACCTTCATCGCTTATGATCGCCCATGGAGTCCCAAACCTCGTGAATATGTTCTTTTGAAGAAATCTCAGAACCACCCTAGCATCATTTGTCGGAAGGGCTGCCACTTCCACCCATTTGGACACATAATCAACTGCCAGAAGGATGTACAAGTTTCCACATGATGAAACTTTGACGTCCCCAAATCTGGGTATCTTCAAACCCGGCATATGGTGCTACACTGTGCTACAGTTCACACATAAATTCAATTAAAATGCCTCAAAAGAATGAATATGTCTAATATATATTCCAAAATAATATTCACTCCCCAGGTTCTTTATAACCAATACATAAGTTCTTTGTCATAATATCAAATACATTACAACATTAAACCTATACTACTACATAGACAGTTCAACGGTCTGCCTTAGCCTTTCCCTTATCTTTACCGGATCCTTCGATCCGTTCAGTCTTAGCTGCATTCATATGGTTCAAGCAAGAGTGAGCATAACAAGCTCAACAAGTGCAACAATTTCATTTAAATGACATGCTTGAAATATAGGAATAGTATATCTTCAATAACTGAACAATAGTTATGAAGTACTATTGGTAATACAAAATAGCACTTCGCTTTTCCATCAAAACATTTTATAATGACAATATTCAGTAAAACATCAATTTCGGTCCAAGACCGTAAGCATATCATACTTTCTTTGAAAAGGATAACCTGACACTTAGTCCATAAGTCCGACATATCTTACGAGCACGTCTAGGTGATCAGTCTATAGTACTCTATGTTGATCAACAATACATTCTTTAAACGTATGAACGTTTAAGTTGTAGCAACCTCACGTGCCTGTCGTTTGACGACAAAACATTTAAGCATACTCAGTCTTCTTTTGAAAACCACACCAACATAGTTTGGAAAAATATTGACAATACTTCCACAGATTATAAGAAATCCAACATAACGTAAGTCTAGCCGAAAGAATTGCCTTTGACTTCTTCATTCATCATTTCATGCGTAAGAATACATGAATCACAAAGCTTGTTCAGATTGAACTGAAACAAGGGTTAGAACACTTGCCTTCAGCGTCTGCTAATGTTATTACTCGTTCACTTTAAGTCTTTAAGGTCTCTACAGTATATGATCACATAATATAACACATTAGGTCATGAATAAACATATATAGTTCCTAATGAATTTTACCCTTCTTCTCAATCTAATCATAATTTAGATTTGTTACTATTGGTCCCGGCTTTCCGTTATAGTTTACATTGTCCTTACGTTCATGTTCGATTGATTATCATTAACCTTTAGTGATCATACTTAAGGTTTAAAATAATTTAATCAATGTTACATTAAGTTAACTAATGTTGTAATCTATCATTAATCAATTACCTTCCTTATTATCTTCATAACATTTTATTACTGTCAAAACCCTAAGAATGGCATTGCGACGCGAGTCCTTGTGCAGTAGGCCGCGCTGTGGCGCCACTCTTCAGTCCTTAAACTCTCGACTCATTTTGCAGCTACAGTAGTCTTAGTCTTATATATACGTCGTACTGTGTGGGTGGCTCAAGAGAAGTCTGGACACCGAACACTATGATGCAAATACACCATTATGCCTTGGGCTGCCAGACAGTTAGAAATTTTGTTTTGCATAACGAACTTCCCGGACTTCAATTTTGATCATTTTAAGTCCGAATTGGCTCGTTCAAAAGCCAATAGCTCATAAATCACATACTCTACGTGTTAATGCAATAATTTTATATTTTTAACTTTGTTAACTCAAAATCTACCTATTAGTCTGTAAGACCCCAACTTTTTGGAATAAAAATGAATTTTATATAAATATAATTTTTTAATATTATGGAATAAATTTGATATAATGTTATAATTGTGGGTAATATTTATAAATTTTTGCAAAATACGCAAGTTGTTATATAATATTCGATTGGTGGGGAATATTCATTTTAACAGGGAATATTCATAACAACAGACAATCATTGGTGGACCCTATTAAATTAAATTATTGTCGGGTTGAGAAAACGACAAAAATACTTTATGAAAATAACGGCGGAAGTTTTACCGTTAATCTGTTGAAACACCTTGTTAAAAATGCGATAAGAATATCGTAATTGCGCAAGAGTAGCACCACGGTATTGATTATTGATGCTTACGTGAGAAGTCACTCATTTTTGTTCAATTATTTATACAAAAATTGTTTATAAAGATCTCACGTTATTTGATTCAATTATTGTCAATATTTTATATATTATTAAATCAATAATTGAGACGACAAGGTTATTAATATTATTATTTGTAATATTAACGATGTCTAGAATTTCTGTCAAGGAGAGGTTTGGTCACCTAATTGCGCGCCAATAGGGAGAAATCCTTATTGGAAGGCCCCCTCTTTCCTGGGAACGACCTGGTCGATTAATATTGTGAATTATAATAAAGGTGATAAATGTTGTTAAAATTATTAAGGTGATTTTTATGAAGTTGTGCTTATTTTATGGACCCCCATTTGCCCATTTTTACAATAATCGATAGAAAGTTGTTTAATAAATATATATAATGGGACCCTCATATGATTATGAAATGTTGGTGGGAGGGGAACACGTGGGGCCCACGGGTGTTGAAAATGAATTTGGAGAAAAGAAATCTAGCAAATTATTCGGGTAGGAAATGGAGTTATTTTTGTCAAAGAAGTGATTGATATTATATATATATATATATATATATATATATTATGTTTTGTCTTGCTTTGATATTATTGGTTGAAGGTTTGACAATTGCTTTGATGGTATTGGTTGGAGGTTTGAAATTTTGCATCTTGAGTATCAAAGTTTTCAATTGTGATTTGTATAATTATTGAGTCTGTGAGAAATCCTTACACAGTGCCTTTCCATTCTCCTATAAATAGAAGCTCATTCCTTCATTATTTCTTACGAATTCACTAAAACTCTAGAGAGAGAAATTATAGAGAAACTATAGAAAAGTATTCTGCTACTTCCCTACTCTTATATTCAGTTTCTTTTACGGTAAGGGGTATTATTTCTTTTATATTCATGAAGAGAACTTCTGTTATTCCATTCTTTATTATTCTGCTGGAATAACCAGTATATGCGGACTACCCTATACTTGGTGACATTCTTCTATTATTCCGTCTTTATTATTATTCTGTTGGAATATCCTATCTCACATGCATGCGTTTTACTGCCGACACAGTTCCATCTTTATTATTATTATTCATTGGAATATCCTGTGCATGCGTTTTTCTGGCAGGACACGTTCCGCCTTTTATTATTATTCATTTGGAATATCCTGTTTTGTGCATTTTACGCCGGACTGGTTCCGTCTTTATTATTATTATGTTGGAACATCCCGCTTGCGATTAATTTCGCGACTGGTTCCGTTACTTATTAATCTGTTGGAATAACCTGTCTATGCGAAGTACCGCATGCATGGTGATTTCTTTTGTTATTCCATTCGTTATTATACTCAGTTGGTTAAAGTTTTGACTTCTATACTCCATGAAATTAGTGGAATATCCATGATATTTGCGCTTCATCCAGTATCTTTTCATGGAAATATTCTTCTGAGCATTCTTGAATTTTACTCTATAAAGCAGTATCATGTTGACAATTTGGACGTTATTGGTTCATGGATAAATTAATTCTTGAACTTGTTTTATTGAATTCTTATATCATTGTCATCATCCTCATGTTTATATTATATTGAAAGTCATCTGTGGCCTGTAGTGCATAGATGGACTTTGTATGATTATGACCCGGGATTATTCGGTATAATCATGACCGTAATGTTACAAATGATGTGTAAAAGTCCTCATTGACCCGTAGGGTATTGATGGACAGTTGTTGGCATGATCATGACCATTGATGAATACACGAATATCCTTGGCTGTGGTACATGGATAATTTGTGGTTGTGATACTAATGAATATCCTTGGCCGTAGTGCAGGGATGATGTGGATTATTTATTAAGCTAAGTCTCAGCGATAAAAGTCATGAAAAACCTTTTAAATCATAGAAGATAGTAGATTTTATTCTCTACTTGACTCTTCTAATGGATTGCTTGTTCCCCCGCAGGTTAAACTTGATGTTTGTATATTGTATCAGTTTAACACTGTTTAAGGCTAATGATAATTTATTCTGCATTATCTTAGTTATAATATTTCTTACTGGGCTAGTTGAGCTCACCCTTTCTTTCACTGTTCTCTTCAGGAGATGAGAATATAGCTGGGACGAGTCGGGGAACGGAGTGATGGACCAGATGATAGTATTAGTAGTCCTCACTATTCTGTTAAATAGTGTGACAATAATTGTAATGAGGACTTCTTTTGAGTTTGTATACTCTCTAGTAGACATTGTTTGTATTCAAATTCACAGTTTATGTTTTGTCGTATTGTACACGACAATTGTATTATTAAGTTGTATTTGAATTCTGTACCATATATCTGGCGACTTAAGATGGGTGATGTATACCTAATTTTGGGGGCGTAACAGTTGGTACCAAAGCTTAGGGATATGATCCCTGGCTAAGATGTGAGAATAGAACTAGGAGGGGAGAGATGGGGAATTCCTTCGCTAGTATGACCTACTTAAGTATTTTTTGGTATTTAATTGGTCGGATAGGGATAATATGTTACATGTCAATTAACCTTTTGTTTTGTGGAAGTATCTGAAAATGACATCCGAGAATGTTGAGAATAGCAATGGAGCACAGGCGACCGTTGATTCACCACATATCAATAATCAGGATAATGTGCAAAAGGAAGGCGACAATCCTCATGCAAACAACAACACTGACCAAATGATGAATGATGGAATGTTCAGAGGCTTTATGTAATTCATGCAACAGCAGGCGAGAGCAGCTCCTGTCCAAAATGTAGGTGGAAACACTAAAAACTCTCGGACGGTCACCACTAAATAGTTCAAGGAGCTGGGACCACCGGAGTTTATTGGAGAGACAAAACCACTTAAAGCGGAAGCATGGATAAAGCAGATCACCAAGATATTTGATGTCTTGGGATGCTCCGAGGAGCAAAAGGTTCCCTTTGCCGCCTTTATGTTGCGAGGAGAGGCAGATTACTGGTGGGAATCGGTAAAGCGTACTCAACCTGCCGCACTGAAAATGTCTTGGGAGAAGTTCCAAGAAATATTCAACTACAATTACTTTCCCGAAAGTATTCGTCATATGAAGGAGGTGGAGTTCATCAAGTTGGAATAGAATAATATGACCGTGTCGCAGTACGAAGCAAAGTTTGCCGAGTTGTCCCGATTTGCGTCCCACTTGGTGGATAATGAAGAAAGAATGACGCGAATGTTTTTAAGAGGTTTAAAGCCGGAGATACGTCAACATCTTATTTCTCATAAACTGTGTTTGTATTTAGATGTTGTAAATAGGGCTCAGTTAGTAGAGCGCAATAACGAGTCAACGCAACCAAAAGAGAGCAGCCGGCAAAATGATAATACCAATGAGAGCAGTCATCGAAGCGGTGACAACAAGCATGGAGGGAATTAACAGGCCAGAAGTGGTAACCACTTTGGTGGTAATCAGGGCCAAAACAATAAGAATAGACATTTTAAGAAGAGGAGATTCAACAATGATGGAAAGATGTCAGCACCAGCACTCGTTGTTAAGGAAGGAGAACGACCACCTATCATATGCTTCAAATGCGGAAGGGAGGGACACATAAGTCCAAACTGCGCGATGTCGTCCAAAGCATGTTATAATTATGGAAGAGAAGGTCAATTAGCCCGATTTTGTCGTTCACCGAAGACAAGTTCAGCTAGGATGGAGGCACCAAATGCCATCCCAAAAAAGTCAAAGCCGGTAGTGCAAGGGAGAGCGTTTGTTATGACCTCCCAAAAAGCAAGGAACCCGAATGAGGTCATCACGGGTAAGCTTATCATAAACTCTAGCGAAGTCTATACTTTATTTGATACCGGTTCTACCAATTCTTTTATTTCTCCTACTTGCACTCAACGATTAAATTTGACTCCGGAGAAATTAGACTTTGACTTATCTGTGGAAACTCCATTGGGAAAAACCTTCATTACATCCACTATTTATAAGTCTTGTTTGATTCAAATAGGTACCCTCACATTACATGTCGATCTTATTTCATTGAAAATACTTGCATTTGACGTGATTCTAAGGATTGATTGGTTAATTATTCATCATGCAAAAATTGATTGTTTTCGTAAGGTTGTTAGCTTTCATATTCCTAATCAACCTATTATGCGAATTCAAACGACCAAACCATTAAAATCAATCACGGTCATCTCAAGCCATAAAGCTATTCATTTATTGAAAAACGGATGTCAAGCTTTCTTAGCTCATGTCACGGATCTAAACAAAAATACGTCAGTTTTGAATGATATTTCTATTGTTAATAAATTCCCTGACGTATTCCCTGAAGAACTTCCTGGCCTACCCTCAGAGCGTGAAATTGAATTTTGTATCGACCTTGAACCCGGTACAAAACCCATTTCCAAAGCCCCATATCGAATGGCTCCTATTGAACTTCAGGAGTTAAAGACCCAACTGCAGGAATTGTTAGACATTAGCTTTATTCGTCCTAGTACTTCTCCTTGGGGTGCTCCTGTTCTATTCATGAAGAAGAAAGATGGGAGTTTGCGACTTTGTATTGATTATCGGGAGTTGAATCATGTCACCATCAAAAATAGGTACCCATTGCCACGTATTGATGACATGTTTGACCAGTTGCAAGGAGCCAAATTCTTTTCAAAGATTGATCTACATTCTGGATATCACCAATTAAAGATTAGAACCGATGACATTCCAAAGACGGCTTTCAAAACTTGGTACGGGCATTATGAATTCCTAGTCATGTCATTTGGATTGACTAATGCTCCTGCTGCCTTCATGGATATGATGAACCGAGTATTCAAGGAATATTTGGATCACTTTGTGGTCGTGTTTATTGATGACATCCTTATTTATTCCAAAAGCCGTGAAGATCATGAGCAACACTTGAGGCTGACACTCCAAAAGCTTCATGAATACAAGCTTTATGCCAAGTTGAAGAAATGCGAGTTCTGGTTTGAGGTAGTAGCATTCCTTGGGCACGTAGTATCAAGTCATGGAATATTTGTTGACCCGGCATAGATTGAAGCTATTCAAAGCTGGGAGCAACCTAAATCAGTGACCGAAGTACGTAGCTTTCTCGGTTTAGCTGGTTATTATCGGAGATTCATGGAAGGATTTTCTCGAATCACTACTCCATTAACTCAGCTGACTCGGAAAGATACAAAGTTTGGTTGGAGCGAAGAATGTGAGAAGAGTTTTCAGGAACTCAAGAGGAGACTCATTTCAGCGCCTGTTCTGACCATACCATCTGGCTCGGACAGATTTGTCATCTACAGTGATGCTTCGGGCAAAGGGTTGGGGTGTGTTCTCATGCAACATGGGAAAGTCATAGCCTATGCCTCAAGACAACTCAAAGAATATGAGAGGAATTATCCTACTCATGATCTAGAGTTAGCAGCTGTTGTCTTTGCACTTAAAATTTGGAGGCATTACTTGTATGGGGAGAATGTGGAGATCTTTACGGATCATAAAAGCCTCAAATATTTCTTCACTCAAAAGGAACTCAACATGCGACAACGACGTTGGCTTGAACTATTGAAAGATTATGATCATACCATCCAATACCATCCTGGAAAAACAAACGTGGTAGCTGACGCATTGAGTAGAAGATCATATGCAAGTACGAGTGCGATATTGTCAACGCAAAGGCCCATTTTGTGTGACTTGCAAAGTATGGAGATAGAGTTAAAGACTCCAGGGACCCATGTTATGATAGCAAATATACGAGTAGAACCAACTTTAATCGATAAAGTTAAAGCTGCTCAAGCTACAGACCTGGAGCTGATGCGTATGAGGAAGAAAGTGCAAGAAAGTGCTATGTCGGAAGCAAGAATCGATGAAGAAGGAATACTTCTTCGAGTCAACTCCAGACTTTGTGTTCCTAACGACCCTGATTTAAAGTATAAAATCATGATGGAGGCGCACAACACATCGTTTGCAATCCATCCTACGAGTACCAAAATGTATCATGATCTTCGTCATACATTTTGGTGGAGCAATATGAAGAGAGAGATAGCGTTGTTTATCTCAAGGTGTCTAACTTGTCAACGAGTTAAAGCGGAGCATCAAGTACCAAAAGGTCCATTGCAACCACTTGAAATTCCAGAATGAAAGTGGGAGCACATTACCATAGATTTTGTTACCGGTCTTCCTAAGGTTTCTCAAGGTATAGATGTGATTTGGGTCATTGTTGATAGATTGACCAAGTCTGTTAATTTCTTACTGATACGAGAAACTTATACACTTGAATGTTTTGCTTGTATGTACATAAACGAGATTGTAAGAGTGCATGGTATGCCAGTATCCATTGTTTCTGATCGAGACCCAAGATTCACTTCACGATTTTGGGTTAGTTTGCAGAATGCTATGGGCACAGATTTACGATTTAGCTCGGCATATCATCCTCAGACGGACGGACTGTCAGAGAAGACTATTCAAACTCTTGAAGATCTATTAAGACTCTATGTCCTTGACTTCAAGGGAAGTTGGGATAAGTTTTTACCATTGGTGGAGTTTTCCTACAACAACAGTTATCAAGCAAGTCTTGGCATGGCTCCATTTGAGGCGTTGTATAGAAGAAAGTGTCGTTCTCCAGTATGCTGGAATGTGGTGGGTGAAGCAACATTGTTGGGACCGGAGTTGGTACATATGACTACGGAAAAGATTCAAATGATCCGGCAATGTATAAAAACCTCGCAAGATCGACAAAAGAGTTATGCTGATCTTCATCGAAAGGACGTGGAATTTGATATAGGAGATCATGTGTTATTACGAGTTGCTCCGTGGAAAGGAGTTACGAGATTTAGAAAGAGAGGAAAACTCAATCCTCGATTCATCGGCCCATTTTTAATCCTCGATCGAGTAGGAACTGTGGCCTATAGACGCACTTTACCACCAAGTATGTCTCGTGTTCATAATGTTTTTCACATATCCATGTTACGTAAATATGTGGAAGACCTGAACCACAATATTGAGTTAGAACCGGATGAAATAGCGGAAGATTTGACGTATGAAGAGGTTCCTGTTCAAATCTTGGATAAGAAGGAACATATTCTACGCTCCAAGGTTATACCTCAAGTCAAAGTTTTGTGGAGAAACCACGATGTTGGGGAAATGACTTGGCAGTTAGAATCTGAAATGAAATCAAGGTATCCTTACCTCTTTGACATACCAGGTACGTACCCTAATTTCGAGGGTGAAATTTCATAAGAAGGCGAGGTTGTAAGACCCCAACTTTTTGGAATAAAAATGAATTTTATATAAATATCATTTTTTAATATTATGGAATAAATTTGATATAATGTTATAGTTGTGGGTAATATTTATAAATTTTGCAAAGTACGCAAGTTGTTATATAATATTCGATTGGTCGGGGAATATTTGTTTTAATAGGGAATATTCGTACAACGACACAATCATTGGTGGACCCCACAACGGAATTATTGTCAGGTTGAGAAAACGACAAAAATACTTTATGAAAATAACGACGGAAGTTTTACCGTTAACTGTTGAAACACGGTATTTAAAGAAAGTACGATGAATACGTGTAGTTACACAATAGCACACCAGATTGATTATTGATGCTTACGTGAGAAGTCACTCGGTTTTGTTCAATTATTGTTACGATAATTCTGTGCATAGTATCTCACGTTATTTGATTCAATTATTGTCAATATTTTATATATTATTAAATCAATAATTGAGACGACAAGGTTATTAATATTATTATTTGCAATATTAACGATGTCTAGAAGTTCTGTCAAGGAGAGGTTTGGTCACCTAATTACGCGCCAATAGGGAGAAATCCTTATAGGAAAGCCCCCTCTTTCCTGGGAACGACCTGGTCGATTAATATTGTGAATTATAATAAAGGTGATAAATGTTGTTAAAATTATTAAGGTGATTTTTATGAAGTTGTGCTTATTTTATGGACCCCCATTTGCCCATTTTTACAATAATCGGTAGAAAGTTGTTTAATATATATATATATATAATGGGACCCTCATGTGATTATGAAATGTTGGTGGGAGGGGAACACGTGTGGCCCACGGGTGTTGAAAATGAATTTGGAGAAAAGAAATCTAACAAGTTGTTCGGGTGGGAAATGGAGTTATTTTTTTTCAAAGAAGTGATTGATATTATATATATATATATATATATATATGTTTATAACATGTGGGTTTATATATATATATGTATTATGTTTTGTCTTGCTTTGATATTATTGGTTGAAGGTTTGACAATTGCTTTGATGTTATTTGTTGGAGGTTTGAAATTTTGCATCTTGAGTATCAAAGTTTTCAATTGTGATTTGTATAATTATTGAGTCCGTGAGAAATCCTTACACAGTGCCTTTCCATTCTCCTATAAATAGAAGCTCGTTCTTTCAATATTTCTCACGAATTCACTAAAACTCTAGAGAGAGAAATTATAGAGAAACTATAGAAAAGTATTCTGCTACTTCCCTACTCTTATATTCAGTTTCTTTTACGGTAAGGGGTATTATTTCTTTTGTATTCATGAAGAGAACTTCTGTTATTCCATTCTTTATTATTCTGCTGGAATAACCAGTATATGTGGACTACCCTATACTTGGTGACATTCTTCTTTTAATCCGTCTTAATTATTTTTACATTTGGAATATCACATGCATGCGTTTTACGCCCGCACTTGGTCCGCTTTTTATTATTATTCATTGGAATATCACATGCATGCGTTTTATGTCGGACCTAGTTCTCATCTTTTTTATTATTATTCATTGGAATATCCTCGCATGCATGCGTTTCTACGGGACTGGTTTCATCTTTATTATTACATTGGAACATCCTTGGTGGTGACTTTGGTTCCGTTACTTATTAATCAGTTGGAATAACTTGTCTATGTGAAGTACTGCATGCATGGTGATTTCTTTTGTTATTCCATTCGTTATTATACTCAGTTGGTTAAAGTTTAGACTTCTATACTCCATGAAATTAGTGGAATATCCATGATATTTGCGCTTCATCCAGTATCTTTTCATGGAAATATTCTTCTGAGCATTCTTGAATTTTACTCTACAAAGCAGTATCATGTTAACAATTTGGACGTTATTGGTTCATGGATAAATTAATTCTTGAACTTGTTTTATTGAATTCTTATATCATTGTCATCATCCTCATGTTTATATTATGTTGAAAGTCATCTGTGCCCTGTAGTGCATAGATGGACTTGGTATGATTATGACCAGGGATTATTCGGTATAATCATGACCGTAATGTTACAAATGATGTGTAAAAGTCCTCATTGACCCGTAGGGTATTGATGGACAGTTGTTGGCATGATCATGAACATTGATGAATACACGAATATCCTTGGTTGTGGTACATGGATAATTTGTGGTTGTGATACTAATGAATATCCTTGGCCGTAGTGCAGGGATGATGTGGATTATTTATTAAGCTGAGTCTCAGCGATAAAAGTCATGAAAAACCTTTTAAATCATAGAAGATAGTAGATTTTATTCTCTACTTGACTCTTCTAATGGATTGCTTGTTCCGCTGCAGTTAAACTTGATGTTTGTTATATTGTATCAGTTTAACACTGTTTAAGGCTAATGATAATTTATTCTGCATTATCTTAGTTATAATATTTCTTACTGGGCTAGTTGAGCTCACCCTTTCTTTCACTGTTCTCTTCAAGAAATGAGAATATAGCTGGGACGAGTCGTGGAACGGAGTGATGGACCAGATGATAGTATTAGTAGTCCTCACTATTCTGTTAAATAGTGTGACAATAATTGTAATGAGGACTTCTTTTGAGTTTATATACTCTCTAGTAGACAGTGTTTGTATTCAAACTTACAGTTTATATTTTGTCGTATTGTACACGACAATTGTATTATTAAGTTGTATTTAAATTCTGTACCATATATCTGGCGACTCAAGATGGGTGATGTATACCTAATTTTGGGGGCGTCACATAGTCCATTTTTAACGAAAACGATAAACGTTCGTGAACGTTCAACGCTCGTTTCTTCGTTCTAGTTCAGAATTCGGTCATTTTTGAGTCCGCAACTCTATAATGCCAAATAAGTCTTGTTCCCATTGAAAACCAACGTTTCCGAGCTCAATAACAAAATTCGACTTCAATTCTGAGAATTTCACGAATTCGACGATTATCGTCCAATCGCGTGAATTCCGGCATAACTTTGTTATTTATGATTTGATCATCGTTCCAAATGATTTCTATCCATCATATTGACATCTCAAGCTACTCATTTTATTAACTTATTTCCACGATAAGTCATTACTTGTTCTTCGTGAGCTAATATCTTATCAAAGTATAAATTTCTTATAGTTTCATTGCTCATAACTTATAATAGATTAAGTCCTTTAACCAACATTCTTACATCTTATTAACATACTCATTTCATTCATGTAAACATATGACAAGTTCATATATGTTCATCATAAGTTTATAACTTATTTAAGTTTGACTTATTTATTCATGACTTATACGGCTTAAGTCCATTGATTATTCAATTTCTTTACTTCTTAACATACATGAACCATCATTCATCCCTTCTCTATCAAGATACTATGGAAGAGTTGGAACATTATTACATAGAAGGCTTACCCTTGATGATCTCTTGAATCTTTCTTGTTCTTACTTCTTGCTTCAAAGTCTAACGTTTCCTAACTTATTATCTCTAACCAATAAGCACTTTACTTGTTGAAAGTTGTTGGATGAAATTAACAATTCAACAAAGGAAAACCAACTCTCTTATTTATAGGAAAACCAAGGTTAGGGTATTTAGTCATTTAGGCCAATCCCATCTCCTTACTATTCAATACTTAGAAATTAAGTAAACTTGCTCCCTACACTAATTACTTGGCCATCACAACATTATCTTGGTCACCAAGAATAATCATTTGGCCATGGGTTGCCCCATGGGTCACCCTAACCCATTGGATCATTAACTTGGGCTTAGGTTTAATTAGCTTAGCTTATTCATTTGGGCTTACATTAAATTACATAGGATTTTACCTTAACAACCACTTGGGCTTTAATATTACATGATCTTGGGCTTGCACATTAACTTCTATTGGACTTTCCAAATTGCTTCACAATCCTACAAGTCTACTACAATTAGCTTAAAGCCTTAGAACGTATACTATACGTATAATTCTCGTATTCTAACTCCTATACTAATTCATAATATACGATATACCATCATTCATACATACTCGTATAATACTTCATATTATACTTATATTCATTACCTCGTACAATACATATGTATCATACGATCAATACAATAGCTTCTTACGCTTTATTTTCCCTAACGTTCTCAAATTAAGTCCGTATGCGAAAATTACATTTTCCATACTTGAATTATTATTACATAATCCATCTCCCCTCGATATCCCATCGTTACGTATTTCTCGGAAGTTCAAAAATAATTCCTGAATGGAAATCGATGAATAGTGTTTTTTAGAAAATATCTCGGAAAGCTTTTATTTTCGTCTTGAAAATTCAAACACTTTAATTCCTTCACGTAGTTAAAATACTATGACTTTTCAATGTGTCTAGGTTATAGAACGAAATTCATCTTGCTAACACAGAATAAAAACAAATAATTTTATTTTATTCCTTATTTAATTAAATAAAATTATTTTACAATGGATCCGAATTTCTCGGTCGTTACATTCTTCCCCCCTTATAAAGATTATGTCCCCAGAATCTTGTTTTACATTAAACAAACAACTGAGGGTAATCCTTCCTTATCTTTTCTTCCAATTCTCACGTTGCTTCTTCGGCATCGTGGTTTTTCCATAACACCTTCACGGAAGGTATAACTTTGTTCCGTAGAACTTGTTCTTTTCTATCGATGATTTGAATCGACAATTCTTAATATGTTAAGTCCTTCTCGATATGAATAGGCTCATACTCTATTACGTGCTTATATTCCGGCTTATAAGGATGCAATACTGATACATGATACACATTATGTATCCGTTCTAGGTCTAGAGTTAATGCTGCCATATAAGCTACCTCGCCTACCCGTTTTAACACTTCAAAAGGTCCTATAAACCTTGGACTTAACTTCCCCTTCTTTCTAAAGCGTATCTTTCCTTTCCAGGGAGATACCTTTAGAAATACATACAAGCCTACCTTAAACTCCCTATTTTCTCGATGCGAGTCCGCATTCTTCTTCTGTCTATCTTGAGCTACTACAAGCCGCATCCGTATTAACTTCACTACATCCACTGTTTGCTGCACCAATTCTGGTCCAAGCATTCGGCGTTCTCCCACTTCGTCCCAACATAGTGGTGTTCTGCACTTCCATCCATATAAGGCTTCGTAAGGTGGCATACCTATGCTTGCATGATAACTATTGTTATACATAAACTCTACTAATGGTAGATGATTATCCCAACTACCCTTGAAATTCATGACGCAAGATCTTAACATATCTTCTAACGTCTGAATTGTCCTCTTGCTCTGTTCATCAGTTTGTGGATGATAAGCCGTACTCAACTTCAACTACGTTCCCAACTGCTCTTGCAGACTTCTCCAAAAGTTCGACGTGAATCGTGGATCACGATCTGACACAATCGAAACTTGTACTCCATGTCTGGAAATATATTCCTTAACATAAAGTTTAGCTAACTGATCTAAGTTATACTTAACCCTAATTGGCAAAAAGTGAGCCGACTTCGTCCACCGGTCCACTATTACCCAAATTGCATCATACCCCTTTTGAGTAATCGGAAGTCCCACCACAAAGTCCATTGTGATATGCTCCCACTTCCACTTCAGAATTTCCAATGACTGTAACAAGCCACTTGGTCTTTGATGTTCGGCCTTAACTTTCTAACAAGTTAAGCACCTACTCACATACTCGACTATCTCTCTCTTCAAGTTCGACCACCAAAAATTCTTTCGAAGGTCTTGATACATCTTAGTACTACCAGGATGAATCGAGTACCT
Organism: Panax quinquefolius; assembly: GCA_020205615.1. Taxonomy (NCBI): domain Eukaryota; kingdom Viridiplantae; phylum Streptophyta; class Magnoliopsida; order Apiales; family Araliaceae; genus Panax; species Panax quinquefolius. The sequence continues at coordinate 60,111,794 of CM035171.1, read as the reverse complement.
TGAACTATGAGCTTCTTGTAAAACCTGCTCCTTTAATTCCGTCTCATTCGGAACCCAAATTCTTCCTTCAAATCTCAATAACCCCTCGTTATCGAGATTATACTTAGTATCTTTTTCATTGGTTAACCGCTCCTTTATCTGGTCACACTCATCAGTTTGTAGCAGCACCTCCTTGACTCTCTTTACGATGGTAGATTGAATCTCCGTTGCAAACAGTCTCTGCCCTGACTCACTTGGCAGCTTCACCTCTATCTCCATCCTAGCCATCTTTGTTATTAACTCAGTTTGAGCCGTTAACATAGACAACTTTTCCCGACCCTTCCTATTTAAGGCATCGGCAACTACATTGGCTTTTCCAGGGTGATACAGGATTTCACAGTCGTAATCCTTTATCAACTCCAGCCATCTCCTATGTCTCATATTCAACTCATTCTGTGTGAAGATATATTTTAGATTCTTATGGTCCGTGTATATCTCACATTTCTCTTCGTAAAGATAATGTCTCCATATAGTTAACGTAAACACTACCGCGGCCAGTTCCAGATCATGAGTAGGGTAACATTTCTCATAATCGTTCAACTGCCTTGATGCATACGTAATGACCTTGCCATGCTGCATGAACATGCAACCAAGTCTTCTATGTGAAGCATCGCTATAAACTATAAAATTTCCTGTGTCATCGGATAATGACAAAACAGGCGCTTCACTTAACCTCTTTTTTAGTTCTTGAAAACTGTCCTCGCATTTCTCAGTCCACACATATATCACCATCTTCCTTGTAAAATTAGTCAATGGAGTAGCTATCTTCGAAAAATCTTGGATGAATCTCCGATAGTATCCCGCTAACCCTAGGAAACTCCGCACCTCAGTCGGCGTTTTCGGTTGTTTCCAATTCATCACGGCTTCCACCTTTGCTGGATCTACTAAAATCCCTTCATGGTTAATGACATGACCTAAAAATTGTACCCTTTCTAGCCAAAATTTACACTTAGTGAATTTCGCATATAACTTCTCCTCCCTTAGTGTTTCCAACACTATTCGTAGGTGTTCATCATGATCTTCTAGCGTCTTAGAATAGATTAGAATATCATCGATAAACACTGCAACAAACTTGTCCAAATATTGTTTGAACACTTTATTCATCATATCTATAAATGCAGCAAGTACATTAGTCAACCCAAATGACATTACCAGAAACTCGTAATGACCGTAACGAGTCCTGAATGTCGTCTTTGGTACGTCCTCCTTCCTCACCTTCAATTGATGATACCTCGTTCGCAAATCTATTTTAGAAAAATACTTTGCCCCTTTCAACTAATCAAAAAGATCATCGATCTTGGGCAATGGGTACTTATTCTTTATCGTCATCTTGTTCAACTCTCGGTAGTCGATACAAAGTCTTAACGATCCATCCTTCTTCTTGACAAACAGTACCGGTGCTCCCTACGGTGAAACAATCGGTTTTATGTACTTTCTGTCCAATAGTTCTTGTAATTGAACCATTAATTCCTTCATCTCTATAAGCGCCATCCGATACGGTGCCCTGGAAACTTGTGCTGCTCCTAGCACAATGTCTATTACGAACTCGATCTCCCTATCCGGTGGAAGACCTGATAATTCACTTGGAAATACATCCATGAATTCTCTCACTATAGATATTTGTTCCATGGTCACTCCCACTCTCTGGGTATCAACAACATGGCACAGATAACCTACACACCCCTTTCTCAATAGTTTCCTAGTTTGTGTCAAAGTAAGACAACACGAACGTCCCAACAATTTATTACCATAAAATACTACATGAGGTTGTCTCAACGTTCTAATGTTCACACATTTCTTCTGACAATCTATAATTGCGCCCATGGTTAAACAACTAATCCATTCCGAGAATTACATCGAAATCTCCTAACTTTATCGGTATCAAATCTACCGATAAATTACATCCCCGTATGTCTACGCAATAACTCCTATGAATATCTTCAACTGGAATTATCTTTTCGTTTGCTACCTTAATATTTAAAGGTATTGGTAACTTTTCGGGAAATAATCCTAATCGTCTAGCAAAATCACATGCTATAAACGAACAAGTAGCACCCGAATCAAATAACACATAAGCATTTAGGTCGTTGATCTGAATAATACCTGAAACTATGTCCCCTGATGCAACTACATCTTGGACCGTCATATTAAAGGTACGGGCCATCGACCTACCCGGCTGCGCTAGACCACCAATAGCTAACTTATCGCTATTAGCGCCTTTATTCTCGTCCGTCCCCTTCTTCGGGCAATTCTTTGCTATGTGGTCAATGGACCCATATACAAAGCATCCGTGGTTCTTCTTTGCACTTGGACAGTTAGGTGAAATGTGACGCTCCTATCCACAGTTATAGCATACAGCCTTCCCTTGAGACAGACTCCTAAGTGAGTCTTCCCACAGGTCTTGCAGGCCTCCATCCTTCTCTTCAGATATCGTTGCTTCACTCCGATATTCCCAGAGTTAAAACCTTTCCGTTTATGTCCATCGCCACTCCTGCTAGCTCCTTCAATCTGTACTCCTCCATCAACCTTCCCGTTATTCTTCTTATCTTTGTGGTACTGGCTTAGAGCCTCGCTACCACCTTCGGCGATTATCGCCTTCTCTAAAATGGTCCCAAACAAAGTACTTTGGAACACAGAAATACGATTATAGATTTAGGTTTTCAAGCCATGCTCGAACCGTCGAGCTTTCCTAACCTTGGTGTCAACCTGGTGTGGAGCAAACCTTGCCAGTTCATTAAACTTGGCAGTACTATAATACCATAATAACAAAATTACATGTTTAAAAATCATCATATTGCATTACATCAACAATTACAGACTTTTGTGCAAAACAAAGGTAATTCTGGACTAATCATAACCTAAGGCACAAGTACAGCATTCCACGGCAGATCGTGGTCACCTCACACAACGTGATGATGGCATCATGGCATGAAGCCCAGAGCCATTGGCCTAAGTCATCAAGGCTGAAATCGAGCTTCAACTCTAACTTTCGTCTTTGGTATGCCAAATTTAGAGTCAAGCGCAGATTTTGGCGCTGAGGCTCCAAGCTTATAGAACACAAAACGAAGAACAGACAAAGCTACTGTATCTTAATTTCTAACACCAATTAATATGTATAACTTAAGAAAATTACACATACACGTTACCCATCATATATATACTAACTTAACACAACTAAATAACAATATCAGAAAACTTAAATCCTTGAAAACCAATTTTTAAACCAAGAAAACTCAATTTTTGATATTTCTCTACACAGTGAATAGTAACCATAATTATACACCAACTTGATTCCTTTGAACTTCGTTATCTTTATTTCATACCCAATTAACATAATCACAATTCAATTTTTACAATTCGTATACACTTTAAGTATCACATTTGTTACTGTCATAAGCCATGTATAAAAACATACACTAAAAAATAGTTTCTCTTTCTTTCAAACGAAATTAACATACAATTCTCTGTCTAAACATAAACTCTAGCATTACAACTACTTAAAATTGCAATAATTCAGTTGTATAGCAAAATTCGAAATAAATAGAATTCATAGGACATAGAAATTGAAACTCACGTCATTAACACACACACACACACACACACACACACACATACACACATATATATATATATATATATTCACTATAAAAAACCAATTTCTTTCTTGCATATGAAATTTTACATACAATCACACACATATATACACAAAGACTTAGAAATTATAGCATAATTAATATATGTTAAGGTTATGTACCATACCTTTTGTTGCTTAAGAAATTCTTGTTAACCACTACGAATAGCTTGAAAAACTTAGAACTTTCTCTCTTGATTCTCTCTTAGGCTCACTCAAACTCTCTCTAATTTTCTCTATTCTGTAAACCTTCTTCTCAGACTTAGCAACTAACTAGAGCGTAAACAAAACCCAACTTATAACCAAATGCGTAAAAAGAAACTAATATGGCCATAATAAGCCTAATAATTAATATCAGTTACAAAATATAATGTATAGATTAAAAATATATTTTATTTATTTAATTTTTATTATTATAATTCAAAATTCAAAAATCCAAAAGCCATAATGCTCCGTTTGGCAAAAACTCTTTAAAAATATTAAACACTTAATATCTTTAAGGCTTGTTTGGCAAAACTAAATAAAACTCCTTTAATTTATTTTAATAACTCCCTTATAGTATAGTTATTTGTCACACTTTATTTAATTAAGTTTTCATACTTAATTTAATTAATTCTAATAACAATTTATTGAATAAATCATTTAATCATTATACACTCTCTAACTTAATTATTAAATTAAATTAGAATATTATCTCATAATAATTAATTTCCTTAGCCCATTAATTATTTATTAAACAAATAATTAACCAAACCAAATCAAATCAAATTAAACAAATATTTATTCAACGATAAACACATCCAATAAATATTTATATAATTTAATAAATATTTAAAATTACAATTTAAAATTCTGGATTGTTACAATCATATCCACTTGTTTCAAATCAAGAAACCGCATTTCCATCCTCCCCAGCCATGAACAGCGCTCCCATTGACTCCCCCAGAGTCATCTCTTCCTCAGGTGCTATGGGGTCAAAAGACACCACCTCCACCTCTTCTTCAGACATGCCATCGAACATGGCCATCAGGTCTAGGCTCTCTGAGTCTCCAGACTCGACTATCACCACTTCAGGCTCTGCTGCTATAGGATTCAGTATGATCTCTACTTGGTTTACCGACCCTTCACTGACTACATGTATATCTCTATACACTTCATTTCCTCCTGACATCTATAACAAAACAAATAGTTTAATTAGTACACGTCAGTAGAATAATAAAAACACATCATATATAATTCATTTTTATAGGGTTAATTTCCATCTTTTATTTCTTTGAATTCTCTTAAGGTTATGACTTAAGGTTCTAATCCCCCCTTAAGTTTTATAACCAAATACTTTGATACCAACCTGTGATGCTAATGGTACTTTCAACCATATCACCATACAAGGGTACTTATCAATTTGCCACTGACTTGCTCGGCGCCCCCTACGGAAAGTCTAGCTGCGGTACATTCCCTTAAAGGGAAGTCACCAGCAAAAGGCTCGGTGTTCTTAACACATTGCGCTTATAGATTTGATACCAACCTGTGACGCCCCCAAATCTTGGTATCTTCCAACCCAGCATATGGTGCTACACGGTGCTATAGTTCATACATACATTCAATTGAAATGCCTCAAAAGAATGAATATGTCTTATATATATTCAAAAATAATATTCACTCCCTAGTTTCTTTATAAACAGTACATAAGTTCTTTGTCATAATATCAAATACATTACAACATTAAACCTATACTATTACATAGACAGTTCAACAGTCTGCCTTAGCCTTTACCTTATCTTTACCGGATCCTTCGGTCCGTTCGGTCTTAGCTGCATTCATATGGTTTAAGCAAGAGTGAGCATAACAAGCTCAGGAAGTACAATAATTTCATTTAAACGATATGCTTGAAACATAGGAATAGTATATCTTCAATAACTGAACTATGAAGTACTATTGGTAATACAAAATAGCACTTCGCTTTTCCTTTAAAACATTTAACAATGACAATATTCAGTAAAACATCAATTCCGGTCCAAGACCGTGAGCATATCATACTTTCTTTGAAAAGGACAACCCGACACTAAGTCCGTAAGTCCGGCATATCTTATGAGCACGTCTAGGTGATCAGCTTATAGTACTCTTTGTTGATCAACACTACATTCTTTAAACGTATGTACGTTTAAGTTATGGCAACCTCACGTGCCTGTCGTTTGACAACAAAACATTTAAGCATACTCAGTCTTCATTTGAAAACCACACCCACATAGTTTGGTAAAACATTGACAATACTTCCACAGATTATAAGAAATCCAACATAACATAAGTGTGACGCCCCCAAAATTAGGTATACGTCACCTATCTTGGGTCGCCACTTACATGGTACATAAATTCAAATACAACTTACTAATATAACTGTCATGTACAATACGACATAAACTGTGAGTTTGAATACAAATATTGTCTACTAGATATTATACAAACTCAAAAGGAGTCCTCATTACAACTATTATCACACTATTTCGAGAGAATAGTGAGGACTACTAATGCTATCCTCCGGACCATTACTCTGCTTCCCAGACTTCGTCCAAATTATGTTCTCATTTCAAGAAGAAAAAGTGAAAGAAAGGGTGAGCTCAACTAGCCCAAGAAGAAATATTATGACTAAGATAATGCGAATAAATTATCAATAGTCTTCAACAATGTTAAACCGATAAAATACAATAGACAACCGGTTTAATCACAGTGAATATGCAATCCATTAAAAGAGTCAAGTAGAGAATAAAATCTACTATCTTTTAGGTTTTAAAAGGTTTTCATTAATTTTTATCGTTGAGACTCGACAATAAATAAACCACCACATCTAATCATCCTCGTATTACCACGCCAAGGATTTTCATCAAATTATCAATGGTCATGACTATACTTTGAATCACCCCGGTCATAATCATACCAAAACTATCCATCATCGCATTACACGAAGCCACCGAGGGCTTTTGTCACATCATTTATAAATGGTCATGATTATACCGAATGATCCTCGGTCATAATCATACCAAGTTCATCTATGCACGTAAGACATAGATAACTTTCAATATAATATAACATGAGGATGATGACAATGACATAATAATTCAATAAAACAAGTTCAAGAATTAATTTATCCAAGAACCAATAACGTCCAAGTTTTCAACATGATACTTCTTTGTAGAGTAAAGTTCAAGAATGCTCAGAAGAATATTTTCATGAAAAGATACTAGATGAAACGCAAAAATATCAAGGATATTCTACTAATTTCATGGAGTATAGAAGTCAAAGTTTTAACTAATTTGGGTATAATAAAGAATGGAATAACAAAAGAAATCACCATGCAGTGGTACTTAGCGATGTATGTGTTATTCCAATGTAATAATAATAACGAAACCCAATCGGTGAAATTCACACCGACAGTGATGATCCAACAGAATAATAAATGCTTTGAATAATAAACAATGGAACCAGTCCGTGTAAAATAAATGACGAGGATATTCCAATGAATAATAAATGCGAATAATAAACAATGGAACCAGTCCTGTAAAACACACGACATGGATATTCCAATGTAATAATTAAGAATTGAATAACAGAAGAAAATCACCAAGTATAGGGGATTCCGCGTATACAGGTTATTCTAACAGAATAAATAAGAATGGAATAATATAAGGATTTCACCAAGTATAGGGTATGCCGCGTATACATGTTATGTATAGGGTATGCCACTTTTACAGGTTATTCCAACAGAATAATAATGAATGGAATAATAGAAGTTCTCTTCATGAATAAGAAAGAATAACACCCCTTACGGGTACAACAAATAATATCCCTTACCGTAAAAGACACTGGATATCAAAGTAGTGAAGTACCAGAATACTCTTCTTCTTTCTCTCTATAGATTTTCTCTCTATAGCTTCTCTCTATAATTTCTCTCTCTAGAGTTTCAATGAATTCGTAAGAAAATAATGAAGGAATGAGCTTCTATTTATAGGAAAATAGAATGCATAGTAATTAATCCATGAACGGTCCAGATTGATTTACTTTAATCTGGCGGTCCATATTTAAAGCAAAATCTTTTAAATAAAATATCATATATTTTATTTATATAAAAACATTTTACTATGCAAACACTATGCAATACACTATGCAAAACACTATGCAACACTATGCATAATAAAATATAATATATTCTATTTATAGAATAACTTTAATAAAGTATTCATTTTATATAAAAAAGATGTTTACGCTTTTATTACGTTAATAATATGAATAAAACAAAACGTCATTATCGCTATAATAATTCATATTATTAATCGACAATAATGGAATCAAACCGAGTGACTTCTCACATAAGCATCAATAATCAATACTGTGTACTACTATGCAACCACACGTGACATCGTACTTTTTATTACCGAAAGTAGTTCAACAAGATCAACGGTAAAACTTCCGCCGTTATTTCAATAAAATATTTTTGTCGCTTTCTCAATCCGACAATAATTACATTATAGGGTCCACCAATGATTGAGCCATTGTCACGAATATTCCCTGCTAAACCAAATATTCCCCGACCAATCGAATATAATATAACCACTTGCATACTTTGCAAAATTTATAACTACTACCCACAACTATAATATTATCTCAAATTCACACCATAATATTAAAAATTATTTCGACAAAATTTAAATCTTTATTGATAAAATATGGGGTCTCACAATAAGTCTAGCCAAAAGAATTGGCTTTGACTTCTTCATTCATCATTTCATGCGTAAAAATACATGAATCACAAAGCTTATTCAAATTGAACTAAAACAAGGGTTAGAACACTTGCCTTCAGCGTCTGCTACTGTCTTTAAGGTCTCTATATTATATGATCACATAACATAACACATTAGGTCATTAATAAACATACATAGTTCCTAATGAATATTACCCTTCTTCTCAATCTAATCATAACTTAGTTTTGTTACTATTGGTTCCGACTTTCCGTTATAGTTTACATTGTCCTTACGTTCATGTTCGATTGATTATCATTAACCTTTAGTGATCATACTTAAGGTTTAAAATACTTTAATCAATGTTACATTAAGTTAATTAATGTTGTAATCTATCATTAATCAACTACCTTCCTTATTATATTCTTAACCTTTCTTTACTGTCAAAACCCTAAGATTTGGCGCTATGGCGTGAGTTCTTGTGCAGTGGGTCGCGCTGCGGCGCCACTCTTCAGTCCCTAAACTCCCGACTCGGCGTTGTGGCGTGAGTCTTAGTACTATATTTCATAGCAATGGTGACTGACTCCTTAGTAGGTCTCGACATTTGCCTGCATGTAATAGCCACCACCATTATGCTTTAAATTTGGCCAGCCATGCATTTCCACTTCTGTACCTGCATAGCTTAGAAATTTTGTTTTGCATAACGAACTTCCCAGACTCCAAATTTGATCATTTTTAGTTTGAATTGGCTCGTTCAAAAGCCCTTAGCTCACAAATCACATACTCTACGTGTTCATGCAATAATTTTATATTTTCGACTTCGTTAACTCAAAATTTACCTATTAGTCCATTTTTAACGAAAATTATAAACGTTCGTGAACGTTCAACGCTCGTTTCTTCGTTCTAAGTCAGAATTCGGTCATTTTTGAGTCCACAACTCTATAATGCCAAATAAGACTTGTTCCCATTGAAAACCAATGTTTCCGAGCTCAATAACAAAATTCGACTTCCATTCTGAGAATTTCATGAATTCGACGATTATCGTCCAATCGCGTGAATTCCGGCATAACTTCGTTACTTATGATTTGATCATCGTTCCAAATTAATTCTATCCATCATATTGACATCTCAAGCTACTCATTTCATTAACGTATTTCCATGATAAGTCATTACTTGTTCTACATGAGCTAATATTTTATCAAAGTATAAATTTCTTATAGTTTCATTGCTCATGACTTATAATAGATTAAGTCCTTTAACCAACATTCTTACATCTTATTAACTGTAACAATTCAGATTTTTAATTATAATATTTAAATATTTATTGAATTATATAAATATTTAATGGATGTATTTATCGTGAATAAATGTTTGTTTGATTTGATTTGAGTTGATTAATTAATTATTTAATAAATAATTAATTAGTTAAGGAAATTATGAGATAGTATTCTAATTTAATAATTAAGTTAGAAAGTTTATAATGATTAAATAAATTATTATATTATGCAATGAATTGTTATTAGAATTAATTAAATTAAGTATGAAAACTTAATTAATTAGAAGTGTGACAAATAACTTTATTATAAGTGGTTATTAAAATAAATTAAAGGAGTTTAATTTAGTTTTGCCAAACAAGGCTTAAATATATTAAGTCTTTAATTTTTAAAGAATTTTGCCAAACAGAGCCTTATGGCTTTTGGATTTCTAAATTTTGAATTTTAATAATATAAATTGAATAAACAAAATAAAAATAATATATATTAAGTTTGTTAACTGATAAAATTAATAGGGGCAATTATTATAACGTCGGTTTTTAAAACGTTTGAAAAAGTGTGCGTTTGTTTTTGTTTTGATCTTTACGTTTAGTGTATTTGGCCTATACTGATAACTAAGAAAGGAAAAGAGTTTACAGAGGTTTGATAGAGTCTAAGAGAGAATCAAGAGAGAGAGAGAGAGAGTTCCTGAGCCTTTCAAATAGTTAGTTGTGGTTAACAAGGATTTCTAAAGCAATAAAAGGTATGTTACATAACCTTATCATATATGTTTTACGTTATAATCTCTAAGTCTCTGTGTTTTTGAATTTGACGGTAACATAAAATTCTTTACAAACTTTCTGTAAAACCATGATTTTATAATTGGTTAGAAAATTATGTGTATTTATAATTTTAATGGTTATACTAGGATAAATATATATATATATATATATATATATATATATATATATATATTGTTGTATGCTTAACATATAGATAAGATTGTATGCTAAATTAAGTCTACAAGAAAAGAAATTGGTTTTACAGTGAACACATGTATGAACGTGTTTTGTAGGATAACAAAAAAAATTAGTATTGAATTTTGAGCTAATATGTGAAATTGAACTATGGCTATGCTAATTAGTTTGCTAAGAATTACAAAGAACATAGTTTAAAAGCATCAAATTGGTTTATCATTAGCATTTACAATGTCACTGTGTCAAAGAAATATCAAACATGGAGTTTTAGGCTTTAAACTATGGTTTCAAGGATTTAAGTTTTCTGAAAATATTGTTTGATTGCTTTAAAATTGGTATATGTATGATAAGTAAATGTTTATGAGTAATCTATACAAGTTCTACGTCTTAATTTAGATGTTAACAGTAGTAATTAGTACAGAATTTAGTTATTCTGTTCTTCGTGGTTGGGTGTTCTGTAATTCGGAGCCCTAGCGCCAAATTTCGTGCTTGGCGCCAAAACTAGACCAGTTCGTTCGCGCCCAAAGATCGGAATTAGCGCCCAAATATGAATGTGGTCTGGGTAGGACAGTTTTGACCTCATGTAGTAAAATGACCATAACTTTCTCATACGAACTCCGATTGAGGTGATTCAAGATGATCCGGAACGAGGACGACTAGACCTACAACTTTTGTTCTTAAATTATTTTAATTTGACGACTGTAATAGTAGTCAAAATGGTCATCTTTAGGACTGTTATGTTTTCGGGGGCAATCGGAGGGCGTCGGGCATGCACATATGCATGTGTAGTGCTCCTGACCATAAATGATGACATCCTAAGTTATAAAACATGAATGTTAGAAAATATAATGATGCTTAACATTAATAAATGATGTATTAGATAAGTTATTGAAGCATAGTAAACATACACAAGAGAGGCAAATCGGGCGTGTGACGAATGAACGTCGAAACGCCGTGCCAAGTGTTAACAAACTTAAAAAGTGTTTCAATTCAATTGAAATGAATATTATAGGATATGAAATGGGTTTAACATAAAACCAATAACTAGTCCTAGCAAGACTTAAGCACTTGAATCAACTTCGAATATGAAATACAGTGAGATATAAGTTAAAAGTTAACACAATCTAATTGAACATTATGTGCTAATTAATAGGAAAGATTATGAGATGTAGAGTAGAGTTTACATTACAATTACTATGTGTTGTTATGTGACTAATAGTTGATGTGTATGATTATATAATTGTGTAGGTCACGTGAAATGCAGATAACTGTAAGCTGTTAATCTATTATTGGTAAACAACGATCAAGGCAAGTCTTTCGCTTCCTATTTATTACGTGGACTTGATAAACTGTTTTAAATTGCATGATATGTTATACATGTTGAAATCGTGAAATGTTAAAGTCAATTTATAACTGTATTGTTTTGGTTAAGTAATGATGATTGAGTAAGGAACTCAATCTTTATATTTGCTATGTGAATTAAAAGCATGTATGCCATGTTACTTTAATGAGATGTATATCGAGCATGTTATTATGTGCTATGTGATGCAAGAAAACTGTTAGACTTTGTTAGGCTGCCAAGTTCACTCTTTCGAATAACCACTTTTGCAGGTCAAGATTGTAAGGTAAAGATATATGCTAAGTGAGTTATAGAGATCTATATTCACGAAGATTACTTATGTTTTATGAGAAATATATTTCATATTTTAAACGTAACATGTTGTTGAATTGTATGTTAAGTTATCCAATGTATATGGATATTTAGTTATGATGTAAGACTTTGTATAGTCATTTTGTTATAACGATTCATGATATAAGATTGAATTAGTAGTTAATGTATGGTATCTGGACTAAACGATTCCTTTATAGAGCGGAGGTATATACGAACTAGCAACTCGGAACCTAGTTTATTGGTTGTTTGTGGGAAACCACTCAGCGTACCATATTGAAACTGTTAGAGACTCGATGTGTACCAAGTTTAGAAATGGATACGTATGATGAGAGTTGAGAACTTGAATGAAATTTTGAGCGATGTAAATGAAGTTAGAAATTCTTAAAGGAAGACTTGTTATATAAACAAGAAGATTCAAAGAAGAATCTTGAAGAGATATAAAGATAAGAAATAGGAGTTTCCTAACTCCAATTGCCAAGATAACGAATAATGTCGTAAATGATGAAAAAGGGAAAGAAAGAGGATCGTAAAACAAAACGATCATGAGTTAAGAAAATAATTTTAAGGGAGATGATTATAGAATAAGATCACGACGTGATCTGTTTAAGTTATAAAAGGAAGATGGTTTGTAATGGTTGAATGATTATAGCTTGATGCTATGAAGATAATGTACTATGATAGTACGAGATAAACTCATGAGTAGTTATAGATAATGTGATACAAGGAATTCGTATCGAGCAAAGAGCGAGTTATAAGAAAGATAGAGTTAGGAGGGATTTCAATTGAGGACTCAGGTGGTGGCTTAGTTGTACAAACCTTTGTATGGGCGAGGGTTTTGTGCTTGCACTTAGTTTATCACATTGATAATCGTTGGAATGTTTGTGTCGCGCTATTTGCTATATGCCTGTTGAGAAGGTGATTCTTTTCTCATGTGTATAACAGAAAGGTAGAGTATAGTTAGAGAATATATATTATATGGTTAAGTGCGAGTTCTTAAAACTCATACTTATGGTAGGTTCGTGACTCATAATTATATGGTATGTTTTTGAACCCCTCAGCTAATGGACGTCTATGGTCTGACTAGGATAAGTTCTTAAATTGTGGCAAGTTCTTGAACTCATAACGTGTGGTAAGTTTGACGAACTGGGTATAGATAAGCGTAAATGGAGTATTGAGGATGATAGGAATAGATAGACCTATTAAGCAATGGATCATTATAGAAAGTGGAGTTGATGGTGGAAGCATAGGTATTCTAAATCTACTAGCTATGCTAGACTTTCAAAATTTATTGACTTCGTGCTGATGTTTACACTTTAATTTTCTTGAAAAACATTGGATCAAATGATTGAACCAATGAGTTTTAACAACAATACTGTTATTCGTATGTCTATGCTAATTGCTTCGGCTAGACAAAAATGATTTACAATATATCAAAATGTATTTTATATCATTAATGCATCATGTAACCTGGTGCAAATATGATAAAAATGATGGAGTGATCAATGTAGTATTACCTAGTGTTGGAGGTGATCTAAGGATCGTCAGCCCACTATGGTATAATGTAGTATGATAAAATCACCAAATGACAGAATCCTCAACGGACTGTAAATACAGTGCGGTATCATGACGTCATAAAAAGATTTTTGAGATTTCTTTAAGATATGAGAATATATATATATATATATATATATATATATATATATTTTGATTGACGTCCGAATTGTTGTAGAAGACTATGCTATTTGATTTAGCTAGACGAATATTGAAAGATGTTCATGAAATGCATGCGTTTCTTGAGAAGTTATGCCAAACCAAATTGTTTTGGTGCGGATTCAGATGTTGAAAAGCTGAGATGAACAACCCTTATATAGGGGATTACGCTGGGCGTTGAGATGTTTGTGCACAATACATTGTATGCGAAGGGCGATCACCCTAAGTACGAGGAGTCCCTATAGTCTTATGACTGTTAAAGTTTAAGTTAAAAGATTACTTATAACTATGGACATACGCATAACGTTTAAATGTTTGTGCACAATACATCGTCTTTAAGGGCTTAACACCCTAAGACGGGGTCCTTATAGTCTTATATTCATTAAAGTTGAAGTTGAAAGATTACTTGCAACTGTGGACATAGTTCGTGGTCTTATGACCCTCAGTATGATTTGGAATCTTTTTAAATTCCTGTTATTCATATCGCTTCCCAATTATTGAGGAATTGTGGAAGATTCTTGATATTCTAAAAGGTGAATGTGGTAAGGATGATATTCCTTAGAAAGAAGTGAGTCGTAGAATGCGACACTGAATGATGAATATGTTGAATAAGTGAGAAAAGAGATTTTGAAGTGAGAAGGATATGAGTTATCAGAGAATAATGTAAAATTTTAATAGAAAAGTTAATAATTGTAGAATGATCTTTGTGGAAAGAAAGTTGTTATAGAAACCAATGAATTAATATAGTAGTGACGTAAAAAAAATCTATTTTGTTAGATTGAATGAATAAAAATTTCGAGGACGAAGTTCTTAGAAGAAATGGTGAATGTAATATCCCAAGTGTTTATGATAGCGATTCTTAGAAAAGGAAATGAATGGGTTAAGAATATAATACTCAGAATATATTAAGTTCAAGTGAAAATTATGAAATGAAACCTACAATTTGTTAAAGTAATGAATGTAGTAGGAAATATAAAACCTATATTAGATAAAATGATGAAAGATTACTCTGAGTTATTTGTTTAATTTGTGTCTTCGATTCTGGGGACAGAATCTTTGTAAGTAGGGAAGATTGTAATGAATGAATGGTTTGAGTTGTGATTCTGAGGACAGAATCTTTGTAAGGAGGGAATGATGTAACAATCTAGATTTTTAATTATAATATTTAAATATTTATTGAATTATATAAATATTTAATGGATGTATTTATCATGAATAAATGTTTATTTGATTTGATTTGAGTTGATTAATTAATTATTTAATAAATAATTAATGATGTAAGGAAATTATGAGATAGTATTCTAATTTAATAATTAAGTTAGAAAGTTTATAATGATTAAATAAATTATTATATTATGCAATGAATTGTTATTAGAATTAATTAAATTAAGTATGAAAACTTAATTAATTAGAAGTGTGACAAATAACTTTATTATAAGTGGTTATTAAAATAAATTAAAGGAGTTTAATTTAGTTTTGCCAAACAAGGCTTAAATATATTAAGTCTTTAATTTTTAAAGAATTTTGCCAAACAGAGCCTTATGGCTTTTGGATTTCTAAATTTTGAATTTTAATAATATAAATTGAATAAACAAAATATAAATAATATATATTAAGTTTGTTAACTGATAAAATTAATAGGGGCAATTATTATAACGTCGATTTTTAAAACGTTTGAAAAAGTGTGTGTTGGTTTTTGTTTTGATCTTTACGTTTAGTGTATTTGGCCTATACTAATAACTAAGAAAGGAAAAGAGTTTACAAAGGTTTGATAGAGTCTGAGAGAGAATCAAGATAGAGAGAGAGAGAGAGAGAGTTCCTGAGCCTTTTAAATAGTTAGATGTGGTTAACAAGGATTTCTTAAGCAACAAAAGGTATGTTATATAACCTTAACATATATGTTTTACGTTATAATCTCTAAGTCTCTGTATTTTTGAATTTGACGGTAACATAAAATTCTTTACAAACTTTCTGTAAAACCATGATTTTATAATTGGTTAGGAAATTATGTGTATTTATAATTTTAATGGTTATACTAGGATAAATATATATATATATATATATATATTTATATATATATATGGTTGTATGCTTAACATATAGATAAGATTGTATGCTAAATTAAGTCTACAAGAAAAGAAATTGGTTTTACAGTGAACACATGTATGAACGTGTTTTGTAGGATAACAAAAAAAATTAGTATTAAATTTTGAGCTAATATGTGAAATTGAACTATGGCTATGCTAATTAGTTTGCTAAGAATTACAAAGAACGTAGTTTAAAAGCATCAAATTGGTTTATCATTAGCATTTACAGTGTCACCGTGTCAAAGAAATATCAAACATGGAGTTTTGGGCTTTAAACTATGGTTTCAACGATTTAAATTTTCTGAAATTATTGTTTGATTGCTTTAAAATTGGTATATGTATGATAAGTAAATGTTTATGAGTAATTTATATAAGTTCTATGTCTTAATTTAGATGTTAACAGTAGTAATTAGTCCAGAATTTAGTTATTCTGTTCTTTGTGGTTGGGTGTTCTGTAATTCGGAGCCCCAGCGCCAAAACTAGGCCAGAAGTTAGTTCGTGCCCCTAAGATGGAATTCGCTTCCAAAGACCACTGCCTCCTCGGCCCCAGTCAAGGGAATTGTGGTCAGGTAGAGACGCTTTTGACCTCCTGTAGTAAAACGGCCATAACTTTCTCATACGAACTCCGATTGAGGTGATTCAAGATGATCCGAAACGAGGACGAGTAGACCTACAACTTTTGTGCTTTAAGGTTTTCAATTTGAGGTCTGTAATTGTAGTCAAAATGGTCATCTTTAGGACTGTTATGTTTTCGGGGGCAATCGGAGGGCGTCGGGCATGCACATATGCATGTGTAGTGCTCCTGTCCATAAATGATGACGTCCTAAGTTATAAAACATGAATGTTAGTAAATATAATGATGCTTAACATTAATAAATGATGTATTAGATAAGTTATTGAAGAATAGTAAACATACACAAGAGAGGCAAATCGGGCGTGTGACGAATGAACGTCGAAACGTCGTGCCAAGTGTTAACGAACTTAAAAAGTGTTTCAATTCAATTGAAATGAATATTATAGGATATGAAATGGGTTTAACATAAAACCAATAAGTAGTCCTAGCAAGACTTAAGCACTTGAATGAACTTCGAATATGAAATATAGTGAGATATAAGTTGAAAGTTAACACAATCTAATTGAACATTGTGTGCTAATTAATAGGAAAGATTATGAGATGTAGAGTAGAGTTTACATTACAATTATTATGTGTTATTATTTGACTAATAGTTGATGTGTATGATTATATAATTGTGTAGGGCACGTGAAGTGCAGATAACTGTAAGTTGTTAATCTATTATTGGTAAACAACGATCAAGGCAAGTCTTTCGGTTCCTATTTGTTACGTGGACTTGATGAACTATTTTAAATTGCATAATATGTTATACATGTTGAAATCGTGAAATGTTAAAGTCAATTTATAACTGTATTATTTTGGTTAAGTAATGATGATTGAGTAAGGAACTCAATCTTTATATTTGCTATGTGAATTAAAAGAATGTATGCCATGTTACTTTAATGAGATGTATAACGAGCATGTTATTATGTGCTATGTGATGCATAAAAACTGTTTGACTTTGCTGGGCTGTCGAGCTCACTCTTGCGAATAACCACTTTTGCGGGTCAAGATTTTAAGGTAAAGATATATGCTAAGTGAGTTATAGAGATCTATATTCACGAAGATTACTTATGTTTTATGAGAAATATATTTCATATTTTAAACGTAACATGTTGTTGAATTGTAAGTTGAGTTATCCAATGTATATGGATATTTAGTTATGATGTAAGACTTTGTATAGTCATTTTGTTGTAACGATTCATGATATAAGATTGAATCAGAGAGATGTAATGTAAAGGTTGCGATTCAGGGCAAGAAAAAAGGAAATGTATAAACGTTTTAAATATCTAAGTATTGTGCAATTGTACTCTTTAGTAGTTGATGTATGGTATCTGGGCTAAACGATTCCTTCATAGAGCGGAGGTATATACGAACTAGCAACTCGAAACCTAGTTTATTGGTTGTTTGTGGGAAACCACTCAGCGTACCATATTGAAACTGTTAGAGACTCGATGTGTACCAAGTTTAGAAATGGATACGTATGATGAGAGTTGAGAACTTGAATGAAATTTTGAGCGATGTAAATGAAGTTAGAAATTCTTAAAGGAAGAATTGTTATATAAACAAGAAGATTCAAAGAAGAATCTTGAAGAGATATAAAGATAAGAAATGGGAGTTTCCTAACTCCAATTGCCAAGATAACGAATAATGTCGTAAATGATGAAAAAGGGAAAGAAAGAGGATCGTAAAACAAAATGATCACGAGTTAAGAAAATAATTTTAACGGAGATGATTATAGAATAAGATCACGATGTGATCTGTTTAAGTTATAAAAGGAAGATGGTTTGTAATGGTAGAATGATTATAGCTTGATGCTATGAAGATAATGTACTATGATAGTACGAGATAAACTCATGAGGAGTTATAGATAATGTGATACATGGAATTCGTATCTTGCAAAGAGCAAGTTATAAGCAAGATAGAGTTAGGAGGGATTTCAATTGAGGACTCAGGTGGTGTCTGAGATGTACAAACCTTTGTATGGGTGAGGGCTTTGTGCTTGCACTCAGTTTATCACATTGATAATCGTTGGAATGTTTGTGTCGCGCTATTTACTATATGCCTGTTGAGAAGGTGATTCTTTTTTCATGTGTATAACAAATAGGTAAAGTATAGTTAGAGAATATATATTATATGGTTAAGTGCGAGTTCTTAAAACTCATACTTATGGTAGGTTCGTGACTCATAATTATACGGTATGTTTTTGAACCCCTCAGCTAATGGACGTCTATGGTCTGACTAGGATAAGTTCTTAAACTCATATGATTGTGGCAAGTTCCTGAACTCATAACGTGTGGTAAGTTTGGCGAACTGGGTATAGATAAGTGTAAATGGAGTATTGAGGATGATAGGAATAGATGGACCTATTAAGCAATGGATCATTATAGAAAGTGGAGTTGATGGTGGAAGCATTGGTATTCTAAATCTAATAGCTATGCTAGACTTTCAAAATTTATTGACTTCGTGCTGATGTTTACACTTTAATTTTCTTGAAAAACATTGGATCAAATAATGGAACCAATGAGTTTTAACAAAAATACTATTATTCGTATGTCTAAGCTAATTGCTTCGGCTAGACAAAAATGATTTGCAATATATCAAAATGTATTTTATATCATTAATGCATCATGTAACCTGGTGCAAAGATGATAAAAATGATGGAGTCATCAATGTAGTATTACCTAGTGTTGGATGTGATCTAAGGATCGCCACACCACTATGGTATAATGTAGTATGATAAAATCACCAAATGATTTTAATCCTCAACGGATTTGTAAATACAATCTGCGGTATCATGACATCATAAAAAGATTTTTGAGATTTCTTTAAGATATGAGAATATATATATATATATGTATATTTTGATTGATGTCCGAATTGTTGTAGAAGACTATGCTATTTGATTCAGCTAGACGAATATTGAAAGATGTTCATGAAATGCATGCGTTTCTTGAGAAGTTATGCCAAACCAAATTATTTTGGTGCGGATTTAGATGTTGAAAAACTGAGATGAACAACCCTTATATAGGGGATTACGCGAAGGCGTTGAGATGTTTGTGCACAATACATTGTACGAAGGGCTGATCACCTTAAGTACGAGGAGTCCCTATAGTCTTATGACTGTTAAAGTTTAAGTTAAAAGATTACTTATAACTATGGACATACGCATAGCGTTTAAATGTTTGTGCACAATACATCGTACGAAGGGCTTAACACCCTAAGTACGGGGGTCCTTATAGTCTTATGACTGTTAAAGTTGAAGTTGAAAGATTACTTGCAACTGTGGACATAGTTCGTGGTCTTATGACCCTCAGCATGATTTGGAATCTTTTAAATTCCAGTTATTCATATCGCTTCCCAATTATTGAGCAATTGTGGAAGATTCTTGATATTCTAAAAGGTGAATGTGGTAAGGATGATATTCCTTAGAAAGAAGTGAGTCGTAGAATGCGACACTGAATGATGAATATGTTGAATAAGTGAGAAAAGAGATTTTGAAGTGAGAAGGATATGAGTTATCAAAGAATAATGTAAAACTTTTAATAGAAAAGTTAATAATTGTAGAATGATCTTTGTGGAAAGAATGTGGTTATAGAAACCAATGAATTAATATAGTAGTGACGTAAAAAAATCTATTTTGTTAGATTGAATGAATAAAAATTTCGAGGACGAAGTTCTTAGAAGAAAGGGTGAATGTAATATCCCGAGTGTTTATGATAGCGATTCTTAGAAAAGGAAATGAATGGGTTAAGAATATAATACTCAGAATATATATTGAGTTCAAGTGAAAATTATGAAATGAAACCTACAATTTGTTAAAGTAATGAATGTAGTAGGAAATATAAAACCTATATTAGATTAAATGATGAAAGATTACTCTGAGTTATTTGTTTAATTTGTGTCTTTGATTCTGGGGACAGAATCTTTGTAAGTAGGGAAGATTGTAACGAATGAATGGTTTGAGTTGTGATTCTGAGGACAGAATCTTTGTAAGGAGGGAATGATGTAACAATCTAGATTTTTAATTATAATATTTAAATATTTATTGAATTATATAAATATTTAATGGATGTATTTATCATGAATAAATGTTTGTTTGATTTGATTTGAGTTGATTAATTAATTATTTAATAAATAATTAATGAGTTAAGGAAATTATGAGATAGTATTCTAATTTAATAATTAAGTTAGAAAGTTTATAATGATTAAATAAATTATTATATTATGCAATGAATTGTTATTAGAATTAATTAAATTAAGTATGAAAACATAATTAATTAGAAGTGTGACAAATAACTTTATTATAAGTGGTTATTAAAAAAAATTAAAGGAGTTTAATTTAGTTTTGCCAAACAAGTCTTAAATATATTAAGTCTTTAATTTTAAAGAATTTTGCCAAAGAGCCTTATGGCTTTTGGATTTCTAAATTTTGAATTTTAATAATATAAATTGAATAAACAAAATATAAATAATATATATTAAGTTTGTTAACCGATATAAAATTAATAGGGGCAATTATTATAACATCGGTTTTTAAAACGTTTGAAAAAGTGTGTGTTGGTTTTTGTTTTGATCTTTACGTTTAGTGTATTTGGCCTATACTAATAACTAAGAAAGGAAAAGAGTTTACAAAGGTTTGATAGAGTCTGAGAGAGAATCAAGATAGAGAGAGAGAGAGAGAGAGAGAGAGAGTTCCTGAGCCTTTTAAATAGTTAGATGTGGTTAACAAGGATTTCTTAAGCAACAAAAGGTATGTTATATAACCTTAACATATATGTTTTACGTTATAATCTCTAAGTCTCTCAGATTTTTGAATTTGACTAAGAACATAAAATTCTTTACAAACTTTCTGTAAAACCATGATTTTATAATTGGTTAGGAAATTATGTGTATTTATAATTTTAATGGTTATACTAGGATAAATATATATATATATATATATATATATATATATATATGGTTGTATGCTTAACATATAGATAAGATTGTATGCTAAATTAAGTCTACAAGAAAAGAAATTGGTTTTACAGTGAACACATGTATGAACGTGTTTTGTAGGATAACAAAAAAAAAGTAGTATTGAATTTTGAGCTAATATGTGAAATTGAACTATGGCTATGCTAATTAGTTTGTTAAGAATTACAAAGAACATAGTTTAAAAGCATCAAATTGGTTTATCATTAGCATTTACAGTGTCACCGTGTCAAAGAAATATCAAACATGGAGTTTTGGGCTTTAAACTATGGTTTCAACGATTTAAATTTTCTGAAATTATTGTTTGATTGCTTTAAAATTGGTATATGTATGATAAGTAAATGTTTATGAGTAATTTATATAAGTTCTATGTCTTAATTTAGATTTTAACAGTAGTAATTAGTCCAGAATTTAGTTATTCTGTTCTTCGTGGTTGGGTGTTCTGTAATTCAGAGCCCCGGCGCCAAAACTAGGCCAGAAGTTCACGCCCCAACGCTGAAATTCGCGCCCCAGCACCACTGTCTCGGGCCCCAGCTTGGGAGTTGTGGTCTGGGTAGGATAGTTTTGACCTCCTGTAGTAAAACGGCCATAACTTTCTCATACGAACTCCGATTGAGGTGATTTAAGATGATCTGGAACGAGGACAAGTAGACCTACAACTTTCGTGCTTTAAGTTTTTCAATTTGAGGTCTGTAATTGTAGTCAAAATGGTCATCTTTAGGACTATTATGTTTTCGGGGGCAATCGGAGGGCGTCGGGCATGCACATATGCATGTGTAGTGCTCGTGTCCATAAATGATGACGTCCTAAGTTATAAAACATGAATGTTAGTAAATATAATGATGCTTAACATTAATAAATGATGTATTAGATAAGTTATTGAAGCATAGTAAACATTCACAAGAGAGTAAATCAAAGCGTGATGAATATGTACGTCGAAACGCCGTGCCAAGTGTTAACGAACTTAAAAAGTGTTTCAATTCAATTGAAATGAATATTATAGGATATGAAATGGGTTTAACATAAAACCAATAAGTAGTCCTAGCAAGACTTAAGCACTTGAATGAACTTCGAATATGAAACATAGTGAGATATAAGTTGAAAGTTAACACAATCTAATTGAACATTGTGTGCTAATTAATAGGAAAGATTATGAGATGTAGAGTAGAGTTTACATTACAATTACTATGTGTTATTATTTGACTAATAGTTGATGTGTATGATTATATAATTGTGTAGGGCACGTGAAGTGCAGATAACTGTAAGTTGTTAATCTATTATTGGTAAACAACGATCAAGGCAAGTCTTTCGGTTCCTATTTGTTACGTGGACTTGATGAAATATTTTAAATTGAATGATATGTTATACATGTTGAAATCGTGAAATGTTAAAGTCAATTTATAACTGTATTGTTTTGGTTAAGTAATGATGATTGAGTAAGGAACTCAATCTTTATATTTGCTATGTGAATTAAAAGAATGTATGCCATGTTACTTTAATGAGATGTATATCGAGCATGTTATTATGTGCTATGTGATGCATGAAAACTGTTAAACTTTGCTGGGCTATCGAGCTCACTCTTGCGAATAACCACTTTTGCGGGTAAAGATTTGAAGGTAAAGATATGTGCTAAGTGAGTTATAGAGATCTATATTCACGAAGATTACTTATGTTTTATGAGAAATGTATTTCATAATTTAAACGTAACATGTTGTTGAATTGTAAGTTGAGTTATCCAATGTATATGGTTATTTAGTTATGATGTAAGACTTTGTATAGTCATTTTGTTGTAATGATTCATGATATAAGATTGAATCAAAGAGATGTAATGTAAAGGTTGTGATTCAGAGCAAGAAAGAAGAAAATGTATAAACGTTTTAAATATTCCGCAATTTTGGTGTTTTTAATATCGAATAATGATGTAAAATTAGAGATTTAATGTATGGTTAACGACCGAAGTCGAGATTTAAATGATATGAATTTTGGGGTCGTTACATTAACATGCTAACTTCATTCATGTAAACATATGACAAGTTCATATATGTTCATCATAAGTTCATAACTTATTTAAGTTTGACTTACTTATTCATGACTTATACGGCTTAAGTCCATTGATTATTCAATTTCTTTTCTTTTTAACATACATGAACCATCAATCATCCCTCCTCTATCAAGCTACTATGGAAGAGTTAGAAGATTATTACATAGAAGGCTTACCCTCGATGATCTCTTGAATCTTTCTTGTTCTTACTTCTTGCTTCAAAGTCTAACTTTTCCTAACTTATTATCTCTAACCAATAAGCCTTTTACTTGTTGAAAGTTGTTGAATTAAATTAACAATCCAACAAAGGAAAACCAACTCTCTTATTTATAGGAAAATTATGGTTAGGGCATGTTAGTCATTTAGGCCAATCCCACCTCCTTACTGTTCAATACTTAGCAATTAAGTAAACTTATTCCCTACACTAATTACTTGGTCATCACAACATTATCTTGGTCACCAAGAATAATCATTTGGCTATGGGTTGCCCCATGGGTCACCCTAACCCATTGGATCATTACCTTGGGCTTAGGTTTAATTAGCTTAGCATATTCATTTGGGCTTGCATTAAATTACTTAGGATTTTACCTTAACAACCACTTGGGCTTTAATATTACATAATCTTGGGCTTGCACATTAACTTCTATTGGACTTTACAAATTGCTTTACAATCCTACATGTCCACTACAATTGGCTTAAAGCCTTAGAACGTATATTATACGTATAATTCTCGTATTCTAACTCATATACTAATTCATAATATACGATATACCCTCATTCATAATACTCGTATAATACTTCATATTATATTCGTATTCATTACCTCATACAATACATATATATCATACGATCAATACAATAGCTTCTTACGCTTTATTTTCCCTAACGTTCTCAAATTAAGTCCGCATGCGAAAATTACGTTTTCTATACTTGAATTATTATTACATAATCCATCTCCCCTCAATATCCCATCGTTACCTATTTCTCGGAAGTTCAAAAATAATTCCCGAGCGAAAATCGATGAATAATATTTTTCGGAAAATTTCTCGGAAAGCTTTTATTTTCGTCTTGGAAATTCAAACACTTTAATTCCTTCATGTAGTTAAAATACTACGACTTTTTGACGTGTCTAGGTTATAGAATGACATTCATCTTGCCAACACATAATAAAAATAAATAATATAATTTTATTCCTTATTTAATTAAATAAAATTAATTTACAATAGATTCGAATTTCTCGGTCGTTACAGAAATAAAAGGCCCCATAAAGTTTATCCCCCAAACATCGAAGATCTCAACTTCGAGGATTGTATTCAAATGCATTTCATTTCATTTTGATATATTTCCAACCCTCTGACATCTATCACATCTCTGCACAAAGTTGTAAGCATCCCTGAAGAGAGTCGGCCAATAAAAACCTGCTTGTAAAACATTGGCTGATGTTCTTTCTCCCATGTAATGACCTCCATAAACTGATGCGTGGCAATCCTATAATATACTTTCCATCTCACTATATGGAATGCACCTACTAATCATTCTATCAGCATATTGCTTGAATAAGTAAGGCTCATCCCAAATAAACCATTTAACATCGTGGAGAAACTTCTTCTTTTGTTGTCCAGTCAAGTCAGAGGGAATAATATTGCTCACTAGAAAGTTTGCATAGTCTGTGAACCATGGCACTTTTCCTTTCACTAAAAACAATTGTTCATCTGGGAAGGACTCATTGATCATCACTTTGTCATTCGTACCCTTTCTGGATTCTCTAATCGGGACAAGTGGTCAGCCACTTGGTTCTCGGTCCCTTTTCTGTCTTTGATCTCTAAGTCAAATTCTTGTAGAAGAAGAATCCACCTAATCAGATGGAGTTTTGCATCTTTCTTGGCTATCAAGTATCGGATCACAGCGTGGTCGGTGTATACAATAACTCTTATCCCAATCAGAGAAGCTCGAAATTTGTCGAATGCGTATACCACCACTAGA
This sequence comes from Panax quinquefolius, assembly GCA_020205615.1. Taxonomy (NCBI): domain Eukaryota; kingdom Viridiplantae; phylum Streptophyta; class Magnoliopsida; order Apiales; family Araliaceae; genus Panax; species Panax quinquefolius. The sequence continues at coordinate 60,086,081 of CM035171.1, read as the reverse complement.
AGCACTTTTTCTGTGGTAGTGTAATTTAACTGGGCGTCAGTCAGGGTCTTTCTAGCATAATAGATAACATGAAAGACCTTGTCCATGCGCTGGCCCAAAACGGCACCCACCACAAAATTGCTTACATCACCCATCAACTCGAATGGAAGAGACCAATCCGGAGCTGTAATCACGGGTGTCGTAGTCAACTTCTTTTTCAAATGCTCAAAAAGCAGGCAGACATTCCTTATTGAATCTAAAATGGACATCTTTCTCTAGCTAACTACACAGTGACTTAGTTATCTTTGAGAAGTCCTTGAAAAAACGACGATAAAAGCCGGTATGCCCAAAAAAGCTACGAACCTCTTTTACAGAAGTAGGTGGAGGTAAGTTCTCGATAGTTTCTAGTTTTGCCCTGTCCACCTCTAACCCTTTCCTTGAAACTTTATGTCCAAAAATAATACCTTCTTGTACTATAAAATGGCACTTCTCCCAATTCAGAACTAGATTACTTTTCACACACCTTTTCAACACCATCACCAGATTCTCCAAACACAAGTCAAAGGAGTCTACAAAAACTGAGAAATCTTCCATGAAGACTTCAACGTTTTGCTCAACCATATCAGAGAAAATGGCTATCATGCCCCTCTGGAATGTAGCCAGGGCATTGCATAAACTGAAAGACATACTTCTGAAAGTAAATGTACCATATGGACAAGTGAAGGTAGTCTTCTCTTTATCTTCCAGGGATATCACTATTTGATTATATCCCGAGTAACCATCCAGGAGGCAATAGTACTTATGACCTGCTAACCTATCCAACATTTGTTCAATAAATGGGAAAGGGAAATGATCTTTACTTGTAGCTTTGTTCAGTCTGCGGTAGTCCATGCAGACCCTCCAACCCGTAACTATTCTGATAGGTATTATCTCATTGTTTTCATTAGATACCACTGTCATACCCCCTTTCTTCGGCATGCACTGCACTGGGCTCACCCAAGAGCTGTCTGAAATAGGATAAATGATCCCTGCATCTAACCACTTCAAGATTTCCTTTTTAACCACTTCCTTCATGATAGGATTCAATCTTCTATGTTGCTCTACTGATGACTTACTATCATCTTCCGGAAGTATTTTATGCATGCAAAACGTGGGGATGATCCCCTTGATGTCTGCTATAGTCCATCCAATTGCTGATTTAAACTCTCATAGCACTCACAACAATTTATCTTCCTGGCAAGATGTTAGTGCAACAGCAATTATAACATGCAACTTTGAAGATTCACTTAAAAATGCGTACCTTAAAGGATTTGGAAGAGGTTTAAGGTCAAGATCGGGAGGCATCTCAAGAGAAAGCTTGAATTATTCTGATGTCTCTCTTATAAGTTTGAGTGCACAACGAATCATTCCTCATCGAATCTAAAATGGACATCTTTCTCTAGCAAACTGCACAGCGACTTAGTTATCTTTGAGAAGTCCTTGATAAAACGACGATAAAAGCCGGTATATGTTGCCTCTTTTTTTAGTTCTAACAAAAGAGCTCTAACTCATGCATGCATACATGTGTCAATAAGTAATACAGAGCAAGTAAAGTATCGATCCCACAGAGAAAGTTGTTTAATTTAAATCACTATGCATTAATTAAATCACTATATTTATATGCTCAAACTAATGACGAAGATTGGTTTGTTACTTGAATCGCAAATAACGACTAAAATAATAATACGACGGAATAAATCAAATCAAGAAATAATGGGATCCTAACATCATTTAATATTTCATTCAATCACCATGATCATGCATGACTTGTTAACATATCACAAGAAAGTAGCCAAGAGCACTAAAAGAGTCATAGCCATTTTTCAATGCACTATGACCTACTTACACAGCATCCACAAATGATAGACTCTATGTAATCATCAATATAACCAAAATCATTATATGTCTATGTGAAATTGAAACAATATTGAATTTAAGTTCAAGCCCTTATTCTAACTCATACGGTGAAACAGTATATGTCTATCTGGTTCACGAAATACACAGCCATATAAAATAGCCCCGTGTACGTATACTATCATGATTACAATCCATACTTGCATGTTCATTGTCAATTCCATACAAGTACTGAAACGAATGGCGATCAAGCATTCATACCTGTAAAACAATCATGATAGACATCCCATATGATATGTAAAATAATCCAGCATTCAAGCATGCAATCAAACTACATATTAAAATCATTAGAATCCCATAATGGAGTTTAGTTCACGATCAACCAAAACCATTATGGGATCAAATCTAAACATGATTAATAAACAAACAATTGAAAGATGAAAGGTAGAAATGATCAAACCCAATTGCTGAATATAATTCACTATTCAAATCCTCAAATGAATCCAGTAAATACTAATAATAATCCACTCTGGTAGAAAATCCCAAGAAGAAATAGAAAAGTAGAGTTTTGGCCTCCTTCTGCGTTGGAATCTCCCCCAGAGAGTAAACCCTAGTTACGATGTTAAAAATACGTCAACACTGAATAATCTAAATTATTCCCCTAACACCAGTCAGAAAAATCGTTTAAAAACCAATTACAACCATTTTAATTAAACATTAAAATAAACAACTCAAAGATTAGTCGAGATCGCGCGTCGCAACGCTTTCCTAGTGTAATCACATGGCGCTATGCGACTTGCAGATGATGTCATGATGTCCAATAGTACTTACTCATGCGCTGCTGCTCTCAAGTTTATCCTGTCATGCGGCTTCGCAAACTGTGATTCCCGGTTCTGCTTCAGCCAATCTGCTCGTTCTGTCTCACGCCGCTTCATTCCTTTGTTCATGCTTGCTTAGTCTCTTTGATCCTCATGCCACGCATCCACAGCTTGTGCCTCGCTTCATGCGGTCATTTGCATGTGCCCTCTAAGTTCACCAACTTAGGCCTTTTCCTGCACTTTTCCACCAAAAGGATTTTTAAGTATATACAATGCAAACTAACATGAAATGCAACTAAAACACACTAAAATGTACCTGAGATGGGCATAGTTCGCATGAATTGGTACTCAATAAGTAGTTATAAAACCCACTTATCAAATACCCCTAAACTTGAACTGTTGCTTGCCCTCAAGCAATGCATACTAATGAACAATGAAAATGCAGCTATACCACTATGCAACTAAATTATAATGCACTAATCTCACATTGTCCCAACTATCATAGAAATTCAGTCCAAAATGCCTCAGCGGATTTTTCTAGATTCAAGAATACAGATTCAAACCAAATTGTAGGCGTAATGTCATACACTCAGATAATTCATCAATGTTATAGATATGTTGTGTGTGTGTGTGCTATGTTCACCAAAACTTAATTTAAGCAAAGAATACACATACTAGACTGCTCAAAACAGAAAATTATTTTTTAAAGCAAGAATCATGTATATATATGCAACAAAGACTATTCCGACATATCAAAACAAACTGAGGTTCAACAATGGGCTTCACTGCTTTATTTTTACTTACGAGGGCGATTTTCGCACTTTTCCGCTGCAGTTTATTAAGTTTTTTTTCCTTTTCTTTTTTTTTTTTTTTTCACATGACCGTGCAAATGTCTTACTCCATTAGGCAACACTGCTACCCCTTAGCGAAGCTTTCACCAACGACTCCCGCACCATGAAAGACCTTAGGGCGCTAGTGTGTAGAGACAATCCCATCTAGCGCATTTTACTCAAGTAGCTGTATTCTCAAATAAGACTAGCCACGTTATTTCTACATTTTTTTTATATATAGATACCCATGTTATCCCAAAGTTTAAAGATTAATGTTTTAAATCGTCTAAGTTTACTTTCCACATATTTCTCTTTTTAACACTACATTTTCTATCGAGCAATGCAACACATACTTCTTATACCTACAAGTGATTGTGAACACATTCGTGCAAACCGAAAGCATTTAAATAACATAATGAATTGCATTGTGTACAACATTATGTCTCAGCTCATGTTATCCAACATACTCAAAAATCATTTAAAAATTCACTATCATCATCGGCTAGACAAAAATTTCTATATGGCAAGAACTGTGAGATAGGTAAACTAAAAATGACATGCAACTATATGCAAAAATAACTATATGATGCAAAAATTTAAACTAAACATGCAAAAACTATACAAATTAACTAATCATGCAAAACTACATGCACTACACTACTCCCCAATACCCCCAAACTTATAATATTAAATGCCCCCATTGAATGAAGGTAAAGTGTAATGAAAAAACTCCCCTAATTATCAGTGGTGCCACCCTCCTCGGGTGGTAAATCACAGTGGTGGATATGGCGTCGTTCAATCGAGGCCATTCTAAGCGTTGTTCCTTGTCACAAGAAAAGCTTCGGCCAAGGCCCTTATGAATCCTGTCGCAAATGTGCCCAAATTATCATACATGGCATCGACTTTTCGCTCCAACCTTTGGAGCTGGAGATCACCATGGGTGGCACGTGCATGCATGGACGGGCCTACCTCATTTGTTTGAGGGGGCTAATATGACGGTTCTGGAAAAGTGGGCTGAATGATGAATCCTAGTCCGCGTGGGTGTGGTACACCACCTGCCCAGTCCTCAAATTTTTCAATTGTAGCATGAGTTATGTCCTGGCTTGGGTATTGCATTTGCTTGTTGTCCCAGTTGCACCCCTGATTAGCACAAAGCATGGCAACCACTGATGCGTGTGGAATGCTCCCAATGGTGCCTCCCTGTAGATATCACAACATATTATGATGGATGAGAAGACCAATGTCAACATACTTCCCGGTGATTATGCCCCACAGAATAATAGCCCTCTCTGCTGTGATTTCGTGCTGATGAGAGGAAGGCAGGTGCATGGCACATATGAACAGGTTCCATGCCTTTGCACAACGGTTCAGGGCTGCAGCTGGAAAGATACGAGGTTGAGTCGTGCCTACTTTATAGGTCTATTTCATACCAGGCACGCATAATTCTGCAATAATCAACTCCATGTCGGTCTCCAAATGAGCATCGGTGACCCAATTAGCAGCCCCCGTTGGCGGTGCATCAGTGATTCATAAAATTAATCGGATGGCACGGGGTCTGTAATCTATCTCGATACCCCGAACCAGAGATATACCGCTCATAGTTACCTTGGCATTGGCATAAAACTCGCGGACTATGCTCATTGGAATGGGCGTTGGAGTAGAAGTCAGTCCACCCCAACCTCTCCCTCGAATCATGGCGCACAACTGACTGTCCTGCCCTTGCGGCTTGAAACTGCGCTCCTTGATGAACGTCTTTGCCACAATTCAGTAATACTCTTGTTGGGCTTCCAAGTTTAAGAACTTGGTGTGATCAACAACATCCACCCCTTGACTGTCCGAGGAAGATGAAGAAGACGATGCAATAGAACGTGCTCGCTTAGGCCCCATTCTTAGTTGATAAAGATCGCACAGATAATCTCACTGAGAATGAAGAAGAGAACAATGATGCTATTACCCTCAAGTTGTTTCTGCCCCAACCAAATGAAAAACCCTAGTTTATATCAATAGATGAAATGTGGGTTTGAGTTTTGAACGTGGAGAGAATCGTGGAGATGTTATTAAGAAATGTACGGCTTCAATTTGTAACTGATAGAGAGATAGAGACGTGAGTTATGGAGAGACACTGTGATGTCACTTCTATTTTGATTGCAAATGAGAGTCCGCTTTATCTCCACCATGTTTTTTAAATGAAAAATTTTTCCACGTCTGATGTCGCGTCGCATGCCGCCATGAGGTTTTAATCAATTTGGCGCTTGGACGCCAGATAGTAAATCTGTCTGGCACTCATATCGCAAGCAGCACGCGAAGTTAGTCTTTGAAGTTGTTGTTGGCAGTTACAGCTTGTGCCCCCCCCCTATCTCTCGCATCGCTAGCTCTTAGTTTCCTAGAATCTGCAAGACAATATGAATGCTCTCCAATACACCTGAAATAACATCAATGGATCTCATGAAAACATGGTTTACTAAATCAAAATGAATGACTATTCTGTCTCCCTAATTTTAATGTAAAGCATGCACGTGCTCTTCTGTGAATCGATTACGATGACTAAGCAGATAAATGTACTCATACTATCCTAACAAGTAATAAGAATAAGCTAAACCAAACAACTTGAACTAAATAAATACTAAGTAGAGATGGAAACAATGGGTTGCCTCCCATCAAGTGCTAATTTATAGTCAATTAGCTTGACTGTCTCTGAGTCTCATATCGAAGATAGAATCAAGGTGACTTTCTTTATGTCCACCTCACCACCAGGATCACTATTCAATCTCTGACCATTCACTTTAAGATGTTTGTCCGAAAACTTATCACCTACTACAACGGTTCCATACTGTGGAGTGGTATCCAAATATTGAATGAATTTATTTAATTCCTCATCTTCCACATCTGAATTTTCAGCAATGATGTTTCTCAGTGGTTCACTATCCACTATACTCTGCACTTCATCATTTAGAACTCGGTTCACCACATCAACTCGATTCTTCATCTGTTGGGAACTTCATTGCCTTAAAGACGTTAAAGGTCACCTCTTGATCATGTACACGCATCGTGAGTTCCCCTTTTTGCACATCTATCAAGTCCCGCACAAGCTAAGAATGGTCTCCCCAAGATAATTGGTATACTTTTATCTTCCTCGTAATCCAAAATGATGAAGTCAGCCAGAAAGATAAATTTGTCCACCTTTACCAAGACATCTTCAACAAGTCCCCATGGATACGTGATGGATCTGTCAACTAACTGTAATGCAATGTTTGTCGACCTTGGATCCGGCAATCCCAACCGATTGAATACTGACAAAGGCATCAAATTTATGCTTGCCCCAAGATCACACAAACATTTTTTAAAATTCATCTTCCCTATTGTGCACGGGATTGTGAAACTGCCCGGATCCTTCAGCTTCGGGGGTAACTTTTGCAGAAGTACTGCACTGCATTCTTCTGTTAAGGCTACTGTCTTAAATTCGTCTAATCTCCTTTCCCTTAATAGTATACCCTTCATGAACTTTGCATAGTTTGGCATTTATTCCAATGCCTCGGCAAAAGGAATATTGATTTATAGTTTTTTAAATACCTCTATAAACTTGCTAAATTACTTATCTTCCCTTTGATTATTTAACCTTTGCCGATACGGAACTTGAGGATGAATTGGTGGTACTGAACTCTTAAGCTTCTCCTCTGAACCTGCTTTATCTTTTCTTCCTGCTGAACAACAGACTTTTCCAGATTTTCTTTTTCAATAGTCACCGCTTCATTGCTTGGCATGACCTGCTGCCTCCTCTTCTAGTACAACAAAAAGCGCGCGACTTCATCTCAGATCTATCAGGTTTTTCCCAGATCTTAATGTGATTGCTTGACATTGTTCTTTCCCTTCTCTTCTTGGATTTGTCTCTATATTACTTGGCAATGAACCCTGGGGCCTGTTAGTGAGCATGTTCGCCATCTACCCCATCTGAGTTTCCAGATTCTTAATAGCCACTGCTTGGCTTTTGATCATAACCTCTGTATTTGCCATGTATTTCATCCTCATCTCCTCTATTTCTTATTTCTTTTCTTGCTGAGATGCAGCTAGAGTGTGATGTTGTTGTTGTTGTTGAGAAAATCCCAGCGGAAAAGGTGGTCTAGGATTAAACTGTGGTCATACCGGTTGTGTCTAAAAACCGATTATTTGATTGAACCGATTCTCACTGATTCCTCGTTATTTGACCAACTAAAGTTTGGATGATTTTTGTTGTTGGGGTGGTATGTGTTCTGAAACTGTCCTTGATCTTTCCTGTAGTTGTTCACATACTGCACTGACTCTGAGCTGATAGCACATTGATTCGTCTAGTGTGACCCCACACAAATCTCACATATAAATGCAACCGTCTTCGTTTTACCTTCTGCTAATGTGTCTATTTTCTTTGCCATGGGCCGCCATCTCAGGCTTGACAAACCGAGTAATAGCATCTACCTCCAACACACCTGCAACTTTGGGCTGTGGCATTCGAGATGTAGGATTTTGAAAATCGTTCGATGCCATTGTCTCGATAAGGTTATAGGCTTCTTCATAGCTTTTTGCCTATAATGCCCCTCCTGCAGCTGCATCTACAATCGGTCTCGACTGCCATCCTAATCCATTATAGAACGTGTTGATCACCATCCAATCTGGCATACCGTGATGTGGACACTTTCTCAGCATCTCTTTGTATCTCTCCCATGCTTCATATAAGGATTCGCCCTGTTGTTGCTCAAACTGAGAGATATATGTCCTCATTTTGCAGTCTTAGCCATTGGGAAGAACTTGGCTAAGAATTTCTGCGCTAAGTCCTCCCATGTAGTTATAGATCCTGCTGGCAAAGAATGAAGCTAACTTCTTGCTTTATCTCTCAATGAGAATGGGAATAGCCTAAGTCTGAAAGCATCCTCCGTTACACCGTTGTATCTGAATGTATCACAAATTTCGATGAAACTCAACATGTGTTCATTCGGATCATCTGTAGCGGCACCCCTAAACTGTACTGAATTCTGTACCATCTGAATAGTTCCCGTTTTTATCTCGAATTTATTGGCTGCTATCGCTGGTCTGACGATGCTAGACTGTAGTCCATTAATATTGGGCATGGAATATTCTTTTAGAGCCCTATGCTCATCTCTTTGCTCTTCTCCTTGTGCCTCGGCTGCCATATTAGCTGTCGTACTTTCTAACTGTGCTTGTAAATTTCTACGAACACTCGCTTTCCAACCTCTCCCGTTTATGTTGTCCTGAACAGTGTTAAGTCGGGGTTGATGATCATGTCTTGAAAAAATTTATCCAAATTCCTGCAACAAAAACAAAAACTAAAATGTGATAAGATTATAATTGTCTAAGTCATACAATATAGCTTAAAACTAATGATAATAATAATAAATTAAACGTCTTTCCCCGGCAACGGCGCCAAAAACTTGTTGCCACTTTTTTTAGTTCTAACAAAAGAGCTCTAACTCATGCAAGCATACATGTGTCAACAAGTAATACAGAGCAAGTAAAGTATCGATCCCACAGAGAAAGTTGTTTAATTTAAATCACTATGCATTAATTAAATCACTATATTTATATGCTCAAACTAATGATGAAGATTGGTTTGATACTCGAATCGCAAATAACGACTAAAACAATAATACAACGAAATAAATCAAATCTGGAAATAATGGGATCCTAACTTCATTTAATATTTCAGTCAATCACAACGATCGTGCATGACTTGTTAACATATCACAAGAAAGTAGCCAAGAGCACTAAAAGAGTCATAGCCAGTTTTCAATGCACTATGACCTACTTACACAGCATCCATAAATGATACTCAATGTAATCATCAATATAACCAAAATCACTATATGTCTATGTGAAATTGTAACTATATTGAATTTAATTTCAAGCCCTTATTCTAACTCATACGGTGAAACATTATATGTCTATCTGGTTCACGAAATACACAGCCATATGAAACAGCCCCGTATACGTATACTATCATGATTATAATCCATACTTGCATGTTCATTGTCAATTCCATACAAGTACTGAAATGAATGGTGATCAAGCATTCATACCTACAAAACAATCATGATAGACATCCCATATGATATGTAAAACAATCCAGCATTCAAGCATGCAATCAAACTACATATAAAAATCTGTTAGAATCCCATAATGGAGTTTAGTTCATGACTGAACCAAAAACCATTATGGGATCAAATCTAAACATGATTAATAAACAAACAATTGAAAGATGAAAGGTAGAAACGATCAAACCCAATTGCTGAATATAATTCACTATTCAAATCCTCATATGAATCCAGCAAATACTAATAATAATCCACTCTGGTAGAAAATCCCTAGAAGAAGTAGAAAAGTAGAGTTTTGGCCTCCTTCTGCATTGGAATCTCCCCTAGAGAATAAACCCTAGTTACGATGTTAAAAATACGTCAACACTGAATAATCTAAATTATTCCCCTGACACCAGTCTGAAAAATCGTTTAAAAACCAATTACAACCATTTTAATTTAACATTAAAATAAACAACAAAGATTATCAAGATCGCATCGCATACCGCTGGCTTCTTCCCAGTAATCCTCCTCACATGCGTACTTACTTGCAAAGATATGTCATGATGTCTAGCTGACATTACTCGCTACTGCAAGCTGCTCTCAAGCTTATCTCATCCGCATTACGGCTTCGCAGAATCGTGATTCCCAGTTCTGCTGCTGCAATCGCTCGGCCTCCGCTTTGCTTCATTCCTTTGTTCATGCTTGCTTCGTCTCCTTGATTCTCATGCCACGCATCCACAGCTTATGCTTCGCTTCATGCGGTCATTCGCTTGTGCCCTCTAAGTTCACCAAATTAGGCCTTTTCCTGCACTTTTCCACCAATAGGAGTTTTAAGTATATGCAATGCAAACTAACATGAAATGCAACTAAAACACACTAAAATGTACTTGAGATGGATGTAGTTCGCATGAATTGGTACTCAATAAGTAGGTATAAAACCCACTTATCAGCATGCCCAAAAAAGCTACGGACCTCTTTTTACAGAAGTATGTGGAGGTAAGTTCTCGAGAGTTTCCAGTTTTGCCCTGTCCACCTCTAACCCTTTCCTTGAAACTTTATGTCCCAAAATAATACCTTCTTGTACCATAAAATGGCATTTCTCCTAGTTCAGAACTAGATTAGTTTCCACACACTTTTTCAACACCATCACCAGAATCTCCAAACACAAGTCAAAAGAGTCTCCAAAAACTGAGAAATCATCCATGAAGACTTCAACGTTTTGCTCAACCATGTCAGAGAAAATGGCCATGATCCCTGCATCTACCCACTTGAAATTCAGATAAGGCACACTTAGATGGGGGGTTGAATAAGTGTGGGAGTAATCTATAACCAATTTTTAAACTTTAAACCAAACTACTAAATTCAGCCTACTATATTGATGAATGTAGCTTGCTGAATTATTATGGCCTACCGAATTGACTATTTGATTTTAAGAAAATTTCTTGCTTGAAATTATAACTTAGAAACGAATATTTGATGTTATTGATTTATCTCAAGATAATGAAAATATTCAAACTTAGATAAAATAATTAACTAGTTTTAGTGAATAAATAAAGTAAAGCAAATAATAAAATCAACACCGGAATTTTTTACGTGGTTCATCTATTACCCTCTATAATAATAGCCTAGTCCACGTCCAATACCAACTAATATTGGAGACTCACTTTTATTTCTTTAAAAAATGACCCTTGTTACAAAACAGATTCTATCAAATTGAATTACAATAATTCACTTGAGCACACTTGCTCCTTGTGCACCAATGCACCCTATAAGCACCTATGCTTCCTTGATCCTGTTTGTTTGTAAACAAACCTTAATCCACCTGGATTAAATTCCTTTAGACAACACTTAGTCTAAAAATATAAGATTACAAATATAGAGGTCTAATGATCAAAGCAAATAAGCAATTTAACAATGCAAGGCCCAACTAATAAATGCAATGATCAAGTAGTAAAAGAGAGATATCACCAATATGAAGCTCACGAAAATGGCTGAGAATAATGTGAATATAAATTGTACTGCAGCTCAGAATTTTTCACCAAGAATAATTTAATAGCTCCTCAAGTATATTAGTGCAAAATATTAATTCAAGTGTTATACTTTTGTCATTGATATCAATTTTATTTTATAAAATAAAAATATTACCGCTCATAAATCAATTCCGTTGTATGAGATAAAATTATTTACGTTGCCAACAGAATTTTAAAGAAAAATAACGTTCCAAAATCATTTCCATAAAGAGCTAAGAAATAACAAATCCAATTATATCTTCAGTCAAAACAAATGTTTGTTAGACTTATTCAAAAGCAATCCATTAAAAAATGCCACATATATTTTACATCCTTTTGAATAATTCAACATAATAGATATATTAATTCCGTAAACAAAATAATTATGATAGCTATTTTCAAGGATAAACATGTATGGCAATATATAAATACTAACCACTGAGAATCGGTCATAAAAAACAGTTAGCATAGTATTAAGCATGCACAAAATATTAATCACTTTTAATGCAAAATAAAATGTCCTAGAGCCTTGTATTGAAAAATTAAATATTTGCAATGACCTTACATAATTTTCTTAGGACACAAATCTTCAAAGTCTTTTGATAATAATCCTTTCATCAATTTCTTAAAATTTCATAATGAACAAATTAGTCCATATTATCAAGTCATCATCAAAACAATAAGGTTAGAATATTAACAAGTCAACATTCTCCCCCTTTTTGGTGATGACAACACCAAAAATTAAAATTCCCTAATTTTATGCATATTTAAAATTTTTCAAAAGAAACAAACATAATCCAAAATTACATAATCCCGCAAAATTGTTAACTTTAACTCAGCAAATATTAGATAAAATAAAATTTTAGCAACATAAAAAAACTATAATCGGCTCCAAACCTCCAATCATTTTTAAACAACCCATCAAAAACTTAAACAAACATTGGTGCCAACCAACAATCATTTTTAAAACAAAATAAATCCAAAACCAAATACAATATCACATATAAGCAACATCAAAACCATAGTCACACATCATCATATGTCTCCCCTTTGTCATCACAAAAAAAATATCATCGATATCAATATCGTCGACGTGAACCACGGGAGAGGACGAGAAGTGAAATAGGGATGATGTAAGACGATGAATCCTTTCTTCCATAGAAAAAATCATGAGCAAATCTAGGAGGACGAGGAATAAAGGTCTCATTTGGTAGAGGCAGGTCAAGAAAATATCCAATGTACTCGGCCATCCAATTACAGCGAAGCCATTCCAGTACTGGAGAGTGCATCCTATCAAAGTGTAACTTTCTACCAATGTCATTCATACGAAGAGACATAAAATCAGAAAATTCTCCAATTTGATAGCTCACAAACTTTAGTTCTTGACTTAATTAACAAGAATTCTTATTGATCTTCCCAGTAAAGAGATTCAACCATAGCCATTGTGTGCAACTCAAACCTAGCTTGTAAATCAATAAATTCATCTTCAATTTGAGTAAAACATTTGTTCAAATCATTTGCCCGAATAGGCAGTTTTCCTTTTTCTAAAACCAAAAGACTTTGTTTTACATCATGAATATCAGAACGCATAAGCTCCTCGATTTTTGAGGATTTGAGTCAACATATCGACTATCTGCCGGAGATGGAGATGAAGACCGATGAAGTAGGGATTATCGATGTTAAATCGTAAGAAATAAACTTAGTGGAGTAGGAATATGATCGAGAATGATTCGAACAAATAAGCCATCAACAAAAGTGATATGGGATTGTTTTAAATTAGCAGAATCAATGAATTCATTGTGAGACACCACAATTTCATCATCAATGTAGATGTTAAAATGCTAAAACATTTTTGTTAAAAAAATCATATGACATACACTTTTTAACTTGACGAATACAAGTCATCATGTGGGACAACATCATAAGAGAAAAATTAAAATGGACACCTTTTAAAATCATTGCAACAACCACCAAATCTTGGTAAGTAAAATCTGCTCCACCACCTACTCGTGGAAACAGATTATATCGAAGTATTTTGTGCAAAACACATGCAAGTGAACAGACATGAACAATTTTGGGGGTGAAAAAAGTTATCAAAGATGAATTGTTCATCATAGTTTGGAGTTGTTCAAGAGGAGGAAATGGTATATTTGTAGCACCCTTAAGAGTAAATGGGCAGGGACCAGATGAAGGAATATTAAAAAAACTTCCAAAATCGACAATAATGAAAAACAAAGATTTTCCCTTCACAAAGGGCGTATAACAATCCCCATTACACTCTAAATTTGTGTAAAACTGTTGTACCAAACGGGGATATGCCCTAGTGAGGGGAAAAAGCATAGCAGAAATACCACAAGAAGTGAAAAGTACTTCCAAAGATGAGTTTTGAAATAAAACAGATCCAGAATTTTTTTATAAACAAAATGTTTAGTAGCAATATATAGAGGTTTTGAAGCGGGCTTCAAAACTCTGACCTCGAAAGAAATTATCTGGCAAATCAGAAGTAACAGAGAAAGGATTTACCAGATTTGATGGTGATTCTGGTTGAGAAGTAGGAGGCTTCAAACAAGGAGATTGTGGGGATGTCTTTAAGAAAGAGAAATTGGAATCGGACCCATCAAAATCGTTGGAAGAGACATGAACAGAGTTTTGGCGAGGTTGTCTTTTGGACTTCTTCGATGATCGTATAAAATAAGGAGACCGTGGATGTTTCCCTTCTTTGATGGTGATGCCAGAAGATCATTTATTAGCACGAGTCTTCATTTTTGTTACACAAAAATAGAGTTGAGGGCTGAATAAAGATGGAGAAATTTTTGAGACTGTGAGAGAAAAAAGAGCTACTCATTTTTAATGGAAAGTGTTGGACCAAAAAGACTTCTCTGGAAAGATATACAACCCTTAGCACTTGTCTTTTCAAATTTCAAAATCATAATGATATCTACCAAAAATTGTGCCAAAGTAGATACGCTCCCTTTAGTCTTCTCTATGAAAGAATGTATAATGTTTATCAACAGAACACATTTAAAATAATAACATGCATCTATACTATAAATATGAGATATTTTATGCATTAACTATTTTTGTATGCGTGATCATATTATACCATGCACATTCCAAGTTCTCTTCTTAACATGCAAAACCTTTTTTCACTTAAGGGTTTAGTAAAATATCGACCAATTGTTTTTTGTTGGAATAAAAATTAATTTAATTAATCCTTTTGAAACATTATCCCTTAAAAAATGATGTCTAACTTCATATGCTTTATACGTGAATGTAACACGATTTTTTAGAGATATCTATAAAGACTAGAATTATCACAAGATATATGGGCACATTATCACATAAAATATCAAAGTCACATAGAGTTTGTTTTAACCATAAAATTTGAGAGCAACAACTCCCAACTCTAGATATTCACCCTCAAGGTTGATATAAAGCAACCTGAAGTTTGCTTTTTACTATGCCACGTAACAAGACTACGACCTAAAAATGTGCAAGCACCAATCGGTACTCTTTCTATCAATTTGACATCCTGCATAATCAGCATCTGAATAACCCATTAGTACAAAATGATTGCAGATTAAATAAAATAATCTCAGATTGATTGTACTACTTAAATATTTAAAAATCCTTCTAACAGCTTGTAAATGAGATTTTTTAGGTTTTGCTTGAAAACGTGCACATAAACAAACACTATACATAATATCTGGTCTAGATGCGGTTAAATATAATAAACATCCAATCATACCTCGATATTTAGTTACCTCCGCATCTATACCTTTTTCGTCAGACGTAAGATTTATTGAAGTGCTCATTAGTGTAGCATTTGAATTAGATCCTTCAAAACAAAACCTCTTGAGAAGCCCTTTTGTATATTTTATTGAATGGATATACATACCTTCTTTTGTTTGCTTGATTTGGAGTCCCAAAAAGTAATTATGTTCTCCCAT
Source organism: Panax quinquefolius (assembly GCA_020205615.1). Classification (NCBI taxonomy): domain Eukaryota; kingdom Viridiplantae; phylum Streptophyta; class Magnoliopsida; order Apiales; family Araliaceae; genus Panax; species Panax quinquefolius. The sequence continues at coordinate 60,070,540 of CM035171.1, read as the reverse complement.
TAGACTCATACCGAACTCCTTGTGCATGCACTTAGAAAACCACTCACAAAGGAAATTATTAGTAGCACCAAAAATTATATCATCTACATATATTTGTACAATAATAATGTTTTTATTTTCATGTGTAATAAATAATGTAGAATCAATTTTTCCTCTAATAAAACCATTTGAAAGTAAATACTTACTCAAACTTTCATACCAGGCCCTTGGAGCTTGTTTTAGCCCATAGAGAGCTTTCTTTAGTTTGTAGACATGATTTGGATACCTCTCATGTTCAAATCTAGGAGGCTATTTTACATATACCTCTTCATTGATGTATCCATTGAGAAAGGCGCTTTTTACATCCATTTGATAGAGTATGAACTTCTTGTAACATTCAAATGCTAACAAAATATGGATGGACTCTAGTCTAGCGACTAGGGCGTAAGTTTCTTCATAGTCTATCCCTTCTTGTTGATTGTATCCCTGAGCTACTAGCCTTGCTTTGCTACGAGTGATAGTCCCATGCTCATCAAGTTTGTTCTTGAATACCCACTTTGTTCCAATGATAAAACATCTTTAGAGGGGCATAAGTTCCCGCACTTGGCATCGCTCAAATTGTTGAAGTTCTTCCTGCATTTCCATTAGCCAGCTTTCATCTAGGATAGCTTGATTAGCATTCTTTGGCTTGAATTGTGATAGATATGCAGAAAAAGCACATTAATTTTGCAATCCTCTTCTTGTAGTGATTCCTTTGTTTATATCTCCAATGATGTTTTCTTGTGGATGGTTCTTGAGATATCTCACAGTCTTTGGTATTTGTACATCATGTATCACCTCTTCCTGTTGAGGGAAATCTGCTTCAGGTTCTTCTGTTGTTTCTTGTTCTACACCTTGTGAGTTTTCCAATTCACCTTGCTGGATTTGTTCATTTGGCTTGCTGAATAGCTTCTTCCAGTTTGCTGGATTCACTGAGATCTCTAAATTACCTGCATCCTCATCTCTTTCTTTTGGAAGATCATTGTGAGTTTCATTAAAACTAATATGAACAGATTCTTCAACACACAACTTATTAATGTTAAATACACTATATGCTTTACTATTCTGTTAATACCCAATGAAAATTCCTTCATAAGATTTAGCATCAAACTTTCCTAGGTTATCACTAGTATTTAGAATAAAACATTTAGATCCAAAAACTTTGAAATAACTTATATTAGGAATCTTATTATTTAATGAGTTCATAAGGAGTCTTCAAAATGATTGGATTAATAAGTACTCTATTCAAAACATAACAAGAAGTGTTTACAACTTCTACCCAAAACTTTTAGGAAGTTTACTTTCTTGTAATAAAGTTCTAGTTGTTTTCTTGTAATGTCCTATTCTTTCTTTCTACAACTCCATTCATTGAGGGGTTCTAGGGGCTAAAAATTCATGATCGATTCCTTTTTTATCACAAAATATTATAAAGTCTTTTTAAATTTCAAGACCATGATCACTTCTTATCCTTATAAGTTTGAGACTATATTTTGTTTTCAAGTTTCTTATTAATTTCTCAAATTCCTTAAATGCTTCATCTTTAGTTCTCAAAAATAAAACCCATGTATATCTAGAGAAATCATCTACTATTACAAATGCATAAAACTTACCATTTATACTAGGATGTCTTTCTGGTCCAAATAGATCAAGATGAAGTAGTTGTAAAGGAGAAGAAGTTGATACCATGTTCTTTGCCGTAAACGATGTTCTTACTTGTTTTCCAAGTTGACAAGGAACACAAATTCCCTTCTTTTCATACTTTATTTTTGGCAATCCTTTGACAAGATTCTTTGAAGATAATTTCTTGATTAAGTCCATGTGAACGTGTCCCATCCTTTTATGCCATAAATTAGCCTCATCTTGTACAAATGGAAGACATAGTTCTTCATCATGTTTCTCAAAATCAATAGTATATATATTTCCTTCTCTTTGTGCAACTAGAGTAATATTGTTAGTACCATGGGAAATAGTGCATTTTTCTTTATCAAAACTAACTTGATGACCATTATCCATTAATTGACTGATACTAATAAGATTAAATTCAAGTCCATTAACAAGATGTACATTATCAATATTGACCTTACCATTTCCTATTTTACCTTTTCCAATTATTTTGCAGGTTCGATTATCTCCAAATTTAACTATATCGTTTTTCTTCTTGGTTTTTAGCTCCATGAACTTTGAATTGTCACCAGTCATGTGACGTGAGCATCCACTATCAAGAATCTATTTTTGAGATGGAACCCTTGCCTTGAGACATACTTGTCAATAAAAAATAATTCATCCTTTTGGTACCCACGTCTTTTTGGGTCCTTTAATGTTAGTTGCACGTAAATCATCCTTTTTAACCCATACCTTTTTAATCTTATTTTTCTTAAAACAGTTTATGTCCAAATGACCTTTAATGCCACAAATTCTACATATTGTGAAAGGAGAGCAATAATTTAATCTAAAACATGATTTTGATTTTAGCATTTTTATATTACCCTTTTTATGCATAGAATTATAACCGATTCCTTGTCTTTCAAAACTAGGTCGTTGTTTACCCAATATGACATTTAAATTTTCTTCACCTTGAACGAATTTAGTAAGAGATGATTTTAGTAAATCTATTTCTTTTTGAAGTTCGTTATTTGGAAAGGTTTTAGCAGGTGTTTTATCACTAAATGCATAAATACACACATCTTTCATGTTTAGTTCATTAGTCAATTTTTGGACTTCATTATTAAAAATATTTACCTTATTGAAAAGAATTTTGTTATAATTATCTAAATAATCAATTTTAGCAATCAAAACCTTTTCTTCTTTACATGTAGATTCCTTTTCAATATATTTCTTTTCATCTATTAAGGAGTCTACTTCACCCATTAATGTATTTACCAAGTCTTTCAAATAAGCTTTCTTTTCTTTTAATTTTTCATTTTCTTGTTTCAAAGAATAAAGCTAAAAACTAGATACCTCGTTTGATTCACCTACTATTCCCATGAAGCATACTTGAGCTATTTCATCCTTGGCATCAACCTTAACTTTGATCTCTTCTTCATCACTCCAAGTAACAAGTGCATTGTTTCTTTTATTTTCCTTGAAGCCTATTTTTCCTTTGTTCTTTAGTAGAAAGCAGTCCTTCTTGAAGTACCCTGGACGTCCACGTTCAAAACATGTCTCCTCGGTTTGCTTTCCTTTGGCTTTATTTGAGTTGAAGATATTTTTTTGTTTATTCTTCCTTTGTAGTAGTCCTTTGAGTCTTCTTGACATCATGGCTATCTCTTCATCAGAATCATCATCCATGAATGTAGTCTTTTCTTGGTCTTCTAGGGCTATCACTATTTGATTGTATCCCAGTAACCATCTAGGAGGCAGTAGTACTCATGACATGCTAACCTATCCAGCATTTGATCAATAAATGGGAGAGGGAAATGATCTTTCTTTTAGGCTTTGTTCAGTCTGCGGTAGTCCATGTAGACCCTCCAACCCGTAACTATTCTGGTAGGTATTAGCTCATTGTTTTCATTAGATACCACTGTCATACCCCCTTTCTTCGACATCGTCATCGCACCGGGCTCACCCAAGAGTCATTCGAAATAGGATAAATGATCCCTGCATCTAACCACTTCAAGATTTCCTTCTTAACCACTTCCTTTATGATAAGATTCAATCTTCTCTGTTGCTCTACTGATGACTTACTATCATCTTCCAGAAGTATTTTATGTATGCAAAACGTGGGGCTGATCCCCTTGATGTCTGCTATAGTCCATCCAATTACTGATTTAAACTCTCGCAGCACTCGCATCAATTTATCTTCCTGGCAAGACGTTAGTGCAACAACAATTATAACATACAACTTTGAAGATTCACTTAAAAATACGTACCTTAAAGGATTTGGAAGAGGTTTAAGGTCAAAATCGGGAGGCATCTCAAGAGAAGGCTTGAATTATTTTGATGTCTCTCTTATAAGTTTGAGTTCACAGCGAATCATTCTTCATCGAATCTAAAATGGACATCTTTCTCTAGCAAACTGCATAGCGACTTAGTTATCTTTGAGAAGTCCTTGATAAAACGACAATAAAAGCCGGCATGCCCAAAAAAGCTACGGACCTCTTTTTACAGAAGTAGGTGGAGGTAAGTTCTCGATAGTTTCTAGTTTTGCCCTGTCCACCTCTAACCCTTTCCTTGAAACTTTTTGTCCCAAAATAATACCTTCTTGTACCATAAAATGGCATTTCTCCCAGTTCAGAACTAGATTAGTTTCCACACACTTTTTCAACACCATCACCAGATTCTCCAAACACAAGTCAAAAGAGTCTTCAAAAATTGAGAAATCATCCATGAAGACTTCAACGTTTTGCTCAACCATATCAGAGAAAATGGCCATCATGCACCTCTGGAATGTAGCCAGGGCATTGCATAAACTGAAAGACATACTTTCTGAAAGAAAATGTACCATACGGACAAGTGAAGGTAGTCTTATCTTGGTCTTCCAAGGCTATCACTATTTGAGTGTATCCCGAGTAACCATCAAGGAGGCAGTAGTACTCATGACATGCTAACCTATCAAGCATTTGATCAATAAATAGGAGAGGGAAATGATCTTTCCTTGTAGCTATGTTCAGTCTGTGGTAGTCCATGCAGACCCTCTAACCCATAACTCTTCTGGTAGGTATTAGCTCATTGTTTTCATTAGATACCATTGTCATACCCCCTTTCTTCGACACGCACTGCACTAGGCTCACCCAAGAGCTGTCTAAAATATGATAAATGATACCTGCATCTACCCACTTGAAATTCAGATAAGGCACACTTAGAATGGGGGGTTGAATAAGTGTGGGAGCAATCTATGACCGATTTTTAAACTTTAAACCAAACTACTAAATTCAGCCTACTATATTGATGAATGCAACTTTACTTGAATTATTATAGCCCTCTTGAATTGACTATTTGATTTTAAGAAAATTTCTTGCTTGAAATTATAAATTAGAAAAGAATATTTGATGTTATTGATTTATCTCAAGATAATGCAAATATTCAAACTTAGATAAAATAATTAACTAGTTTTAGTGAGTAAATAAAGTAAAGAAAATAATAAAATTAACACCAGGATTTTTTACGTGGTTCAACTATTACCCTCTATAATAATAGCCTAGTCCACGTCCAATACCAACTAGTATTGGAGACTCACTTTTATTTCTTTAAAAAATGACCCTTGTTACAAAATAGATTCTAACAAATTGAATTACAATAATTCACTTGAGCACACTTGCTCCTTGTGCACCAATGCACCCTATAAGCACATATGCTTCCTTGAACCTATTTGTAAACAAACATTAATCCTCCTGGATTAAATTCTTTTAAACAAAACTTAGTCTAAAAATATAAGATTACAAATATAGAGGTCTAATGATCAAAGCAAATAAACAATTTAACAATGTAAGGCCCAACTAATAAATGCAATGATCAAGTAGTAAAAGAGAGATATCACCAATATGAAGCTCACAAAAATGGCTGAGAATATGTGAATATAAATTGTACCGCAGCTCAGAATTTTGCACCAAGAATAATTTAATAGCTCCTCAAGTATATTAGTGCAAAATATTAATTCAAGTGTTGTACTTTTGTCATTGATATCAATTCTTTTTATAGCCCAAAATATTATCGTTGCTCTAAATCAATTCCGTTGTATGAGATAAAATTATTTACGTTGCCAACAGAATTTTTAAGAAAAATAACGTTCCAAAATCATTTCCATAAATAGCTAAGAAATAACAAATCCAAGTATATCTTCAGTCAAAACAAATGTTTGTTAGACTTATTCAAAAGCAATCCATTAAAAAATATTATGTGTATATCTCAGTATCAGCCGCCTTATATAGAAGATATAACAAATGATAAATGTTGAGTGAGATAATACTGCCTTATTAAACAAAAGTATAATGGAGTGTTAGTTCCGTAAATATCAACAAGTGTACCATAAACTAACTTTCCAAGATAATGATTATCTTAGAGTTCCAAGAATTTGTGAAGTGTATTGACTCCTAATGACATGCTCCACTTAAAGTAAATATAAAGTAATCATGACTCTTAAACTATAGCCACATATATTTTACAACCTTTTGAATAATCCAACATAATAGATATATTAATTCCGTAAACAAAATAATTATGATAGTTAATTTGAAGGATAAGCATGTATGGCAATATATAAATACTAACCACTGAGAATCGGTCATAAAAATCAGTTAGCATAGTATTAAGCATGCACAAAATATTAATCACTTTTAATGCAAAATAAAATGTCCTAGAGCCTTGTATTGAAAAATTGAATATTTGCAATGACCTTACATAATTTTCTTAGGACACATGTAACAACCCAGAATTTTGGATTATCTAGAATTTAAGTTTAAAGAATTAGTTATTAATAAAATGAATTTTTATTAATAATATTCTGTGCTATGTGTTTATTAATCATTTTATAACCTAGAATGATTATTAATCGGAAGGATTCTGGCTACGAGCTAGATTGAACGAATAAGAATTTTCAAGACGAAAATAAAAAAATTTCGGAGACAAAAATATTTTTGGGGAAAAAGACGAAATAGGCACTATTCACCCGACGAAACCTATGGGTTAGGGTTTGAATAACCTAAGCCTTTCCGAGAGTTCGGTATGTTGAAATGACATTCTGTTGAAAGATTTGACGATAATATATCGTGAAAATTTAATAAGCCGATAAAAGTTTTTCTCGAAAAACGTGCAGAAATTGGACGAAATAAAAACGATGAAAAGTACCGCTGTGTACTTTTCACTTGTTTAGCTACGTTAGGGAAAAACGCAAAGGAAAATGCTTAACGCCAAAAAGTGTTTTTCAGTTTTTCAAAGATCCGAAGAATACGTAAAAGTTAATCGGTAAAAGAAAGACGAAATATCCAAAAATATTTGGATTCCGAGAATCGCAGTTTTTAAAACTATCTGACGAAACCCGAAAGACAGAACTACGAAACTTAAGGGCTAAGCAAACCTGAGGGCTAAGTTAACTTAGTCCTTAATTCTTGAATAGTAAGGAGGTGTGAATAGTGATTTTAGGGGCGAAATGACTATTTTGCCCCTAACCTTGGTTTTCTATAAATAGAAAGCTTAAACTCATTTGTTTTGGATTTTGAAAATCCTACAACATTAAGAGAGAGAGAGAGAGAGAGAGAGAGAGAGAGTGTGTTCGGATGGGAGGAGAAGGAAGAGGAAGGGCTAGCCCGTGTACAAACTTTGTCCGACGGGAGAAGATTAAAGAAGAACGGTAATCCGAACCCTAGTTTCTTCTGAATTTTTCTTTAAGTTTTTATGTTCAAAAACATAACTTAATGAGAATAAGGAGTAAAAGATATTGAGAATGATTTCATATGGTTAAAATCATGAGAAAATGAGAAATAAGAAATAAGAAATTTAGTTTATAAATTTCTTAAGCAAGTATAAGATTCGTGATTTTGAGCGATCCGAATGAATATTATGAACGAGTAGGTGAATTAAGTAAGGAATGGTGTTCTATAACATCAAATTCCAAGAAAAAGTAGAATCACAATCCAAAATATCGATTAAAATGAAGAACGAACGAAGAACGCGAAGAACACGAAGAACGTTGTTGATGGACAAATTTAAAACTATCGTAGTATAATTGTTGTTGATGGACAAGTTTAAAACTATCGCGTATAAGTTAGATGCTTATTGTTTGGTTAGGAACGTTAGAAACGTTCATGAAGAACGGATTAAAATTAAGCTATAACGAATTTATAGCGAAAATTTCGTAAAAGAAGAATGAAAAGTTAAAAGTTAGTAAATGAACCCGAATGTGTAGGGTTTCATAAGAATGTAAGAGAGCGTATAAAATGTGAGTCGTGGACTCAAGAACGAATAAATTCCGAGTTCGGATGACTGAATTACGGACGAACGAACGAAGAACGTTAAAAACATTAAAAAGAACGAAGAACGAAGATTAAGCCAATTGAATGGCATGTTAACGGATTCAAAACGAAGTTCTATCCATAGGTAATTGAAGTACGTAAAGTAAGGAAGAAAATGGCTTTGGAATGACCTCGTTCCGAGTTATAACGAAGAAGTTATGAGATCGTAAAGTACGCGTCTCAGACATGACTTAACACTTAGAAAAATTTTCTAGGGTTTTGGCTCAACCGCAATGCATGAGAAGTGGCGCCCAGATCTTGAGCTCGCCCTCGAGTGCTATTAATTGACGCCTTGCAAAGACGAGAGATAACAAAGGGTTTGGCACCACAGCGCCAAACCAAGGAAGAAGGTAAAGTAGGTCGCGCCGCAGTGCGAGAGAGAGAGGGAGGAATGGCGTCGCAGCGCCGGTGCAGAGCAATACCCAGAAATGAGATTTTTAATTCTCAGAGACTGGGGGATGTGCAAGAAAGAAGATAAAGAACATAATGTTCAACTAATGTAACACTTAAACAAGTGTTTTAAACCTTTAATGAAGGTTGAACGAAAAGATTAAACGAGAATAAAAGACAAAGAGTGTAGATGCGAGGTACGGAACCGATTTCCGGGGACCGTAGTCGCGATAAACGAACGTGAGGGATTGCTATAGTTGTGATTCCTTAGACGTTGGTTAACGATGTTAATGTATAACATTTTGATGTTATGACATGGCATTGAGAGATGAATGTAAAGTGTTTAGACGCTGTGAACGCAACATTGTTGCGATGAACGATCGGTCTTAGCATACAGTGAACTGTATTTCTTTGACATTAAGAAAGAATAATGAACATGGGGTTCATGGGATGGTTAACGATCGAAAGCAATTAAAACCTTAAGTAAAGGTTGAATGAGAGACAAGCAACGTGAACGTTGAATACGTAAACGATCCTCGTGAATCGTATTCGCGTTTGATGAACATGCTAAGTATACCCTGGTTGTATGACTTAGACGTTGATGAATGTAGTAAGTAAGATACGAATGGTATCAAGAGAGCCATAGCGAATGGTAATAAGATTTCTGAAAGCCGAATATAAGTCGAATGAGAATGTTAGAATGAAATTTAAGCATTGAACACTTTAACCGACGTGAAGGTTGAGTGTACGCAAATATTAAACGGGTAGAACCTACACTTCGTGTATGGTTTAACCATAATGTAATGAAGACTAAGTTTTAGCCGTGAACGGTGAAGAAACTAAGTTAAAGATAATAACGTATAACGTTAAGAAGCCAAGTTAATAAATATAACTTGGACAACATTCCGAGTTGAGGGAACCGGACGTTGTAAGATATGAATAAGTTCATATGAAATGTTTAACGCTATGGTCTCATAGTATTGACATTGAATGATCGTTCCGAGTATACAAAAGACTGTATGACTTAGACGATAAAAGAATGAATCCTGAGGTATGGCATTTACTTGCCAGAAAGCCATAAGGAATAAGAAGTTGACTTAACGAACATTATAGTTTAATGGTTCGTATAAGTTAAGAAAGTTAGGTTGTGGTACAATCGTAACCTTTGATGGTTGACATATGGGAGCTGGGCTAAACAATTCCTTCAGAGAGCGAAGGTATATACGAAACTGACAAACGATCTAACTCACTGTGATGGCAGTGTAGATGAGACGGGAACTTGTTTGTTGGTTGTTTGTGGGAAACCACTCAGAGTACCATATGGACTACTAGCGCGAGAAAGCGATGTGTCTTTGAGTCCTAGAGAAGTATAAGAAGAAGATAAGAATGTAAATCATCAAAGATGATGAACGTTCTGAGTAAGACATCTCCGTATGTCATGAAGCCTTGAAACGGTAATGAAAATTAGTCGCGTAAACTTATATTTCAAGAACGCGAACCTTAAGAAGTAAAGTTAAGTAAACCAATGCGTAAGTCAAGTATATGACTAATTGGTGTATTTGTTATTTCCTTATGTGTTATAGGGATTTGAATGAGCGATCCAAATAAACAGAAATCGTAAAGGTATATGTAAGGCAAGTTTCTAACTTCATTCATATTTTTAAATGAATGCTAGTTTCTAAAACTTCTCAGATGTTGAACTTGAGAAGTTATGTCTATGTGCGAATGTGTGATATTTGTACAAGGTGGTAGAACTTATGAGGCCTTGTGCCAAAATTTGAACACTTCGGTGTTTCTATGATATGAACTGTTCTGTGATTGAACTGTTCAATAAAATAATGTTCTGTTTATACATAAACCGCTATTGATAAGTCTGTTCTATTGATTCTAGACAGACAGAATGTGTATGAAAGAGAGTAGAGAATGAAAGTATTTCAAAGTACATGTAACTAATGTTTTAAGATGATAGGAATCAAGACTATTCCTATTATTCAAGCTACTTCGTAACCTTTGTTCGGTTATTGAAGTCCGAAAAGAATGTTAAACTCTAGAAGTTATTTGTTCAACTGTTATGACTTGCTGGGCAATTGAATGCTCGCACTTGCTTTAAATGAAAAACAATTTCAACGAACGATGTTAGAAGAACTTAAGGATCCCGTATAGATCAAGCTGACGGTATCCAGATGAAGTGCCATTCAGAATGTGAATGAGCGAGAAGATCCAGTGAAGACTTGTAATGTAGAAAGAAGAAAATTAAACTATAGACTAGTTTAATGAACTGTATGTATCCTTGGTGGCGGATAAAAGTCACTCTTATAAGATGAAAGGAATAATGTAATTATCATTATTTGTAATGAGAAAGGTTATAAGATTTTTCGACCCTGGGATTTGAGAGTGTATGTTGTTATATTTTAGTATATAACGATGTATGCAGAATGAATGATGTACTCGTGACATACGGAATCCGGGTGTGAAGATAGACTGAATTTCGGGGCGTTACAACACAAATCTTCAAAGTCTTTTGATAATAATCCTTTCATCAATTTCTTGAAATTTCCTAATGAACAAATTAGTCCATATTATCAAGTCATCATCAAAACAATAAGGTTAGAATATTAACAAGTCAACATTCTCCCCCTTTTTGATGATGACAACACCAAAAATTAAAATTCCCCCTGAATTTATGCATATTTAAAATTTTTCAAAAGAGAACAAACATAATCCAAACATAATCCTGCAAAATTGTTAACTTCAGCAAATATTAGATAAAATAAAATTTAGCAACATAAAAAACTAATACTGGCTCCAGCCAAATCATTTTTAAACAACCCATTAAAAACTTAAACAAACATTGGTGCCAACCAACAATCGTTTTTTAAAACAAAATAAATCCAAAACCAGCCACATCACATATAGCAACATCAAAACCATAGTCACACATCATGTATGTCTCCCCCTTTGTCATCACAAAAAAAATATAATCAGATATCAATATCATCGACGTCAACCACAGGGAGAGGACGAGAAGTGAAGTAGGGACGATGTAGAAGATGATGAATCCTTTCTTCCATTGAAAAATTATGAGCAAATCTAGGAGGACGAGGAATAAAGGTCTCATTTGGTAGAGGCAGGTCAAGAAAATCTCCAATGTACTCGGCCATCCAATTACAGCGAGGCCATTCCAGTACTGGAGAGTGCATCCTATCAAAGTGTAACTTTCTACCAACGTCATTCATACGAAGAGACATAAAATCAGAAAATTCTCCAATTTGATAGCTCACAAACTTTAGTTCTTGACTTAATTAACAAGAATTCCTATTGATCTTCCTTTAAAGAGATTCAACCATGGCCATTGTGTGCAACTCAAACCTAGCTTGTAAATCAATAAATTCATCTTCAATTTGAGTAAAACATTTGTTCAAATCATTTGCCCGAATAGGCAGTTTTCCTTTTTCTAAAACCAAAAGCCTTTGTTTTACACCAAGAATATCAGAACGCATAAGCTCCTGATTGTTGAGGATTTGAGTCAACATATCGACTACTGCTGGAGATGAAACTGATGAAGTAGGATTATCAGATGGTAAATTAGAAGAAATGGAGTAGGAATATGATCGGGAATGATGCGAACAAATAAGCCATCAATAAAAGTGATATGGGATTGTTTTAAATTAGCAGAATCAATGAATTCATTGTGAGACACCACAATTTCATCATCAATGTAGATGTTAAAATGCTGAAACATTTTTGTTAAAAACAAACCATAGGACATACACTTTTTAACTTAACGAATACAACTCATCATGTGGGACAACATCATAAGAGAAAAATTAAAATGGACACCTTTTAAAATCATTGCAACAACCACCAAATCTTGGTAAGTAAAATCTGCTCCACCACCTACTCGTGGAAACAGATTATATCGAAGTATTTTGTGCAAAACACATACAAGTGAACAGACATGAACAGTTTTGGGGGTAAAAAAAGTTGTCAAAGATGAATTGTTCATCATAGTTTGGAGTTGTTCAAGAGGAGGAAAGGGTATATTTGTAGCACCCTTAAGAGTAAATGGACAGGGACCAGATGAAGGAATATTAAAAAAACTTCCAAAATCAAAAATAGTGAAAAACAAAGATTTTCCCTTCACAAAGGGCGTATAACAATCCCCATTACACTCTAAATTTGTGTAAAACTGTTGTACCAAACGGGGATATGCCCTAGTGAGGGGAAAAGCATAGCAGAAATACCACAAGAAGTGAAAAGTTCTTCTAAAGATGAGTTTTGAAATAAAACAGATCCAGAATTTTTTCATAAACAAAATGTTTAGGAGCAATATATAGAGGTTTTGAAGCAGGCTTCAAAACTCTGACCTCGAAAGAAATTATCTGGCAAATTAGAAGTAACAGAGAAAGGATTTACCAGATTTGATGGCGATTCTGGTTGAGAAGTAGGAGGCTCCGAACCAGGAGATTGTGGGGATGTCTTTAAAAAAGAGAAACTGGAATCAGACCCATCAGAATCATTGGTAGAGACATTAACAGAGTTTTGGCGAGGTTGTCTTTTGGACTTCTTCGATGATCGCATAAATAAAGGAGACCATGGATGTTTCCCTTCTTTGATGGTGATGCCGGAAGATCGTTTGTTACCACGAGTCTTCATCTTTGTTACAGAAAACTAGAGTTGAGGGCTGAATAAAGATGGAGAAATTTTTGAGACTGTGATAGAAAAAGAGGCACTCTATATTTAATGGAAAGTGTTGGACGCCAAAAAGACTTCTTGGAAAGATATACAACTCTTAGCACTTGTCTTTTTAAATTTCAAAAATCATAATGATATCTACCGGAAATTGTGCCGAGTAGATACGTCTCCCTTAGTCTTCGGTGAAGAATAGATAAGGTTTATGAACAGAACACATTTAAAATAATAACATGCATCTATACTATAAATATGAGATATTTTATGCATTAACTATTTTAGTACGTGATCATATTATACCATGCACATTCCAAGTTCTCTTCTTAACATGCATAACCTTTCTTCACTAAAGGGTTTAGTAAAAATATCAGCCAATTATTTTTCTGTTGGAATAAAAATTAATTTAATTAATCCTTTTGAAACATTATCCCTTAGAAAATGATGACCAACTTCAATATGCTTTGTACGTGAATGTAACACGGGATTTTTAGAGATATCTATAGCACTGGAATTATCACAGTATATGGGCACATTATCACATAAAATATTAAAGTGACATAGAGTTTGTTTTAACCATAAAATTTGAGAACAACAATTCCTTTCAACTAGATATTCACCCTCAGTGGTTGATAAAGCAACTGAAGTTTGCTTTTTACTATGCCACATAACAAGACTGTGACCTAAAAATCTTCAAGCGCCACTAGTACTCTTTCTATCAATTTGACATCCTGCATAGTCAGCATCTGAATAACCCATTTGTACAAAATGATTGCAGATTGAATAAAATAATCCCAGATTGATTGTACCACTTAAATATTTAAAAATCCTTCTAACAGCTTGTAAATGAGATTTTTTAGGTTTTGCTTAAAAATGTGCACATAAACAAACACTATACATAATATCTGGTCTAGATGCGGTTAAATATAATAAACATCCAATCATACCTCGATATTTAGTTTCCTCCACATCTATACCTTTTTTGTCAGACGTAAGATTTATTGAAGTGCTCATTGGTGTAGCCTTTGAATTAGATCCTACAAAACCAAACCTCTTGAAAAGCTCTTTTGTATATTTTGTTTGATGGATATACATACCTTCTTTTGTTTGCTTGATTTGGAGTCCCAAAAAGTAATTAAGTTCTCCCATTAAACACATCAAACTCCTTGTGCATGCACTTAGAAAACCACTCACAAAGGAAATTATTAGTAGCACCAAAAATTATATCATCTACATATATTTGTACAATAATAATGTTTTAATTTTCATGTCTAATAAATAATGTAGAATCAATTTTTCCTCTAATAAAACCATTTGAAAGTAAATACTTACTCAAACTTTCGTACCAGGCCCTTGGAGCTTGTTTTAGCCCATAGAGAGCTTTCTTTAGTTTGTAGACATGATTTGGATACCTCTCATGTTCAAATCCAAGAGGCTATTTTACATATACCTCTTCATTGATGTATCCGTTGAGAAAGGCGCTTTTTACGTCCATTTGATAGAGTGTGAACTTCTTGTAACATGCAAATGCTAACAAAATATGGATGGACTCTAGTCTAGCGACTAGGGCGTAAGTTTCTTCATAGTCTATCCCTTCTTGTTGATTGTATCCCTGAGCTACTAGCCTTGCTTTGCTACGAGTGATAGTCCAATGCTCATCAAGTTTGTTCTTCAATACCCACTTTGTTCCAATGATAGAAACATCTTTAAGAGGGGGCATAAGTTCCCAGACTTGGCATCGTTCAAATTGTTGAAGTTCTTCCTGCATTTCCATTAGCCAGCTTTCATCTAGGATAGCTTGATTAGCATTCTTTGGCTTGAATTGTGATAGATATGCAGAAAAAGCACATTAATTTTGCAATCCTCTTCTTGTAGTGATTCCTTTGTTTATATCTCCAATGATGTTTTCTTGTGGATGGTTCTTGAGATATCTCACAGTCTTTGGTATTTGTACATCATGTATCACCTCTTCCTGTTGAGGGAAATCTGCTTCAGGTTCTTCTGTTGTTTCTTGTTCTACACCTTGTGAGTTTTCCAATTCACCTTGCTGGATTTGTTCATTTGGCTTCATTGAATAATAGCTTCTTCCATTTCTTTGGATTCACTGAGATCTCTAAATTACCTGCATCCTCATCTCTTTCTTTTGGAAGATCATTGTGAGTTTCATTAAAACTAATATGAACAGATTCTTCAACACACAACTTATTAATGTTAAATACACTATATGCTTTACTATTCTGTTAATACCCAATGAAAATTCCTTCATAAGATTTAGCATCAAACTTTCCTAGGTTATCACTAGTATTTAGAATAAAACATTTAGATCCAAAAACTTTGAAATAACTTATATTAGGAATCTTATTATTTAACAGTTCATAAGGAGTTTTCAAAATGAGTGGACGAATAAGTACTCTATTCAAAACATAACAAGAAGTGTTTACAACTTCGGCCCAAAACTTTTTAAGAAGTTTACTTTCTTGTAATAAAGTTCTAGTTGTTTCTTGTAATGTCCTATTCTTTCTTTCTACAACTCCATTCTGTTGAGGGGTTCTAGGGGCTAAAAATTCATGACTGATTCATTTTTTATCACAAAATATTATAAAGTCTTTTTAAAATTTCGTACCATGATCACTTCTTATCCTTATAAGTTTGAGACTATATTTTATTTTCAAGTTTCTTATTAATTTCTCAAATTCCTTAAATGCTTCATCTTTAGTTCTCAAAAATAAAACCCATGTATATCTAGAGAAATCATCTACTATTACAAATGCATAAAACTTACCATTTATACTAGGATGTCTTTCTGGTCCAAATAGGTCAAGATGAAGTAGTTGTAAAGGAGAAGAAGTTGATACCATGTTCTTTGCCGTAAACGATGTTCTTACTTGTTTTCCAAGTTGACAAGGAACACAAATTCCCTTCTTTTCATACTTTATTTTTGGCATTCCTTTGACAAGATTCTTTGAAGATAATTTCTTGATTAAGTCCATGTGAACGTGTCCCATCCTTTTATGCCATAAATTAGCCTCATCTTGTACAAATGGAAGACATAGTTCTTCATCATGTTTCTCAAAATCAATAGTATATATATTTCCTTCTCTTTGTGCAACTAGAGTAATATTGTTAGTACCATGGGAAATAGTGCATTTTTCTTTATCAAAACTAACTTGATGACCATTATCCATTAATTGACTGATACTAATAAGATTAAATTCAAGTCCATTAACAAGATGTACATTATCAATATTGACCTTACCATTTCCTATTTTACCTTTTCCAATTATTTTGCAGGTTCGATTATCTCCAAATTTAACTATATCGTTTTTCTTCTAGGTTTTTAGCTCCATGAATTTTGAATTGTCACCAGTCATGTGACGTGAGCATCCACTATCAAGAATCCATTTTTGAGATGGAACCCTTGCCTTGAGACATACTTGTCAATAAAAAATAATTCATCCTTTTGGTACCCACGTCTTTTTGGGTCCTTTAATGTTAGTTGCACGTAAATCATCCTTTTTAACCCATACCTTTTTAATCTTATTTTTCTTAAAACTGTTTATGTCTGTCAGGAATAAGCATGTGAATGTAATTCCTATTTATATATGATTTGATTATGATATATATGAATGAACAATATACAAGTATGCTTGCATTAAGAAAAGCTGTAAAGTCCTTTGATAGATAATAGAAATATATGCACAAGGACTTAAAATGAATTGATCAAATATGTTAGGTTGATCCTACATGAGCAAAACAGCTTTGTAAACTCCTTAAAAAGAAATGATGTACAAGGACTATAAATATAGAAAGATCAAGCTTGTTAGGTTGATCTTATGATGTAATAGATAGGCTAGTCTGATCGTCGAGCACTGCACCAGAAGTCGTAGTCTACCAGGTGAGTCAAGGTTAACTCGAGAGCTATCGAGGCAGAATAGGAGTATGCAAGATAGTAGATCTCAAAGTTCGTAGACTACCAGGGAAAACGAAGAAGGGTCGTAGTGTATCGAGTAGAGCTTCCTCAGGATCGTAGTGTGCTGAGGAAGTCATGTTCGAATCGTGAGAGACACCGCCACGAGCCGACCGGTCATCTGCCGAAGCCAAGACAGAAACGTAGACTACACTCAGAGTCGTAGAGTCTACTGATGCCAAAGCCAAGTCAAGGATCGTAGATCACACTCTAAGTTCGTAGAGTCTATTGATTACATGCAGAGATCGTAGTCAAGCAAGATCAGATGAAGACAACAAGCACAAGGCAGAAATCATAGTGTCAAGATCTGATATCAGGATCGTAGTGTCTACACAAGCCGAAGCTGAATCGTAGAGTGCAGAACTACGATCTAAGAAGAAGTCCTCACAATGCCAAGGATGAATCGTAGAGCATATACGGTTCTCAACAAATGAGCACTCCCAGAATATCCAAAGAAACGAAGCCTCTGGTTCAAGCTGCAAGCTACATCCAAGGAAACCAGAGAGAACTCAACGAATGGCATGCGGTGCTAACGTAAGATCTCAAAGACAAACCCAATCAAAGATTAAGATTGAGGTGTAAGGCCATTCGTGATGAAGTCTTCCACAAGGAGACCCAAAGAAGACTTCAGAAGCTGACTAAGGAAAGTCAGCTTATGCAGTAGCTATCAAGTGTATAGAAGACAACGATCTTGGAAGGAACCTAGATCGTAGTGTTTTCCAAACAGAGAAGGAACTGATGGAAGGTGAACCGGGATACTGGTCAGCTTCTAAAGAGCAAGGCTAAAGTGATTAAGTGCAGGGTCAGTTCATTGATGATAAGTGAGTGGAAGATCACAAGGAGAAAGCAACCTAGACGTGCCACAAATCTAAAGCGTCTTGATATTCAGAAGGGGACCAGAGCAAAGAATTAGGCCATCAGTATCTGAGAACAGTCAAAGCAAACAAAAATATTGAAGCACTGCACAATACAATGAAGAGGTTGTGAGACCCCAGATTTTATCAATAAAGATTTAAATTTTGTTGAAATAATTTTTTTTTTTTAATATTATGGTGTGAATTTAAGATAATATTATAGTTGTGGGTAGTATTTATAAATTTTGCAAAGTATGCAAGTGGTTATATTATATTCGATTGGTCGGGGAATATTCTTGTTTAATAGGAATATTCGCATAACTACCAATCATTGGTGGACCCCACAATGTAATTATTGTTTTGGATTGAGAAAACGACAAAAATATTTTATTGAAATAACGGCGGAAGTTTTACCGTGGTTCTTTGTTGAACTACTCGGTAGTAAAAAGTACAAGAATACGTGGTTGCATAAGTAGCACACCAGTATGATTATTGATGCTTATGTGAGAAGTCACTCACTTTGATTCCATTATTGTCGATTAATAATATGAATTATTATAATGATAATGACGCTTTTTGTTTTATTCAGATTATTAACGTAATAAAATGTAAAACATCTTTTATATAAAATAGAATACTTTATTAAAGTTATTCTATAAATAGAATATATTATATTTTATTATGCATAGTGTTGCATAGTGTTTTGCATAAGATTGCATATTGCATAGTGTTTGCATAGTAAAATGTTTTTATATAAATAGAATATATTATATTTTATTTAAAAGATTTTTCTTTAAATATGGACCGTCGATTAAAGTAAATCAATCTGGACCGCTCATGGATTAGTTACTATGCATTCCATTTTCCTATAAATAAAGCTCATTCCTTCATTATTTTCTTACGAATTCATTGAAACTCTAGAGAGAAAATTATAGAGAGAAGCTATAGAGAGAAAATTATAGAAAGAAGAAGAGTATTCTGCTACTTCACTACTTCTATATTCAGCCTTTTACTAGTAAGGGGTGTTATTCTTTCTTCTTGAAGAGAACTTCATTATTCAATTCATTATTATTCTCATTGAATAACTCGTAAAAGTGGCATACCCTATACATAACTTCGTATACGCCAGATACCCTATACTTGGTGAAATCCTTATGTTATTCCATTGCTTATTATTATTCATTGGAATAACTCAGATACGCTGGTTTACCCTATACTTGGTGACATTCTTCTATTATTCGTTAGAACATCCTCGTCATGTGTTTTACACCGGACTGGTTCCGCTTTTTATTATTCTGCTGGAACATCCTGCTCATGTGTTTTACAATCGACCGGTTCCGCTTTTTATCATTCTCGCTGGAATATCCTATCTGTGTTTTTACACCGGATCCGGTTCCATCTTTATTATTCTGTTGGAACATCCTCGCTTGCAGTGTGAATTTCACCCGACCGGTTCCGTTATTATTATTCTTTGAATAACTCTGCCTATGCGCGCACCGCATGCATGGTGATTTCTTTTGTTATTCCATTCTTTATTATACTCAATTGGTTAAAACTTTGACTTCTATACTCCATGAAATTAGTAGAATATCCTTGATATTTGCGTTTCATCCAAAGATCTTTTCATGGAAATATTCTTCCCGATCATTCTTGAATTTTACTCTACGAAAACAAAGATTATGTTGACAATTTGGACGTTAATAATTCATGGATTAAATAATTCTTGAATTTGTTTTATTGAATTATTATGTCATTGTCATCATCCTCATGTTATATTATGTTATCTTTGGCTTACGTGCGTAGATGAACTTAGTATGATTATGACCAGGATCAATCGGTATAATCATGACTTGATATAAATGATGTGACAAAAGTTCTCGTGGCTTTCTGTAATGTAGTGATGGATAGTTTTTGGTATGATTATGACCGGGGTGATTCTAAGATATAGTCATGACCATTGATAACTTGATGAAAATCCTCGACCGTGGTACGTGGATGATTAGATGTGGTGGTTTATTTATTAAAATTTGAGTCTCGCCGATAAAAATTGATAAAAACCTTTTAAAACCTAAAAGATAGTAGATTTTATTCTCTACTTGACTCTTTTAATGGATTGCATATTCCTACCGCAGCTTAAACCGGTTGTCTATTGTATTTTATCGCTTAATATTGTTGAAGGCTAATGATAATTTATTCTCGCATTATCTTAGTCATAATATTTCTTCCGGGCTAGTTGAGCTCACCTTTTCTTTCACCGTTCTCTTCGTGAAATGAGAACATAAATTTGGACGAAGCCTGGAACGAGTAATGGTCCGCAGGATAGCATTAGTAGTCCTCACTATTCGTGAAATAGTGTGATAATAGTTGTAATGAGGACTCCTTTTGAGTTTGTATAATATCTAGTAGACAATATTTGTATTCAAACTCACAGCTTTATGTCGTATTGTACCACCTACGCTATATTAGTAAGTTGTATTTGAATTTATGTACCATGTAAGTGGCGACCCAAGATGGGTAACGATACCTAATTTTGGGGCGTCACGCTTGGTATCAAAGCTTAGGATATGATCCCCGCTAAGATGTGAGAATAGTACTAGGAGGGGAGAGACGGGGAATTCCTTCGCTAGTATGACCTACCTAAGTTTATTTGGTATTTGATTGGTCTCACGTAGTATAGTGATAATATGTTGCATGTTAATTAACCCTTGTTTTGTGACGAGTGTTTGTATTTAGATGTTGTGAATAGGGCTCGATTATTGGAGCGCGATAATGAGTCACCAACCAAAAGGTAACGACCAACAACACGATAATAATCATACCGTGAACGCGACCATCTAACAATGATGACCATCGTGGGAGAAATTATCATGCCAAGAATGGTAACCACTTCGGTGGTAATCATGGCCAAGATAATAGAAGTGGAAATTTCAAGAAGAGAAGGTCATTTAGCTCGATTTTGTCGCGTGCACCAAAGTCAAGTCCAAATTGGGACGGTGGCACCAAAGGCGATACTGGATAAAACAAAGTCGGTGGTTTCATGAAGAGCGTTTTTCATGACTTCTTAAAAAGCAAGTGACTCGAACGGTTAGCACTACAAGTTAGTTAATTATAAATTCTTGCGAAGTCTATACCTTATAAGATACTGGTTCTACCCATTATTTTATCTCGCTTTGCTTATGCGTTCAACATTTAAATTTGACTCGCAGAAGTTAGACTTTAACTTATTGGTTGAAACTTCGTTGGGAGAAATCTTCGTTACCTCCAATCGCTTATTAATCTTGTTGTTTCAAATAAACACTTTCACGCTACTTCGCTGATCTTATCTCTTTGAAAATACTTGCCTTTGAGGTAATTTTTTGAAAACGATTGATTAACTACTCATTATTCTTTTTGTAAGGTTGTTAGCTTTCATATTCCTAACCAACTCATTATACTGAATTCAAAGTAACCAAATCCTAAAGTTAATCACCATTATATCAAGCCATAAGTAAAGAGCCCCGAACCTTTCATTGTTGACTTCCTTGTGTGGAATGCACCACCGGGACTTTCAGTAGGCGACGTCGTGGATCAAGATGACAAGTTGATAGGTATCATTGTGAGGTGCTATCTGTGTTAAGGGATAGAAGTCACAGCTTGGTATTAATGTGACGTACTATCCAAGTCTTGGACGAGAGTAATAGCTTTGAATGATATTTCTATCATTAATAAATTTCTTGGCGTATTCTTGAAGACTTCCTAGCCTACCCTAGAGCGTGAAATCGAATTTTGTATTGACCCCAAGATAAAACACATTTCTTAAACCCTCAAATATTTCTTCAACTAAAATGAATAGGTTTACGTGGTTTATGATGAAAGTCATAATAAAAGCATTGGACTAATGAAAATCATGGGTATATGAAGTATTAGTAAGTGTTATGATGAGTTATGTGGTTATTATGTGAAAACATGAAAGTTTCTTAGAAATCACAAAGGGTTGAAAAATCGATTTTGGTGAAAACGTAACATGAAATTCAATTGACCATATCTCCTATTATATTTTGAATTTTGAATGTGGTCAAGTCCTAGAGTTAGATCTATGAGTTACCTAACTAATCCAAGTGGAATTACTGGAAAAGGTGTTGTAGATTTTGTGTGGGACTGATTTTAGCAAAGGAGGTCAAAGCTGTAAATTTTGAAAATGCTACTGCCCAGAAACTTTAAGGGCTGTTTCGGCCACTTAAATTATGAGAAAAAATCTGGCCTTTTGGGACATGAAAGTATATGGTATAAAGTACCTCCTGTCCAAAAATGAGCTCATTCTCGACTTAAAATGAGCAAGTTATGACTATTTCAATATTTAGTTTTTCCGATTTAAAACCCTATAACCGAGTTCTATAACTCAGATGACCATGAAATTTAAACTAGAAGCTCATGTTAACATGTGTAAGGTCCTGCCAAGATTTGGGAATTTTGGAGTTAAACTTGAGGTAGCTAATTTCTTAAGGAATTAATTAGAAATTGATTTTTGAAAAATAGTAAATGAATTTTAAAATTCCGAGAAAATATATTTTCATTATGGGACTATATTATGCTAAATCCCAGAAAAGAAATATTTTTGGGACTGATTTGGTATTTTTCATGAAAATAGTTTAGTTACTTAACATATATGAGTTAAATATGTTATGTGAAGTAACAAAGTTGAAAATAGGATTTTATGGCTAAAGAATCCTATATAGAGTATATGCATATATTTTTTTTTGAGGATTTGATAATTGGTAATGATATCTTATGAGTATGGCATTTTGAATGATTAAATGCATTATATGGTAAAAGCGTAAACAATTGAGATAAATTGTTTATAAATTTAAGAAGTGATTAAAATATTGGTATAATATTAATGATATTAGATTATTAGATTATTAAGTGATTGATAACATGGGGATATTCTTGAATCTCGGATAAATTATATTATAAATGTTTAATATTTATCCTTTATCTTATTTGATTGATTCTTTATATCATTATCCTCATGTTTATATTTTTTTTAAAGTCATCTCGTGGCCAGTAGAGCATAGATGGACTTGGTATGATTATGACTGTGGATTGTTCTATAATCATAACCAGTAATTGAAAACACAATTATCTTTGAATCGTAGTGCATGGATAATTTGTGGTCGTGATACTAATGAATATCCTTAGCACAGTAGTGCGGGATGATTCGATGATATGGATTAATTATTGAGCTGAGTCTCAGCAATGAAATATTAATTCATGGATGTGTTCAAAGTCATCTGTGGCTTACGTGCATAGATGGACTTGGTATGATTATGACTAGGGATCATTCGGTATAATCATGACCGTAATTGAAAACACGAATATCCTTAGCCAGTAGTGCATGGATAATTCATGGTTGTGATATTATTAAGCTGAGTCTCAGCATTATTGGTTTTACAGCTTGTATATCTTTTTGGCCCAGAGTGCAAAGATGAATTGTTAATGAATATCTTTAGGTGGGATTGCGAAGATGAATTTAATATTTTTAACGATAAAGGTATTCAAGGTATCCTCACCTCTTTATCATATCAGTATCGCACCCTAATTTCGAGGGCTTAAATTCCATAAGGAGGGGAGATTGTGAGACCCAGTTTTTATCAATAAAGATTTAAATTTTGTTGAAATAATTTTTTTTTAATATTATGGTGTGAATTTAAGATAATATTATAGTTGTGGGTAGTATTTATAAATTTTGCAAAGTATGCAAGTGGTTATATTATATTCGATTGGTCCGGGAATATTCTTGGTTTAGCGCAGGAATATTCGTATAACTACTCAATCATTGGTGGACCTCACAATGTAATTATTGTTTGATTGAGAAAACGACAAAAAATATTTTATTGAAATAACTACGGAAGTTTTACCGTGGTTCTTGTTGAACTACTACGGTAGTAAAAGTACGATGTACGTGTGGTTGCATAAGAAGACACCAGATTGATTATCGATGCTTATGTGAGAAGTCACTCGGTTTGATTCCATTATTGTCGATTAATAATATGAATTATTATAATGATAATGACGCTTTTGTTTATTCGTATTATTAACGTAATAAAATGTAAACATCTTTTATATAAAATAGAATACTTTATTAAAGTTATTCTATAAATAGAATATATTATATTTTATTATGCATAGTGTTGCATAGTGTTTTGCATAGTGTTTTGCATAGTATTGCATAGTGTTTGCATAGTAAAATGTTTTTATATAAATAGAATATATTATATTTTATTTAAAAGATTTTTCTTTAAATATGGACCGTCGATTAAAGTAAATCAATCTGGACCGCTTCATGGATTAGTTACTATGCATTCCATTTTCCTATAAATAAAGCTCATTCCTCCTTCATTATTTTACGAATTCATTGAAACTCTAGAGAGATAAATTATAGAGAGAAGCTATAGAGAGAAAATTATAGAAAGAAGAAGAGTATTCTGCTACTTCACTACTTCTATATTAAGTTCTTTTACTACGGTAGGGGTGTTATTCTTTCTTCTTGAAGAGAACTTCATTATTCCATTCATTATTATTCTGCTGAATAACTCGTAAAAGTGGCATACCCTATACATAACCTCAGATACGCTGATACCCTATACTTGGTGAAATCCTTATGTTATTCCATTGCTTATTATTCATTGGAATAACTCTGTATACGCCATTTACCCTATACTTGGTGACATTCTTCTATTATTCTCGTTGGAACATCCTCGTCATGTGTTTTACACCTGACTCGGTTCCGCTTTTTATTATTCTATTGGAACATCCTCATCATGTGTTTTACACCGGACCCGGTTCCGCTCTTTATCATTCTCATTGGAATATCCTATCTGTGTGTTTTACACCGGATCCGTTCCATCTTTATTATTCTCATTGGAACATCCCGCTTGCGTGTGAATTTCACCGACTTCGTTCCGTTATTATTATTCTCGTTGAATAACTCTTGCCTATGCTAAGTACCATATGCATGCATGGTGATTTCTTTTGTTATTCCATTCTTTATTATACTCGGTTGGTTAAAACTTTGACTTCTATACTCCATGAAATTAGTAGAATATCCTTGATATTTGCGTTTCATCCAATATCTTTTTCATAGAAATATTCTTCCGATCATTCTTGAATTTTACTCTCTGAAACAAAGATTATGTTGACAATTTGGAAGTTAATAATTCATGGATTAAATAATTCTTGAATTTGTTTTATTGAATTATTATGTCATTGTCATCATCCTCATGTTATATTATGTTATCTTTGGCTTACGTGCATAGATGAACTTAGTATGATTATGACCAGTGGATCAATCGGTATAATCACGACTTGATATAAATGATGTGACAAAAGTTCTCAAAGGGTGGCACAGAATGTAGTGATGGATAGTTTTTGGTATGATTATGACCGGGGTGATTCGGTATAGTCATGACCATTGATAACTTGATGAAAATCCTCGACCGTGGTATGTGGGATGATTAGATGTGGTGGTTTATTTATTGTCGAGTCTCAAATGATAAAATTTGATAAAAACCTTTTAAAACCTAAAAGATAGTAGATTTTATTCTCTACTTGACTCTTTTAATGGATTGCATATTCACGTCAGCAGCTAAACCGGTTGTCTATTGTATTTTATCGCTTTAACATTGTTGAAGGCTAATGATAATTTATTCTGCATTATCTTAGTCATAATATTTCTTCGGGCTAGCTGAGCTCACTCACCTCTTTTTCACCGCTCTCTTCGTGAAATGAGAACATAGCCGGGACGAAGCCTCGGGGAACGGAGTAATGGTCTAGAGGATAGCATTAGTAGTCCTCACTATTCGTGAAATAAATAGTGTGATAATAGTTGTAATGAGGACTCCTTTTGAGTTTGTATAATATCTAGTAGACAATATTTGTATTCAAACTCACGCTTTATGTCGATTGTACACCTACGCTTATATTAGTAAGTTGTATTTGAATTTATGTACCATGTAAGTGGCGACCCAAGATGGGTGACGTATACCTAATTTTGGGGGCGTCACAGAGGTGTTCTTCAGTGAAGATCTAAGCAACACTCTTCAAGATCGTAGTGTTAACTCTACTAGTCAACGAGCAACACTCAACAAGATACTACGATCAGGTCCTTGAAGACATGCATCAAAATCATAGAGTTCGAATACCTGAAGACTGAAGCATTGGCAACGGTTCAATCTGAAGGGTAATATTTGGATAACTGCCTATTGATAGCATCGATGCAATAGGACAACCTTTGATCGAGGAATCAGAAAGAGGTAATAAAGTCTTCGACCTGCCCAAGACACTAAAGTGATACATCTGATAGGGTAAGTAAAACAGTAGATTGCAGTGTCAGAAAAAAGTATGACAAGTCACATCAAGCAATCTACCTCAAGCAACTTGAGATCTGTGAAGATATTTGAATAGCCTTCAACGGTTACTTTCCAACGGAAGGATTGGGAAGAAGTATAAATGAGAAAGAGCTTAAAAGATCAAAGGTTGCTGGAGTTGTCGATTTTGGAGAAAAGGTGGACTGATCTAACCATGTAATAGTGAGTTCGAAGGCTCACTCTACGATCCACCAAGATCACTCAAAAGTCAGATCAAGAAACAAGTAGAAGTGTGAGTTCTACTATGTAGAAGTGAGAGTTCTACTACATGAAGAGTGTTCTGAACTGTAGAGAGAAAGGAGAGCATCATGCCATCTGGATGTCCATCATGGGAAGACTCTGAGTACAATAGAGAAGAGCCTGCAGTCATCTTAGCAAGTCCATCATGAGAAGGCATCGAGTAGCAAGAAGGGAGATCACAAAAGCCATCTTGGTGTCAAGCATGAGAAAGCTTCTAAGTACCTAATGTAAGAGCTTATACCATCTTAGAAGCCTCTCATATGTAGCCATCAAATACCAAGTAGAATGATCTTCAAGGCAGTTCATCAAGGGGTCATCCGGAGTATTTGAGCAACCTAAGAAGCTGAGCATCATGCAACACTCAACTGCTCTTCAAAGATGATCAAGCAAAGCTGCTAAGTATAGAAGATGTTTAGAGCATGAAGACATCTTAGCAGCTCAGCACCGACTCCAACAACAACAAACAAACAACTCAACAAAGCCAGGGCCTGAGGGGTCCTTGTCCAGAGGGACTAAACAAAGCAGAGCCAAAGGATCCTTGTCCGGAGGGACCAAACGAAGTTCCAAGCTCATTGGGCTTGAAGAGTTCTGGGCTTGAAGAGTTCCTAGGAACTAGAGGAGTCCCAAGGTCAGCCGGGCCTCAAGAGTTCTTAGTGAATCAACTCCCAAGGCTTCGGCCTCAAGGAATCTTAGTGATTCTGTGGTGCCGCCTTCCTTAGTGGAATCCTCTCGCTAGTTGAAAGCGTAAGAGTGGATTAGAGCTTGAGTCTCCGAACCACTTAAAACCCTCAGTATCTATTACATTATGTACTATTACATTATGCTATAATCAATATGTATGTATGTTTAACTGCTATAACTAAACTTACTCTACGAAACAATGTATGTATGATTATGGATATATCAATGAAGGGGATCTTTTACTTATTCCACCAGGCTTGAAAAAGATTCTTATGTTTGTCATATGTTAATTATGAACAAAATAATATAAACCGTAAAACTCTTTGAAATAAAAAGGATCTATTCAACCCCCCCTCTTCTAGATCTATCAGGCCTCCGGGAACTAACAATTGGTATCGAGTAGTTCTCATGCTATATTCAAAAGCTAATCGCTTTGAGTCCGATCCTGTGCACTAACATTGTTCTAAACTTAGTTTAGTAGTAAGTAACTTGTTATATGCGATGAGCTCAAAAGTTGGAAATATTGTATAGGTAAAAATGTGTATACACCGTCGCTTTCAGATTGGTCCATATCCTCGATTGTTATATCAACAAGACCAATCCTAGCCTCGCAAATAATCTTGTAATCAAGACCGAAGACCGAGAGAGTGAGAGCTCAAGAGACATCAATGACAAAGAATAAAGCATCCACCAGTCTGAAAGATGAAGAGGTCGTACATGCTAAGAAATGTTGATCACGAGGAGAAAAGAAGATCTTCTCAAACTTATAAGTGACCAACCAGCAACTAGGTGCTATCTTTGCAAGCTCAAAGATGTCAAAGACCTTAATGCTGAGATTCTTTTGATCTACATCTTCAAGACCACGACTAATTGATTAAAGGCCAACAAGAGCAACAAGCTGAAAGGAGCAAAAGTAAAAGCTATGCACATCAATACCTGAACTCAGTATATCTAAGGTAAATGATTGTTAAGTAACTGAAAGTAAAAAGGTATGGTTCCTCGTCATTAAATGTACATCATTATTGCATCTTCTTATGAACTATAACAATATTCTATCAAGGAGTCATAATCTACCTAAAAAGGTGAAGAGAGAAAGTAATATGAGGATGGAAACTCAAATGACTATAAACTTTCTCTCCATCCAAGTTTTAGGTTGAAGATGATATCTTGAAGGAAATCTTAAATGGGTCATAAGAGCATCACAGGCCTAATGAACTTTATGTGAAGTAATCTTTCTTTGATGGGTTAAGATGTATGTATGTTTATATTCTAAGTGTTTGACAACACACAGAGCATGATCAGTTTTGCAAGAGGATCTTGCTGATTTATAGAAACTGATCACCTCAATGAATCAACTAGATACTCCTATATCGTAGATCTGATTCTCACTCTGTGAACACTTAAACATGGTGAACATAACCCAGTGAATGATGAAACCATCATAGATAAAGGGTGTGTTATTAAATGCCAAATCCTACACACACTCACCATCATACATCTCAAAATGTATGATCATAAGATAGGTGCATGCATGAATATGTCTATTGGTGATAAATATGATGATTATCCAAATAGGAGGAACAGGGGTTTAGAAAATTAACCTAGCAGGACCCATTTAACTATGGGTACCAAAAAGAGAAATATATTTAAACCTGCAGGTACTTGGTCAGTTTGACCACACTAAGGAATGATGAAGCGTAAGACTTCAAATAAGAAGACTCAACCAAATAGAAGGCTAAGGACAATTCGTAGAGATGATTCGATAGAGTTCCTATCCGCCCAAGCTCGTCTGTGAAGACCCTCCGAGCTAACTAAAATGGAGCTCACATGGCTGCTAATCTATATATGGAAGCAAGCCATTCAGCCAAAGAAGGAAAAGGTCTTATGTGCTCAAAAGACACTCAAGAATACTATATGGGAAGAATCCTCAAGGAAGTACACAATGTAAGATTATCGAGCATCATTCAAGAGGAACTTATCATGAGAGCGTAACTTCAAAAACACAATCACAAAGAAGACTACGTCAGAATGCTATCATATAATCGTAGAGTGATCGCCTTGAAAATACTCATCTCTACGATACAAGGAAATCCGAAATGATGATGGAGATTCCAAATGTAAGAGATATGCAAGGTCGCCTTCAAATGAAGTCAAGAAGAGGGAATCACATCTATCTCGGAAAGACAACATCAATAATGGAGGAGCAAAGGATCTCGTTAAGGAACAACAACACCGAGATATACTATGAAAAGTCAGTACCAAATATAGAGTCCCAAAACTTTGTGGGTCGATGAACCAAATGAAGATCCATAGTCAAGAGGAACGCCTCAAAACGTATTACACCGATAATCCTTCACCACCCAACCCATAATCGTGAAGTGCCTACGATCAAACATATAATCGTAGTGTAAGAAGCAGAGAGGACACCACGATTTCAAAGAATGCAAATTGCCTAAAGTCGGGTAGAAGATTTCCAAATCGTAAAAGGTCTAATGAGATGTTATAGCAAATCATTGCTATAGCACTTCATCCGAAAGCGCCTCAGGATAAACCCGACCCTTAGCTCACTCTAAGAGGTCGGCCCTTCCCGAGCTACCTTATCCTGTATGGAATGCTTGATCTAGTTCATCTCAAAAGAACCAAGTCAATCAACGATCGTAGAGTCGAGTTTGAAGAGGACTAAACGATCGTAGAAGATCAAGATCGTACTAAACGATCGTAGGATCGTAGAGGACAACTCAACGATCGTAGTCCTACCAAAGGGTACACCAGTTCAAGGAACCTAAGAATGAGACATCTATAAAGCCATTCAAGCCGAGGAGATAAGTTTGAATGCATCGTTGATCGAGCTATGCCGCATCAAGTAAGGAGAAAAGACAAAGCCATCCATCAGCAAAGATCTCTCAAAAGTTGATCGTTGAGTCAACAAAGGAAATCGTAGAGTCTATAGTTGCATCATCATGCTACTCTCACTTAATCAAAAGGTCAATCAACCAAAGTCACGTCAATCAAACGTCCACTCTTCTGATAACTGAAAAGTTATGGGGAGTTACAACTCATTACTGGGCAACGTGCAATCAATGGACAGTTGACACATCACTAAGAGTGCAGAGTTAGAAGGAACGGCCATAAAGATAATTTCAAATCTGCAGACAATTACCAAAAGATATCGAACCTTTCTCCCTCCCATTTTCAAAACCCTAGAAAGCTTTTCAAGAGCAAAATCAGTTAATCCTCCAGAGCCTTACAAAATCCCAGTCAGCCATCTCACATAAACCTCTCTAAATCAAACACCCACAGTTTTCGAACTATTCAAATGGAGAACTAGCAAGTTATCACCCAGATTCAAATTTCTAACCAAATCGTTTGAGAAATCTGAGAAGAAATTCAGGGACATACTTGAACTCGTGAAGAAAGCTGGGTTTTCAGAATGCCTTAAGGCAAGTACTCATGTGTACATTGATCTACTTAAAGAGGTCTACTCAAACGTCTCCATAAACTCGAACTCGCTTACCAAGGTTAAAGGTCGACTGTCAAAATCTTCTGACCTAAATCAATGCCTAGGTTTTCCTAACCAAGGGCTAAAGAACCTTGAAGATGTCAACACTGAACAAGCAAAGGAGATGATGGGGTACCAAAGAAACCCTAGCTTCAAAGACATGAAGAAGAAGGAGTTTCCTGAAGAATATGAGTTCCTAACTGAAATTGTTGGAAAGTGCATACTGTGCAAAAACACTACACATGATACAGTGATTGACCAACAGTTGAAGATAATGTCTACAATAGTTCTGAAGAAACAAATTGACTTTGGAGCTATCTTGTTCGATCAAATCTCCAAATGGGTAGAGAAGGTCGAGAAGAAGAAATCCACCGAAAAGCCCCCACCAAGGTGTTTCATGGAAGGTCACGAGTATCATATCAAGAAGAAGCTAGGAGGGAAAATCAAGGATGATGAGGGGAAGCCTTGAATGTGCACAAAGTGATGTCTCCACAGCTATTTGAGAACCGGAAGAAGAACCCTAAGGAGAACAAAAGGTCGACAGTGGGAACAAAGAAGAGAGCCTCTATAAAGAAGAGGAAGATAAGAGAGGCAGAGAGCTCGAGTCCGATGACTCTATATCAAAGTAAAATCACACCACCAGAAGAAATCAAAAGTCAGAGGAAAGTCGGTGATGAGAAGAAAGCCCAGCCCCACCAAGGAGAATCTCCTCAAAGGACAAGGAGAAAGAAGAAAAAGTCCTAACTCAAAAACAACAAAAAGAAGAAGCAAAGGGTTATTTCAAGGGCTGAAGAAGAAAGCTAAGGTGGAAGACACACCAACCTTAGCTTCCCAAATCAAGACATCGATGAAGAAAGGGAAATAGAGTCACAGAAGAAAAGAAATGTATGTCAAGGCCTAATCCCCACAACAAAGATCCAGAAATGAATATGAAGTCGATGAGATGAAAAGAAAGTGCAAAGAATCACGATGAAAAGAATGTGCAAGCCTAGTGGCTAATTCTCAGAGTAGTCACTCTATTAATAAAGAAGAAATCCAAGATGACCAAATCGCATCCCCAAATGCAACTGCCCCAATGACCCAAGATGATAGGTCAAGTAATGCTATGTTTGAAGAAGAAGAACTTGACCCCACCAATCCAGAGAGCCACCTTGCTGAATCAAGAGTTGATGAGATAACAGAAGAAGAGTCTATTCATGCCAGTGCTGAACCTCAAAGAAGTCTGTCTGCTGAACCAAAAAAGTCAGTGTCTGAAGAAGAAGAAGAAGAGTCTGACTCTCCCATACCTAAACCTCCACGAAGAAGGAAAAGCTACAGGCTGCAAACCAAGTTTGCTTTCAAAAGAAGCAGTGGCCAATCAAATGCCATCATTGAATTAAGTGATGATGAGTCTCAGATCCCGTGGAGAAAAAATGTCAAAAGAAACCAAAGAATGAAGAAGATGAATCTGAAGAAGATCTAGCTGAAGAAGGTTCTGAGAATGAAATGCAGCTAGAGGAATTCCCTGCTGAAAATAATCAAGAAAGTTCAGCTCCAGAGAGAAGAGATCAAGAAGATTCTGTTCTACACCTCGTGAAGCGTGCATTTAACAAGAAGAGTATCCAGTTCCTCTCTCCTCGAAAGATTTAGAAGAAGCATCGTAGAGAAGTGTCAAATGATCTAACAGATGCTTCACCAACCATTCTCTCAAACTGTAGAGATGGTTCTTCTAGTGGATGCCATGGCTCAAGGCCCACACCGAAAAAGATTAAAGTTACCTCAGCTGGTGTTACAAGACATTCCCAAGCATGGAACTGGTAGCCCAAAACTTCCCAAGGGTGAAAAGTTATGCCACAAAGATGATAACAAACCAGCCTCACTTCAAGGTCTATCGACAAGCTAGAAATCTTTATATCCCCTACGATCGTAGAGTGGATTCTGAAGGAAGAAGGAATATGACCAAGGAGCTGATCATAGAGTCTGTTCACTCTACTACTAATGATATTCAAGTCCAAAACCAGAAGCCTCCTTATGATCAAGCACTGCTATCAAACACTCCATCATCCTCCACAAGCAATTGGTATTCCACGATTGTTCAGATTATCCAAACATTTGAAAATCTGTCCAAAGATGACAATCGTAGAGTCCAATCTATTGTTCAAATTGAAGCTGCCAACCAAAAGAATTAAACTACTTTGGAGCAGGAACTACTAAAGAGTTCTGATGATCTAAGCAAGAAGATATCTATGCTCACTGAAGAATCACGTATGCATAAAGAGGAGATGATTCTTCCAAAGACAAGCTTCAAGCTATCTTGACTGATGTATCTCTCAAACTCCAAGAAAAAGATAACATCTATCAGAAGGCCATCTAACATCAAAAGGCTGAAGCTCTACAAGTTCAGAAGGCAAATGAAGAACAAATCCAAGCCCTCTCTGACAAGATTGACGACTTAAAGCAGTCCTTATCTGTGCAACTTGAGCTAGGCCAGCAGGAACTCAAGTTTGAAGTTGCCAACTCCTCCTACCTGATGGAGCAGCTTATGTCCAACATGGAGCAACTCTCTCAAATGATTGATGACAAAAAGGGGGAGAAAAAGAGGCATAAAAAGAAGAGGAACAAGAGGCACTCAAGGAAGAACAGAGGGTTAAGGAAGAAGAAATTAAAGAAGAAGAAAGCAGCTGCAGATGAAGAGTCATCATCTGAGGGGGAGTCAGAAGATGATGATAATAAAATCGTAGAGTCTGAGGGGGAGCCGGATCAGAAAGATATTGAAAGGGAGCTAGAGAAAGAAGTCCAATCAAATGAGTAGCTGATCAACAAGCATCCTGGAAACACACATGGAGCCAAGGAGGTACATCTCTAACCTATTAGGAATGTTCTGGATCCAGGATGTAGAATTTCTTATTGTATAAATTGCCATATCAATATAAATGACATTCATGATTAACTGCTTAGAAATACAACATGCTCATCAGATATAAGATTCATTCATAACATGCATATGCACTTATTGTTTTTGTCATAATCAAATAGGGGGAGATTGTCAGGAATAAGCATATGAATGCAATTCCTATTTATATATGATTTGATTATGATATATATGAATGAACAATATGCAAGTATGCTTGCATTAAGAAAAGTTGTAAAGTCCTTTGATAGATGATAGAAATATATGTACAAGGACTTAGAATGAATTGATCAAATATGTTAGTTGATCCTACATAAGCAAAATAAAATTTTGTAAAGTCCTTAAAAAGAAATGATGTACAAGGACTATAAATATAGAAAGAACAAGCTTGTTAGGTTGATCTTATGATGTAATAGAGAGGCTAGTCTGATCGTCGAGCACTGCACCAGAAGTCGTAGTCTGCCAGGTGAGTCAAGGTTAACTCGAGAGCTATCGAGGCAGAATAGGAGTATGCAAGATAGTAGATCTCGGAGTTCATAGACTACCAGGGGAAACGAAGAAGGATCATAGTGTATCGAGTAGAGCTTCCTCGGGATCGTAGTGTGCTGAGGAAGTCATGTTCAGAATCGTAGAGACACCGCCACGAGCCGACCGGCCATCCATCCGGCCAAGCAAGACAGAACGTAGACTACACTCGTAGTCGTAGAGTCTATCGATGCCAAAGCCAAGTCAAGGATCGTAGATCACACTCGAAGTTCGTAGAGTCTATCGATTACATGCGTAGATCGTAGTCAAGCAAGATCGATGAAGACAACAAGCACAAGGCGTAAATCGTAGTGTCAAGATCTCGATCTCGTGATCGTAGTGTCCGCACATGTCAAGTCAATCGTAGAGTGCGTAACTACGATCTAAGAAGAAGCGCTCACAATGCCAAGGATGAATCAGAGAGCATATACGGTTCCCAACAAATGAGCACTCCAAGAATATCCAAAGAAACGAAGCCTCTGGTTCAAGCTGCAAGCTACATCCAAGGAAACCAGAGAGCACTCAACGAATGGCATGCAGGCTAATAGAAGATCTCAGCACAAACCCAATCAGCATTAAGATTGAGGTGTAAGGCCATTTGTGATGAAGTCTTCCACAAGGAGACCCAAAGAAGACTTCAGAAGCTGACTAAGGAAAGTCAGCTTATGCAGTAGCTATCAAGTGTACAGAAGACAACGATCTTGGAAGGAACCTAGATCGTAGTGTTTACCAAACAGAGAAGGAACTGATGGAAGGTGAACCGAGATACTGGCCAGCTTCTGAAGAGCAAGGCTAAAGTGATTAAGTGCAGAGTCAGTTCGTTGATGATAAGTGAGCGGAAGATCACAAGGAGAAAGCAAGCTAGACGCGCCACAAATTTGAAGTGTCTTAATATTTAGAAGGGGACTAGAGCAAGGAATTAGGCCATCAGTATCTGAGAACAGTCAAAGTAAATAGAAGTATTGAAGCACTGCACAATACAATGAAGAGGTGTTCTTCAGTGAAGATCCAAGCAACACTATTCAAGATCGTAGTGTTAACTCTACTAGTTAACAAGCAACACTCAACAAGACACTACGATCAGGTCCATGAAGACATGCATCAGAATCGTAGAGTTCAATACCAAGACCAAGCATTGCAACGGCTCAATCAAGGGTAATATTCGGATAACTGCCTATTGAGAGCATCGATGCAATAGGACAACCTCTGATCGAGGAATCAGAAAGAGGTAATAAAGTCTTTGACCTGCCCAAGACACTAAAGTGATATATCTGACAGGGTAGGTGAAACAATAGACTGCAGCGTCAGAAAAAAGTATGACAAGTCACATCAAACAGTCTACCTCAAGCAACTTGAGATTTGTGAAGATATTTAAATAGCCTTCAACGGTTACTTTCCAACGGAAGGATTGGGAAGAAGTATAAATGAGAAAGAGCTTAAAAGATCAAAGGTTACTGGAGTTGTCGGTTTTGGAGAAAAGGTGGACTGATCTAACCATGTGATAGTGAGTCCGAAGGCTCACTCTACGATCCACTAAGAACACTCAAAAGTCAGATCAAGAAAGAAGTAGAAGTGTGAGTTCTACTATGTAGAAGTGAGAGTTCTACTACATGAAGAGTGCTCTAAACTGCCGAGAGAAAGGAGAGCATCATGCCATTTGGATGTCCATCATGGGAAGACTTTGAGTACAATAGAGAAGAGCCTACAGTCATCTTAGCAAGTCCATCATGAGAAGGCATCGAGTAGCAAAAAGGGAGATCACAAAAGCCATCTTGGTGTCAAGCATGAGAAAGCTTCTAAGTACCTAACAGAAGAGCTTACAGTCATCTTAGAAGCCTCTCATGTGCAGCCACCAAGTACCAAGAAGATTGATCTTCAAGGCAGTTCATCAAGGGGTCATCCAGAGTAGTTGAGCAACCTAAGAAGCTGAGCATCATGCAACACTCAACTGCTCTTCAAGGATGATCAAGCAAAGCTGCTAAGTATAGAAGATGTTCAGAGCATGAAGACATCTTAGCAGCTCAGCACCGACTCCAACAACAAACAAACAACTCAACAAAGCCAGGGCCTGAGTGGCCCTTATCTAGAGGGACTAAACAAAGCAGGGCCAAAGGGTCCTAGTCTGGAGGGACTAAACGAAGTTCTAAGCCTGCTGGGCTTGAAGAGTTCCTAGGGAACTAGAGGAGTCCCAAGGTCACCGGCCTCAAGAGTTCTTAGTGAACTTAAGTCCCAAGGTCACCGCTTTGAAGGAATCTTAGTGATTCGTGTTGCCCTTCCTTATTGGAATCCTGCTAGTTGAAAGCGTAAGAGTGGATTAGAGCTTGAGTCTCCGAACCACTTAAAACCCTCAGTCTTTTTACATTATGTCATTTACATTATGTACTATAACCTCGCTATAATCTGCTATGTATGTTTTAACTGCTTACAACTAAACTTACTCTACGAACAATGTATGTATGATTATGGATATATCAATGAAGGGGATCTTTTACTTATTATGTTGTGCTTGAAAAGATTCTTATGTTTGTCATATGTTAATTATGAACAAAATAATATAAACTAGAAAACTCTTTGAAATAAAAAGGATCTATTCAACCCCCCCCCCCCCCTTCTAAATCTATTGTGCCCTCTGGGAACTAACAATGTCCAAATGACCTTTAATGCCACAATTTCTACATATTGTGAAAGGAGAGCAATAATTTAATCTAAAACATAATTTTGATTTTAGCATTTTTATATTACCCTTTTTATGCATAAAATTATAACCGATTCCTTGTCTTTCAAAACTAGGCGTACCCAATATGACATTTAAATTTTCTTCACCTTGAACGAATTTAGCAAGAGATGATTTTAGTAAATCTATTTCTTTTTGAAGTTCGTTATTTGGAAAGGTTTTAGCAGGTGTTTTATCACTAAATGCATCAATACACGCATCTCTCATGTTTAGTTCATTAGTCAATTTTTGGACTTCATTATTAAAAATATTTACCTTATTGAAAAGAATTTTGTTATAATTATCAAAATAATCAATTTTAGCTATCAAAACCTTTTCTTCTTTACATGTAGATTCCTTTTCAATATCTTTCTTTTCATCTATTAAGGAGTCTACTTCACCCATTAATGTATTTACTAAGTCTTTCAAATAAGCTTTCTTTTCTTTTAATTTTTCATTTTCTTATTTCAAAGAATAAAGCTAAAAACTAGATACCTCGTTTGATTCACCTTCTATTCCCATGAAGCATACTTGAGCTATTTCATCCTTGGCATCAACCTCAACTTCGATCTCTTCTTCATCACTCCAAGTAACAAGTGCCTTGTTTCTTTTATTTTCCTTGAAGCCTGTTTTTCCTTTGTTCTTTAGTAAAAAGCAGTCCTTCTTGAAGTGCCCTGGGCGTCCACATTCAAAACATGTATCCACGGTTTGCTTTCCTTTGGCTTTATTTGAGTTGAAGATATTTTTCTATTTATTCTTCCTTTGTAGTAGTCCTTTGAGTCTTCTTGACATCATGGCTATCTCTTCATCAGAATCATCATCCATGAAGACTTCAACATTTTGCTCAACCATATCAGAGAAAATGGCCATCATGCACCTCTGGAATGTAGCCAGGGCATTGCATAAATCGAAAGACATACTTCTGAAAGTAAATGTACCATATGGACAAGTGAATGTAGTCTTCTCTTGGTCTTCTAGGGCTATCACTATTTGATTGTATCCCGAGTAACCATCTAGGAGGCAGTAGTACTCATGACATGCTAACCTATCCAGCATTTTATCAATAAATGGGAGAGGGAAATGATCTTTCTTTGTAGCTTTGTTCAGTCTGCGGTAGTCCATGTAGACCCTCCAACCCGTAACTATTTTGGTAGGTATTAGCTCATTGTTTTCATTAGATACCACTGTCATACCCTCTTTCTTTGGCACGCACTACACTGGGCTCACCCAAGAGCTGTCTGAAATAGGATAAATGATCCCGGCATCTGTTAGTCGATTTCGCAATCAATGAATACGTGCAAGTAGACACGGTCAACAAGTAATAAAGTGAAAGTAGAGTATCGTTCCCACGAGGAATTATTTAATAAATTCACCAAGTACTAATTCTTAACCAAACTAATTTTATTTAAACAATCTCAAATCGTGATTTTTCTAATTAAGAAAACTAAATTAACTAATTAAACTGAATTGCTTTATGACTAAATTCAGATAAATAAAGATTAAGACTTCAATATCCCCAATTATGAACTATAAATCAATTATCTAATTATCCCAATTATTATGTCTACTGAATTGTTAACAGGAATTCTCAAATGCCAAAAGTCTTTTTTCAAGTGATCAATTGACTTCTATTTAATCCAGATTAATCTTGCTATATTCCTATACAAAACAATTGAATTAAACACCTTCAATTCCTATTCTTTATGTGTTACATGCGGTGAACAGATATTTTTATTCAATTCACAAACCTAATTATTCACCATTTAATAACTAAGTCACATGTTATCATGCACAGTTCTAACCCTAGAATTCCTCTTTCAATTCCTCCTAGAGTAACAAGGTAATTACTGACCAAATAATTAAGCAATAAACACAAGACAAGATAAACAATTCACTTTGACACAAATAATTAGAATAAATCAAATAACTAATTTATAGACATAAAAGGTTCAATTGAAATCTTAATAAAATAGTTAGTTCATAATTAATGAATTAAAACCAAGAATCCACAACTAAATAGACATTAAACGATAAAAGTATGATAAGAGAAGAGAATAGAATCATTGTCAAGAACTCGATGCTCCCTCTTGCTCCTCGCTTCTTGATCTTCAATGATCTCCAAGTCAGCTTCAATCTCCAAAACTAATAAGAACTAGGGTTAATGTCTAATCTAATAGAGTGTATCTCTAATCTAATCAATGTAATCTCCCTTTATTTTATGCCTTACATCATGTATTTATAGGTTACAAGTCCAATTTTTAACTTAGGAACAAACCCAATCCAATTTGGAGTCAAAAAAGTGTCAAAATTCGCCCGAAAACGCGTCCAAGCCTTACTCAAAGCTCTTTCCCAAAGGTTCTCAAATACCAGGGCACGGTGATCGAACCCTGCCCCCTAGCTCCCCGGAGCTGCAAATAGGCATGAAAAAGGCGCCCCAGCGCTGGCCACTTTTCTGACATTTTCTACTCTGACGTCCTTTGGGAAAATGGCCATAACTTCTTCGTCCGAACTCTGATTTTGATGATTCAAGATGTTCCGGAAAGAGGAGACGTAGATCAATAACTTTCATGCTTTGAGTTTGTCGAAATAAGGTATGGAGAAATACTAAAATTGGCTCTGAAGTGACTGCTGTGTAAATGGCAAGCCGAAAACGCGAATCTAGCCACCCCAAACGTCGATCCAATTAACTTTTGTCATAATTCCTACAAAACAACGTAAAACATGCATGAATAGACACAAATACTTAAAATCAACCAAAAAGATTAAGCTCAAACGCACTCAATTATGAGTATAAAACTCACTCATCAAATACCCCCAAACTTAAACCTTTGCTTGTCCTCAAGCAAAAACACGAAAGAACTAAAAATAAACAAACTAACTCAACTACATGAATGCATATACATGATCTAGTTCCTAATATACCTACGAATCCAGTAATAAATCAGTATGATATATAGCAACAGGCCTCAAAGATACCAATGATACTCAAACAATATATCCAATCAAGTCAAAGTCCATAACTCTAACCAATTAGTCAATCCAAACCTGTCATCACCCATGTTGTGTGTGTGTGCTTGTTAACCATTCTAACTAACCGCAGTTCAAAATAATCACATAACAAACTTCTTAGAAAGAAAATTTCAGTTCCAATTCAATTACTTTTGTGAACATGACAACTCCAGTTAAAACTAAACAATTACTAAGTCTAAGGGTAAATACATGATTTATTTATACTTGTATTCAACCACGAGGGCATTTTTGCTCTTTCTCGTGTTTTATTCATTTTTTTCTCATGGTTGTGCAATGTCTTATTCCCTTAGGCTTTTCAGTGCTACCTTAATGAGCTTTCGACCAACGACTCCCAAGCCATTAAGACCTTAGGGCGATAGGTGTAAAGACAATCCCCTCGGGCTTACTTACTCAAGTAACAAAGGCCACAAAACTAGACAATCATGTCACGGTGTTTATTCTCTCTTCTTCTTCTTTTTTTTTTCTTTCTGGATTTTCTATTTTTTTTTCTTTTCATCATTTCTTTTTTTTTCTTTTTGTAATATATATATCCCATAGATTCCCCCAAACTCAAGCTTTCGCGTCATTCTAACCTTTACCGCCAGTTCACTAATTTCCTTAAATTTTAACCAAGATTTTCCCTCAGAAATAAATTATAAAACCCTTGAACCAAGTGGATTAAAACAGTTAAACTTTAAGTGCTAACCGGTTACATAAATTTCAGACAGGCTCAGATTTTCTTCATGTTTAAAATTAGAACTCATCATCAATTATCAACACTGTTCAAGTTAACAATTAATACCAATCTTATCATAGGCCAATCTAAGACCACACCAACTAATCGCACAGATTCATACAAAAAATAAAAAATAAAAAAAATGCAATTATATTACATGAACACATATTAATATAACCTATATATGCATATGCAATTAACTACCATGTATTATATGTAACCTAAAAAAATAATGTTAACACAAAAAAAAATGAACTACCATGAAGATAACTAACTATATGCAATACGACACTAAAATGCCCCCAAACTTAAACTAGACATTGTCCTCAATGGCTAAAATAGAAAAAATTAAAGCAGAGGACTTCCCTGAAAATATAACAATCTTCCTCCTTATCTGCTAAGTTTGGAGAATAGGCTAGGCACATGGAACAAATTGGGCACCACACTTGAATTTGACTTGAATAACCTATAAACCATGATAGACACAATTTTTATTAAATACTAAATAAATGCAAATTCAAAACTACTAATATAAAACCTAATAAAAACTAAAAATAAAAATTAAACTTGGGTTGCCTCCCAATAAGCGCTTGTTTTATAGTCTCAGCCTGACTTCTTCAATTCGCTATCCAATTCCCCTACGAAAATTAAGGAACCCCCCATCCATCAGAAGCAATGTCTCTTTTGGGAGGTTCCCATTAGCAAAAACCTTTGAATTAAAGTCGCCTAGCATGCTCTTTGTAGATAGGTTCCCTATTAAGAACGTCCAACAACTAGGTGTTTTCTCCATTATGTCTATGATCAGATAGGGGCATTGAAGCTTAGTAAACACAATTGGATCTTCCTCTATCTTCTCCTTTTCATCCCACCATGACTCCACAACTGTACTAGCTCTTATGTCACAAAGAGCTTTGCCGACGATATGACTGCCAATTGGGCATGGTTTTGAAAAACTGCCCGAATTCTTAAACTTTGGTGGAGAAGGTACATGGGACACTATCAAAATTGGCTCATCTTCGTTGGTACTCAAAGTTAGATCTTCGCCGATCTCCTTTTCTTGGTCCCCAAGTCTTTCTTCTCTTTCAACATCTATATCATTTGGCACATCCGGTTGCAGATTTGGTTCGGGCTCAGCATCAGTCTCGGCATCCATGTCATAGAGCCAAGTGTATTGAGGAAAAATGTTCGAGGCATTGGTTAGTTGTTCCATTTGGTTCGTAAAATTTTGACTCAATATCTCTTGATTAATCCTCCTCTCCTCACATGAAACTATGTACTTGGACAAAACTTCCTCCAAATTTGAATGTTCTTCCTGTTGTAGTGGAGGTGGACACGAGAAATCCGGTGGGTATATTGGACTT
The DNA here is from genome assembly GCA_020205615.1 of Panax quinquefolius. NCBI lineage: Eukaryota > Viridiplantae > Streptophyta > Magnoliopsida > Apiales > Araliaceae > Panax > Panax quinquefolius. The sequence continues at coordinate 60,028,617 of CM035171.1, read as the reverse complement.
GGAGCATAAAATTGATCTTGATGCGTATGGCTCCATGAAAATTTCGAGTGATATCCCCAATCCTGATAATAGTTATTGGGATAGACATAATTGTTGGGGTAATCACCACCATACGGTACCGGCTCGAAACTGGTGGTGCATTGATGATTCATATGATTTCCAGCACAATAATCACAAGTAACCGCCACACTTTGACGACGTTGAGCTACAAAAGCGTCGACCATCTTCGAAAGTGTCTCAATTTGTGCTCATATTGCAGAAAGTGTTGTCGCGAGTCCATCATTCTCCACTCCCCTTGGCTGAGTCATTTTTGCCATCCTTCGCCTCTATTGGGCTGCGATAACCTCCAACGTCTTCGAATTTGCCTCAATTTGTATTGGCTCTGGATTATATGCATTTTAATTCGAATACGGTTGGGTAGATCGATTATAGCTCCCTATGAACTGAGTTGATTCCCAATTTATGGCACATTGATCTGTAGTATGACTCCCAGCACATAACTCACAAACCATTGCTACTTGTTGTGTGGATGGTGGACTCCATGTTTCCATTGGTCGAGTCAAGTTCGTGTATGGCCATTGATACGCAAAGTCATCCATGGTACCTGAAAAGAGAGAAATATAGGAAGAGAATTAAAAATAAAAATAAAAATAAAAATGTTTAAATTAAGACTAATTTGATTGAAATTAATATTGGTAAAAAAAATTATCAAATTAATTCCCCAGCAACGGCGCCAAAAACTTGTTGGTCGATTTCGCAATCAATGAATACGTGCAAGTATACACAGTCAACAAGTAATAAAGTGAAAGTAGAGTATCGTTCCCACGAGGAATTATTTAATAAATTCACCAAGTACTAATTCTTCACCAAACTAATTTTATTTAAACAATCTCAAATCGTGATTTTTCTAATTAAGAAAACTAAATTAACTAATTAAACTGAATTGCTTTATGACTAAATTCAGATAAATAAAGATTAAGACTTCAATATCCCCAATTATGAACTATAAATCAATTATCTAATTATCCCAATTATTATGTCTATTGAATTGTTAACAGGAATTCTCAAATGCCAAAAGTCTTTTTCTAAGTGATCAATTGACTTCTATTTAATCCAATTTAATCTTGCTATATTCCTATGCAAAATAATTGAATTAAACTCCTTCAATTCCAATTCCTTATGTGTTACATGCGGTGAACAGATATTTCCATTCAATTCACAAACCTAATTATTCACCATGCAAATAACTAAGTCACATGTTATCATGCCCAGTTCTAACCCTAGACTTTCTCTTTCAATTCCTTCTAGAGTAACAACGTAATTACTGATCAATTAATTAAGCAATAAGCACAAGACAAGATAAACAATTCACTTTGACATAAATAATTGGAATAAATCAAATAACTAATTTATAGACATAAAAGGTTCGATTGAAATCTTAATAAAAGAGTTAGTTCATAATTAATGAATTAAAACCAAGAATCCACAACTAAATAGACATTAAAAGATAAAAGTATGATAAGAGAAGAGAATAGAATATGTTGTCAGCAAATCTGATGCTCCCCTCTTGCTCCAGCTCTTGATCTTCAATGATCTCCAAGTTGCTTCAATCTCCAAAACTAATAAGAACTAGGGTTAATGTCTAGCCTAATGGAGTGTATCTCTAATCTAATCTATGTAATCTCCCTTTATTTTATGCCTTACATCATGTATTTATAGGTTACAAGTCCAATTTTTAGCTTAGGAACAAACCCAATCCAATTTGGAGTCAAAAGGTGTCAAAATTTGCCCTAAAACGCGTCCAAGCCTTACCAGGCACTTCCCTAGCACCCCAAGGCTGGGCACGGCACTCGAACCCTGCCTCCTAGCGCCCCGGCGTTGCAAATAGGCATGAAATGGGCGCCCCGGCGCTGGCCACTTTTTTGACATTTTCTGCTCTGACGTTCTTTGAGAAAATGGCCATAACTTCTTCGTTCGAACTTTGATTTTGATGATTCAAGATGTTTCGGAAAGAGGAGACGTAGATCTACAACTTTCATTCTTTGAGTTTTTTGAAATAAGGTCTGGAAAAATACTCAAATTGGCTTTGAAGTGAATGTTGTGTAAATGGCAAGCCGAAAACGGGAATCTAGCCACCCCAAATGTCGATCCAAGTAACTTTTGTCCCAATTCCTACAAAACAACGTAAAACATGCATGAATGGACACAAATACTTAAAATCAACCAAAAGATTAAGCTTAAACGCCCTCAATTATGAGTATAAAACTCACTCATCAGCATCTAACCACTTCAAGATTTCCTTCTTAACCACTTCCTTCATGATAGGATTCAATCTTCTCTGTTGCTCTACTGATGACTTACTATCATCTTCCAGAAGTATTTTATGCATGGAAAATGTGGGGCTGATCCCCTTGATGTCTGTTATAGTCCATCCAATTGCTGATTTAAACTCTCGCAGCACTCGCAGCAATTTATCTTCCTGGCAAGACGTTAGTGTAACAACAATTATAACATGTAACTTTGAACATTCACTTAAAAATGCGTACCTTAAAAGATTTAGAAGAGGTTTAAGGTCAAGATCGGGAGGCATCTCAAGAGAAGGCTTGAATTATTCTGATGTCTCTCTTGTAAGTCTGAGTGCACAGCGAATCATTCCTCATCGAATCTAAAATGGACATCTTTCTCTAGCAAACTGCACAACGACTTAGTTATCTTTGAGAAGTCCTTGATAAAACGACAATAAAAGCTGGCGTGCCCAAAAAAGATACGAACCACTTTTTATAGAAGTAGGTGGAGGTAAGTTCTCGATAGTTTCCAGTTTTGCCCTGTCCACCTCTAACCCTTTCCTTGAAACTTTATGTCCCAAAATAATACCTTCTTGTACCATAAAATGGCATTTCTCCTAGTTCAAAACTAGATTAGTTTCCACACACTTTTTCAACACCATCACCAGATTCTCCAAACACAAGTCAAAAGAGTCTCCAAAAACTGAGAAATCATCCATGAAGACTTCAACATTTTGCTCAACCATATCAGAGAAAATGGCCATCATGCACCTCTGGAATGTAGTCAGGGCATTGCATAAACCGAAAGACATACTTTCTGAAAGAAAATGTACCATATGGACAAGTGAAGGTAGTCTTATCTTGGTCTTCCAAGGCTATCACTATTTGAGTGTATCCCGAGTAACCATCCAGGAGGCAGTAGTACTCATGACCTGTTAACCTATCAAGTATTTGATCAATAAATAGGAGAGGGAAATGATCTTTCCTTGTAGCTATGTTCAGTCTGCGGTAGTCCATGCAGACCCTCCAACCCGTAACTGTTCTGGTAGGTATTAGCTCATTGTTTTCATTAGATACCATTGTCATACCCCCTTTCTTCTAAGACGCACTTTGCCTTCCGGGCTCACCCAAGAGTCATTCTAAATATGATAAATGATCCCTGCATCTACCCACTTGAAATTCAGATAAGGCACACTTAGATGGGGGGGGGTTGAATAAGTGTGGGAGCAATCTATGACTAATTTTTAAACTTTAAACCAAACTACTAAATTCAGCCTACTATATTGATGAATGCAGCTTGCTGAATTATTATGGCCTACCGAATTGACTATTTGATTTTAAGAAAATTTCTTGTTTGAAATTATAACTTAGAAAAGAATATTTGATGTTATTGATTTATCTCAAGATAATGAAAATATTCAAACTTAGATAAAATAATTAACTAGTTTTAGTGAGTAAATAAAGTAAAGCAAATAATAAAATCAACACCAGGATTTTTTATGTGGTTCAACTATTACCCTCTATAATAATAGCCTAGTCCACGTCCAATACCAACTAGTATTGGAGACTCACTTTTATTTCTTTAAAAAATGACTCTTGTTACAAAACAGATTCTATCAAATTGAATTACAATAATTTACTTGAGCACACTTGCTCCTTGTGCACCAATGCACCCTATAAGCACATATGCTTCCTTGAACCTATTTGTAAACAAACCTTAATCCACCTGGATTAAATTCCTTTAGACAACACTTAGTCTAAAAATATAAGATTACAAATATAGAGGTCTAATGATCAAAGTAAATAAGCAATTTAATAATGCAAGGCCCAACTAATGAATGCAATGATCAAGTAGTAAAAGAGAGATATCACCAATATGAAGCTCACGAAAATGGCTAAGAATAATGTGAATATAAATTGTACCGCAGCTCAGAATTTTGCACCAAGAATAATTTAATAGTTCCTCAAGTATATTAGTGCAAAATATTAATTCAAGTGTAGTACTTTTGTCATTGATATTAATTCTTTTTATAGCCCAAAATATTACCGTTGCTCTAAATCAATTCAGTTGTATGAGATAAAATTATTTACGTTGCCAACGGAATTTTTAAGAAAAATAACGTTCCAAAATCATTTCCGTAAAGAGCTAAGAAATAACAAATCCAAGTATATCTTCAGTTAAAACAAATGTTTGTTAGACTTATTCAAAAGCAATCCATTAAAAAATATTCCGTGTATATCTCAGTATTTGCCGCCTTATATAGAAGATATAACAAATGATAAATGTTGAGTGAGATAATACTGCCTTATTAAACGAAGATATAATGGAGTGTTAGTTCCGTAAATATCAACAAGTGTACCATAAACCAACTTTCCAAGATAATGATCATCTTAGAGTTCCAAGAATTTGTGCATTGTATTGACTCCTAATGACATGCTCCACTTAAAGTAAATATAAAGTAATCATGACTCTTAAAATACTACCACATATATTATACAGCCTTTTGAATAATCCAACATAATAGATATATTAATTCCGTAAACAAAATAATTATGATATCTATTTTCAAGGATAAGAATGTATGGCAATATATAAATACTAACCACTGAGAATCGGTCATAAAAACCAGTTAGCATAGTATTAAGCATGCACAAAATATTGATCACTTTTAATGCAAAATAAAATGTCCTAGAGCCTTGTATTGAAAAATTGAATATTTGCAATGACCTTACATAATTTTCTTAGGACACAAATCTTCAAAGTCTTTTGATAATAATCCTTTCATCAATTTCTTGAAATTTTATAATGAACAAATTAGTCCATATTATCAAGTCATCGTCAAAATAATAAGGGTAGAATATTAACAAGTTAACACCACTTCAAGATTTCCTTCTTAACCACTTCCTTCATGATAGGATTCAATCTTCTATGTTGCTCTACTGATGAGTTACTATCATCTTCCAAAAGTATTTTGTGCATGCAAAATGTGGGGCTGATCCCCTTGATGTCTGCTATAGTCCATCGAATTGCTGATTTAAACTCTCGCAGCACTCGCAACAATTTATCTTCCTGGCAAGACGTTAGTGCAGCAGCAATTATAACAGACAACTTTGAAGATTCACTTAAAAATGTGTACCTTTAATGATTTGGAAGAGGTTTAAGGTCAAGATCGTTAGGCATCTCAAGAGAAGGCTTGAATCATTCTGATGTCTCTCTTGTAAGTCTAAGTGGCTCACTAAGAATCTTAAATTTTCGCATATGTGGTGTTGTGTCTAGAATTTATACATATTCCACAACCTCGTTATCCTCCATATCAGATTCTCCCAGAATAGCACTTTTCAATAGCTCAATGTCAATCAAATTTCAACCCTCTTCATTTAATATTCCGTCGACTACATCGATCCAGAAGAACTCTTCTTCGTCAGTGGGGAACTTCATAGCTTTAAAGACATTGAACGTGACCTCTTAATCTTGGACTCTCATGGTCAGCTCTCCTTTTTGTACATCTATGAGAGTTCGCCCCGTGGCAAGAAAAGGTCTCCCAAGAATGATTGGTATGTCTCTGTCCTCTTTATAGTCCAAAATAATGAAGTCGGCTGGGAAGATAAACTTGTCTACTTTTACCAAGACATCTTCTACAATACCTTTTGGGTATGTGATGGATCTATCGGCAAGTTGTAATGATATATTTGTCGGCTTTGGAGCCGGCAATCCCAACTGTGTGAATACCGATAGAGACATCAAGTTTATACTTGCCCCCAAGTCACGTAAGCATTTGTTGAAAAAAAAAATTCCAATGGAGAAAGGTATTGTAAAACTGCCCTGACACTAGTATAAAACCATAAAAAGACAACACTTAAAAGATGACGTTTTTTTATAAAAAACGTTGTGGTGTTTTTTTTTACAACATTTTTTAACAAAACGTTGTAGATACATATGAAAAAACGTTATGTACAAGGGCAATTTTTGATTTTAAATAGATAATATTTTTTAAAAAAAACGTTATCTATGTAAAAAACACGGAGCAAAATTCTCTTTTCAAAAATCCTCAAACCCTCCTTTAAAAAAGACTAAAAGACAATTTGCACCCCAAACTTTACACCATTGTTGACTTTTGCACCCCAAACCGAAAAAATTATGTCTAAGTACACCCCAAAACTTTATTATACGTAATAAACGCAACTTTCTTCTTTAGCAAATTCCAAAAGTGACCTGCTAAAATACAGAATACACAAGTTTGGGGTGCAAATAGTCTTTAGTCTTAAAATTGACAAAAATAATTAATTTTAAATAAAATAAAATAATTTTAAAATAATTAATTTAAATAAAATAATTAATTTTAAATTAAAATAATAAAACAGATTTTTTTTTGTAAAAAATTCTGTTTTTACAACAAAAAAAAATTAAAAAAATTTCGTTTTTACAAAAATTGTAAAATAAATTTGTGTTTACAAAATTGTAAAATACAATTTTTTATTTAAAAAAATACTACCTCCGTCCCACAATAAGTGCTTTTTTAGGCTTAATAGTTTTTCTCAAAATAAGTGATGTGTTAAAACTCCAATACAATTTTTACAATATTTTCTCATATATGCCCTTATGCATTTAATGGTATTTATTGCATCTTACCATCACTACAATTAAATGACACTCATTAACTCTTCAACTTCAAAGAAAATATATTAAGGGTATTTTTGCCATTTTAGCTTGTGTATTAGTATGTGTGATTTTAGCTAAAAAGACACTTATTATGGGACAGAGGTAGTATGATTTTACAAAAATTGTAAAATAAAATTGTGTTTTACAAAATTGTAAAAAACAATTTTTTTTACAAAATTGTGTTTACAAACAGAATTTTTTAAAAACTTGTAAAAGCAGATTTTTTTTCAATTTTTTTGTAAAAATAGAATTTTTAATTATTTTTTTGTAAAAGTAGAATTTAAAACATAATTTTTTTAAATTTTTTTTGTCTAAAACAATTTAAATTTTCTTTTAGTCTATTTTTAAAAAAAGAATTGTAAAATAGAATTTTGTTTGTAAAAATATTGTTTTTACAAAAAAAAAAAATAATAATAATTATGTTTTTACAAAAAATGTAAAATAAAATTGTGTTTTACAAAATTGTAAATTTGTGTTTACAAAATTGTAAATACAATTTTTTAAAAAATATGTTTTTATAAAATTGTAATACAAAATTTTGTTTTACAAAATTGTGTTTAAAAACTTAAAAAAATTCTGCTTTTAAAAACAAAAATGCAATTTAAATTCTATTTTAGACAAAAAAATTTAAAAATTATGTTCTTAAATTCTATTTTTACAAAAAATGTTTACAAAATTCTATTTTTATAAAAAAATTGAAAAAAAAAAAAATCTCTGCTTTTACAAGTTTTTAAAAATTTGCTTTTTAAACACAATTTTGTAAAAAAAAAATTGTATTTTACAATTTTGTAAAGCACAATTTTATTTTTACAATTTTGTAAAAATAGATTTTTTTAATAAAAATTGTATTTTACAATTTTGTAAACACAAATTTATTTTACAATATTTGTAAAAACAATTTTTTTTATTTTTTTTTTGTAAAATGTAATTTTTACAAAAAAAAAAAAAATCTGTTTTATTATTTTAATAATTTTATTTTAAAATTAATTATTTTATTTTTAAAATTAATTATTTTATTTAAATTAATTATTTTAAAATTATTTTATTTTATTTAAAATTAATTATTTTTGCCAATTTTAAGACTAAAAACAATAATTTTTTTAAACTGTGTTATGTACCTTTAATCGTTCACTTTTGACCGGTTAAGTGAAGAAAGTGTGCGTTTTGTTACGTATAATGAAGTTTGGGGTGTATTTAGACAACTTTTTTAGTTTGGAGTGCAAAAATCAACAACAATATAAAATTTGGGGGCAAATTATCTTTTAGACTTTAAAAAACACGGAGGCCTGGGAGTCGGGTAAGAAAAAAATTGGCGTTCCTTTGTTCCCTTCCCCTTTTCAAAATCCTCAAACCCTAACTCCACCATTTTACTCGTTCGCTTGAGTGCCTTAAGCTTAAAGATTAATGGCGACTTACAGAATATCTCATCAGTCCACGACGGCTTGGGGAGAAGAAGACGACTGGGAGCTCATCAACGGTGGTCCTCATCGCTCTTCACACACCATTTTACGTGAACGGATAGGGACACCAGAGAAAACCTAGCCTGCAAGTCAATTTCGAAGAAGAAGCTGAGGACCGCAGTGGATGTCGAGGACGTTCGCCGGGAAGTGGCGATAATGTCGAGTTTGCTGGAGCATTCAAACATTGTGAAGCTTAGGGCAGTTTATGAGGACAGCGAGGCGGTGCATTTGGTGATGGAGTTGTGAAAGGGAGGAGAATTGTTTGATCGGATCATGGCGAGGGGGCATTATAGCGAGAGAGCGGTAGTTACGGTTGCGAGGACGATGGCGGAAGTGGTCAGGATGTGTCATGACTGTGGCGTTATTCATAGAGACTTGAAGCCTGAGAATTTCATGTTTGCGAATAAAAAGGAGAATTTGCCTCTTAAGGCTATTGATTTTGGGCTTTCAATGTTTTTCCGGCCTGGTATGATATTTATGACATGGTCTTGAATTATGCTTCTATTTTCTGTGTGTTTTATTGTTTCTTTTTGCTCCTACTCTCCTTCGTCTTCTTCTTAAGGTTTTGATTATGTGAGTGTATTTTATTTTTTATTTTTTCCCTGATAATTTTTTTTTCTGAGCTTTGGCTAATTTTTGATTGGACCTTGTATTGTAATTTATCTAATATTAATCTGCGTTCACAAGATATGGTTTATTGTTTGTTACGATTGAAGCCAAGTTTTATTTTTCTTTCTTTGATTTGGGTTTCAAGGTTAGCGGGATCTGTTGATTACTTGATTTGAGTAAATCATTTTTACTGGAAAATTGGTGGGGTTAGCTTGACTGGATGTTTTTATTTTTTACCATTTTCATAATTATGTTGTATAACTAGAAGAATTTTAATCTCTGTTTTTAGTATTGTAGTATAGATTATTCATGAGGTATTTGGAAATTGATTCGTTGAAAGCTGTATTTTTAAAAAATTTACTCCTTGATATGGGTTTTGAGTTAATAAGCCAATTTGCACGTGTTGTTTGGTTTCAAAATAAAACTTGTTCATACGGGTTTTAAGATTTTATCATTTTAAGCATATTGATTTGAATTTTGATTTTTCTTTTTAAATTATTGATTTCAGCAGATTTTTAGTGTTTGCATTTTTACAATAAAACTTGAAAATTGCTTTTGTTTAAAAATATTTACCCCTACTATCTCAAGTTTTCCCTTGTAAGTTGTTAATTTGGTGATTAAATTTGTATTTCTGGTATGGCTTTTATTGTTGTTCTGTTTGAATGGTTATTGGTGAGAAGTTTTTTGAGATGGTGAGAAGTTTTCTGAGATTGTGGGAAGTCTTTATTACATGGCCCCAGAGGTTCTGAAGCGAAATTATGGTCCAGAGGTTGATGTATGGAGTGCTGGAGTGATTCTTTACATTATGTTGTGTGGGGTTCCTCCATTTTGGGCAGGTATACCTATAATTTAGCATGTAAGCAATTTCTGGATGTATATTACGTAGCTTTTTGATGTTGGATTCTTTTTGTCTTTTTTTAATAATGGTTATGCTTCATCTCTTTTGGTTGCAGAAACTGAACAGGGTATTGCTCTAGCAATTTTGCGTGATGTAATTGATTTTAAGAGGGGACCTTGGCCTCAGATTTCTGACAATGCCAAGAGTCTTGTTCGGCGGATGTTGGAGCCAGATCCCAGAAAACGTTTGACTGCCAAACAGGTGCTTGGTAAGTGTTTATGAACTGTATGATACATGAGTCAAGTAATCTAGTTAATATTTGCACATTTATTTATTTTTTTGACAAAAATACTTGCATTTTGATAATTGTTTTCAGTTATGATGATCATATGTTGAGGGAGGGAGATGATATACGAGAGTGCCAAATAGTATCCTATAAATGGTTTGTGGTCATATAATTCTGCATCAGATGTGTCGTACCTATGTTAAAAAAAAGATAATTTTTTTGCTAAGATCTCTTTTTATGGATTTGGTTACCTGGCGTATGGTAACTTATTCCTTTTATTATTTTTGAAAGATCCAGATCAATATCAAGCTTAAGTTCTTATAAGTTGGCAAGGGTTCACAACTTCCATTTCGTGTTTCATGCATCTACTTCCATCCATTAGTTTCGTATTTTCCATCATCTATCCATTTTTAAGTGTCAACTAATACATCAATTGGAAGAGTTCCATAGTTTATTAATCAGTTATAGTACTTTCAGAAAATCTTTGGTTTAGTATTTTATCATTTCAATCAACCTCTAGAGATTGATATGAATGAGCAGTTAGTTTAAATAAAGGTTTTTCTCACATAGAATTATAATGATAATGGGGTTTAGGCTGTGATGTATGGGTTGTAAACTGGAGATCAACTTCCCAACAATCATTTATGATTTGAAGGACGGTTAAGGTCCATGTTTAAAATGGTACAAAGGAAAATTAAGGTCCATGTATGGGGAAGGGTACAAAATTCTGGTAGCATATGGTTATGGACTGGTTTTTACTAGTTGAGAAGGTGTTTCTTATTTTATTTTTCTTGTTTGTTTTTTGTTTGTGTTGAGATGAAAACTATAATTGGAGAGAAGTTTTCCAAAAAGAAAAACTTTTTATGAGCATATACTATATACTGAACAATGATGGTGTGCTATTTTATCAACACTATTGAAGTAATGCAAGGCTTTTTTTTTGTGGGGGGTGGGGGTGGGGGTGGGGGGGGTGGGGGGTGTAGAAGGCTCAAAGAATTATCCTTTTCTACTTTTGGAACATCAAACTATTACATCCTTCTGTGTGTGTGTGTGTGTGTGTCTCCAATTTTTAGTTTTCTAGCATCGAGAAGGTACTGATAGTTCACTCTTCATGTTGTTTCTATTAAGTTTGGTATGCAATTAAACCAAGTTTCTTTTCACCAGATACATGTTTGTATTTAATGACAATTCATTAAATTGCTAACTTTTCTATTTTGTCCAGTATAATGTTCTTAATCTCTCCTGTTCTTCTTTGTAGGCGCAAGCAGAATATAAGACATATTTTATGGATAGTTTAATTAGGTAGTAGTTTAACTTTATGGATAATTTGATATATTTTGTGGATGTAATCAAATTCACAATTCAATATAGTAGTAATTATATTGAAAAGTGAATTTGAGATGTATGGATAGTTTGGTATTATTGGGATGTAAACGTATTGTATGGTATTAATATTCTTTGTAATTGGAATATTTTGAATTTGAGATGTATGGATAGTAATATTATTTGTAATTGGTATATTTTGAATGTTTGATACATTTTGGCTTTAAATAGATGACACATTCTAAACGTTGTATAAATGTGTCTAAACGTTGTCTGATGTACCAAATTACAATATTTTAAGCTAGAAAACGTTGTGGAATCATACCATCTACAACGTTTTCAAGTGTCCAATGATTTCTGGAAAACAAATATACAACGTTTTTTAAGAAAAAAACGTTGTGTAATGTGTCAAACCACAACGTTTTAAAAATGTTGTATAAAGATGTCAAATAGATGACATCTTTAACCACGACGTTTCTGTAAGACTTTCTACAACATTTTTTATGCGTTATCTATTTACTGTTTTGTAGTAGTGTGATCTTTGAGCTTTGGAGGTAGTTTTCACTGCAACACTGCACTGCACTCTTCAGTCAAGGCAACTGTTTCATAATTTCTTAGTTTCTTCTTCATTGATAGAATGCCTTTCATAAACTTCGCGTAGCTTAGCATTTGCTCCAAAGCTTCTGCGAAAGGTATATTGATTTGCAGCTTCTTGAAGACCTCCAAGAACTTAGCAAACTGTTTGTCTTCTCTTTGTTTTTGAAGTCTCTGTGGATACGGAACATGAGGGTAAACAAGTGGTGGTGTGGTTGTGGCTTTCTCAGCCAACTCCTTATGTCCTGTCTCAACTACTCGCTGCTTCGCACCCCCATTTGACAAGCCATGCTTAGATTTAACTGCTCCTTGGCACGGGCGCGCCAGGCTCTCTTCAGTATTGGGCGCGGGCACGCTAGGCTCCAAGTCTGTAGTTTGTTTCCCTGATCTCAAAGTAATGGCCTGACATTGCTCCTTCCCTTCCCTTCTTGGATTTGCTTCAGTATTGCTTGGTAAAGCCCCTTGCGGTCTATTGTTCAACACACTACTACAAAAACAGTAAATAGATAACGCGTAAAAAACGTTGTAGAAGGTCTTACACAAACGTCGTGGTTAAGGGTGTTATCTATTTGACATCTTTATACAACGTTTTTAAACGTTGTAGTTTGACAAATACGTTGTATATTTGTTTTCCATAAATTCTTGGATGCTTGAAAACATTGTAGATGATATAATTTCACAACGTTTTTTGGCTTAAAATGTTGTGGTTTGGTACATCAGACAATGTTTAGACTCATTTATACAACGTTTATAAAGTGTCATCTATTTAGACTACTTTATACAATGTTTTTAAAATATTGTAGTTTGACTTTAAAATGTTGTAATACATGATGTTGTAATAGTTGTGGTTCACCTACAAAAACAGTAAATAGATAACACGTAAAAAATGTTGTAGAAGGTCTTACAGAAATATCGTGGTTAAGGGTGTCATCTATTTGACACATTTATACAACGTTTTTAAAACGTTGTAGTTTGACAAATACGTTGTATATTTATTTTCCATAAATTCTTGGATGCTTGAAAACATTGTAGATGATATGATTTCACAACGTTTTCTGGCTTAAAATGTTGTGGTTTGGTATATCAGACAACATTTAGACTCATTTATACAACGTTTATAAAGTGTCATCTATTTAGACTACTTTATACAATGTTTTTAAAATAATATAGTTTGACTTTAAAATGTTGTAATACATGATGTTGTAATAGTTGTGGTTCACCTATATTTGAGTTTAAACTAATAACTCCAATGCACAGTATAGAATGCATAATTATATATTAGAAAATGCAGATTAATCCAATTAAAGCACGAAACCAGATTCCAAAAGTATATATCTTAAAGTTGCTCTTAATCTAAATAACAAAACTAAAATTCCAATCTGCAACGTTACATCCAACACATGTGTGATTTAATAAAACTAACTCGGTGATTTAATAAAACTATCTCTTCTAAGCTCCAACAACATCTGTCTCTCCCTCTACCATTGTTTCATCAGCTGGCCCTCTCAAACCTCACACCAACATCCTCCGAGTAGTCACCATAAACCTACACATTTAAAAAGAAAAAAATTCATGAAGCCGTGATTTTAACCACATCAACTTATCAATATTGATCCAAGTATGTAACTGCTATGAGAAGCATACCTCCATCAATTTGCCAATATCAAATTGTGTCCAACTACAGATAATATGAGGAAATTGTGCACTGCAGGGATGGAGGTTCTGCAGGATGAGATTTAAGTTAAAAAAAGAATATGAACAATATCTCCAAAACAAGAAAACGATGAACTCAATGAGCATTGCAAAGAATAAATTTGTGAGATGAAATTACATTTTATCCCCTCCCCCCATTCCCGAAAAATGGACATTAGAATATAAGATGTAAAATATTTTTGAAAAATTCCAAGTCCTTTATAATCAGACATCATATAGAAAAATTAGTTTGACTACATAACAAAATACCAATAAAGCAAATAATGCAGTTCCACTACGGTAACCCAGAATTTTTTGTTCTATTTTTTTAGATAAAAGAACAAAATCCTACAACAAAGTTGCCCACCAATCATCAGCTACAGAAATCCCCCTAGATGCACCTATGCGAAAGTCCATAAAGAGGCTAGATAGAAAGCCCTATCCCACAACAATGAACTGGCAATGACTAATCACAAAATATACAGGCAATCCTCTTTGTACAAATACCTCAAGGAACGACAAACATCCCCACCTACAGGATTTTGTTGTCCCTCTCGAACACACTATAAGGACTACAACCCTCCAAACAATGAACTCTTGATATATTTCCCCAATTATTGTAAAACTCGATGACAAAATAAAAGATAAAACATAATATAAAGGGATATGTAAAGCATCAAGAAGCACCAAGTTTTATAGACAACAGATAAAAGCAAAAACCTTATCAGCCTCCAATGAGACTCCCACTATGTCGTTGATATATGATAGTGGCACCTCCATATGGTATGGTGATAGGTCGGGATACATATGATTTTCCATTAGGGTTAATAACTTCAACTTGTTCCACCTCAAACTTTTGTTCACAGTACACCGAAAACATGGTCACCTGTAGAAGCATAGATAAACATACAAACATTATCTAGCAGTTTGTGAAGGCTATATGAATAACCAATATAATGCAATAGAAATCTTAAAAGCTTACCATTGTGTTCAAAACAATTTTGGCCTTTGTCAAATCAGTGGATGTGCATTCAATGAACACATTCTTCGTCTTTAAAGTAATGGTTGAATGTGCACCATTAATAATTGGTGGCAAAGACAACATTTCTGCAACAAAATAAGTATTGATTTTGTTTCAAAGCGACTCCAATGCACCAACACCAAAATTAGTACAAAATATATGAATTTTAATTATAAACTTTAGTTCCACATAATTTAGAGAAATTAATTAGGATCGTAAGCATAGAATGAAGACTACAATGTCAGGTTCTTTGTGCAGTTTGCTTGCCCAATAATCACAAGCCCGTAATAGAAAGAAGATATTAAGAAAATGAGTAAAAAATCAAAATAAATAAAATGGATTCATCATAGTGAATATTGACAGGCAGGTAGGGGTGTAAGAACCTCCATCCCTGCAGTGTAAGTTGATTCAAATTGTAAGTGTTTATAAAGACCAGTACAACATCATTCTTATATCCTAAGATGGTTAAGTTCCATATTCATGAGGCTAAATATTTCAGTAGTTGATTTAGTTATGGAGAAGAATGGTCTAGCTTCAATTGTGACACCCCAAAATCCCGATACTTCATTACCTCAAGATTTGATGTTCACGTAATCAAAACATTCATATCTAACTACCCAATAATAATATAATTGAATAATAAAACCTGCCCATAAAGGATTACATTAATAAAAACATTATCTCCCAGGTTCTCTAACCTTTAATACAATCATTCAAGTGCGAAAATTAAATTATTACATCACGTCATTATTAAAAGTCTATCATCATAACGATAAAACAAAATTACAAGTCTTCATCACTTGTATATTTTTCCCTTTCCTTTGCTAGTTGTAGGTTTATCTACCTTCTCAACCATAGCTGCAATAAGTGTATAAATATGCAAGAGTGAGCAATTAAAGCTCACATGAAATAAGAATAAATATCTTTACATCATTTGCCAAATAATGGGCTCAATAGAACTGAATGATATGTTCTATTAACATTACAACATTTGCCAATTCATAGGCTCAATAGAACTGAATGATTTGTTCTATTAACATGCTTAAATATACTACTGAGGGTCAAATGACCATGAACCATGTCCACAGTTATAAGTAATCTTTCAACTTTAACTTTAACAAATCATATGACTATAAGGACTCCAATGCATTTAGGGGGATCAATCCTTCGTACAATGTATTGTGCGCAACCATTTCAACGCTAAGCGTAAACCCCTAAACATAGGGTTGTTCATCTCAGTATTTAGAGTACAAGTCCGCACCAAAGAAAGTTTGGTTTGGATAAGCTTTCAAGGGTAATTGAAGTTTAGTGACCATCAACTAGGGAACTAGTTGAATCAACAATGCTTGATAATACAATAGTTGTTTAATAACAACATAACTTAGAACATTTGAGAATCATAAATGAACTGATTCTACATATCAGACTCATGCTTGAAATAACTATAGAGCATAAGCATTCAATAAATTGAATAAAATTGTTAACCTTTGCTTGATCAGTAAAATAAGCTAAGGTTCGAGTCTTATAACATTAGAAATGAAATTCCTGAACGTACATTTAACTGATAGCAAGCTGGAAACTAAAACTTGCCCAATAATGTATTAACTCATGCAAAGAATTAAAACAGTTCAATAATAGAGACGAGAGTTCAAAACTACGTTCATTATTCAATAATAGAACTTAAGAAACTTGCTTAACTGTAAACAAGTTAGAATGAATCAATAAATAATAATTTCCAATAACATTAGAGTTAGAGTTTACTCGAATGAATTTTAGGATAATTGATTTATTCAATAACAGTTAAGATAAGAAGCTTGCTCAATCAAAGGCATGAAGTTATACAATATAATAATAGAATTAACTCAACGAAAGTGTAGAGTTAGAAAACTTGCCTCGAGCGTAAGTTAAAATATTAAACTCACGTTCACCTATACACAGTATTAAAACCACAACATCTATTAGACATACTAATATTCACTTTTCAATATAAAACACATTACTAGCTAAACTTGTTATTTTAGCACAAGTCTTAAGCTACCATTTACATTTCAGAATTCCCAAGTGTTAATCATTACAACACTTAACTAACGTTCATTGTATAAACTAGGTTATCACATAACGCTTTTTTGATTTACTAATCATTTTTGCAACTTTGAATTCATAATACATATAACATAACTCTATATTAGGCTTGTTGTTACATGTTGGACACATTACCATAACCTTTAGTTAAGCTACAAAGAACAACCAAAGTCTGCAGAATTAGCAGACTTCAGTGTCTGGAAATGGGCACTGGCGCGACCGCGCTAGTTTTATAATGGGATGCGGCGCTACACAAGAATACTTGCGCTTGCTGCTTAAGGGTCGCATACAGTACCAAGCGATGTACAAAACTCGCTTCTCTGCATGAGCTTCGACACTTTTCTCAAGCCAACTAACACGAATTTTACCCACAAAACAGTGGTAGTAACACGTAAGATAAATATACAACTATCATAAACATGATTGCTCACATTTACAATCAATTAGAACAATTTAACACTAACTGAAACTATTTTAATTTCTAAAAACTCATGTTTTTCATAAAAACTCAATTTTCTTGACATTCATTCTAGAAATCATCACTGTGAATTCATTAGTTGGCCAAATCACCTCATTCAAATTACGTTATGCTCGTATCTCATAGAACTAACATATACAAGCTTCAATTTATATTTTCACATACAAATTGGCCATTATAATTGATACTTACATGAGACATATGAAAAAATGTATACAAACATATACTGTCAAAAATTTCTTCTACTGTAAACCGAAATTAGCATGCAATTATTGTTTAAACATACTTTCTAATCATCATAAACACATGTAATCATCATAACTAATTTGAGAATATAAATTCTAAAAATCCACAGAGTATAGCAAAACTTTGTCGTAATTCACATATGTAGACATATACATAAATATATATTAGGGTTGCATAAGAAATACCTTCAACTAGTGTGATAATTTCTTGCAATTGCAGACAATTCTTCTCAATTTCTCTCAAACTTTCTCTCAAGCTTCTCTCAACTTCTTAACTTTCTTCTCTTAAGCTTAGACTAGACAACTAACAAGTATGCGTAAAAATAAAACTGATATAATACTAATACGTATACTTATTAGGATATCAGTTATAAAAAATAACGTATAAGTTATAATTATATTATATTTATTATTTTATTTATTTTATTTATATTATTTAATTTTAAAAAACTAGAAATCCCAAAAGCCATAAGGCTTGTTTGGCAAAACCCTTTAAATATTAAAGAATTAATATATTAAGCCTTGTTTGTTAAAAACTAAATTAAACTACTTTAATTTATTTTAATAACTCCTTATAATATAGTTATTTGTCACACTATATTAACTAAGCTTTCATATTTAATTTAATTAATTCAAATCCTAATTAATTAAATAAATCCTTTAATCACATAACACAATACAAATAATTAACCATTAAATTGAAATATCAATATAATAATCATTTCCTTAATTCATCAATTATTTATTTAACAAATAATTCTCCAAACAAAATTAAATCAATTAAACAAATATTTATTCAATGATAATCACATCCATTAAATATTTATATAAATCAATAAATATTTAATATTACATTTAAAATTCTGGAATGTTACATCAATTATGAGGAAATTGTGTCCAACTACAGATAATACGCAAGGGAGATGCAAAAAATTCAAATTTAAGTACAAACATAATTCATTTAATGAAAAAACATCTTGAGAAAACCGAAATAATTAGATTTAAAAATTACAAAAGCTAATTTTGATATTACATTAAAGCATAAAACAGCCCAAACCCAAAAGAAAACAGGATAGCACAAAATAAAACAAGAAGAATCCATATGGCAATAATAGCATCACAACATAAATCAGTAGCCCATCCAAAAGCAAGGGCAACACGACACAAAGTATAATGCAGCACAAAGTAAATCACAACGAAGAGAAATGCAACAGCAACCCAGAATCTTGTTAGAGTCATAGTTATTAGAGTCCAGTTAGTACATAGGTCTAATTAAATGAAGCATTAGTAGAAAGTAGAAATTAACTTCATCGGTCAGTGGATACACTAGAGTGTGGATACAGTGGATACATTAGTAGTAGAGCTTATATTTTGTTAGATAAAAGAAGCTAAACAAGCATTTATTCACAGATATAAAATTTGATGCCATCCATGAAGTAAGTTCATATCAGAGATCAAAACAATATTAATGCCATTTTCAATGAGCAAAGGCAAAACCATACTGCAAAGAATGATTATGTAACGCCCGAGAAAAATCAGATTTTTAGGAGAATTAAAATTTTATTTTATTATGTGGATTAAATGAATTTAATTGATTATTTATGGGAGCAAGCTAATTGGAGGTCGTTCTATGACCTAAACATATCAGAATGTCGTAGTATTTTGGCTATGTGGTAGAATTAAAGTGTTTGAATTTTCAAGACGAAAATAAAAGCTTTCCGAGAAATTTTCCGAAAAACATTATTCACGCATTTCTGCTTGGGGATTATTTTTGAACTTCCGAGAAATACGTAACGATATAATATCAAGATGAGATGGAATATCCAATAATATTTCAGTTATGGAAAACGTAATATTTCGACTGTGGACTTAATTTGAGAACGTTAGAAAAATCAAGCGTTAAGAAGTTAGGGTAATGATTGTATGATACGTAGGTATTGTGCGAGGTAGAGTATACGAGTATGATACGAAGTATTATACGAGTATGTATGAATGATAGTATATCGTATATAATGAATAAGTATATGAGTTAGAATACAAGAATTATACGTAAATTATACGTTATGAGGCTTTAAGCCAAAAAGAAATGGATTTGTAGGATTGTGTAGGAATGATAAAGTTCAATAGAATTAATGAACAAGCCCAAGTGTTTGTTTAATTGCAAGCCCAAAGTATAAGTTAAGTTAGTTAAGCTAATTAAATGTAAAGCCCAAAACTTAAGCTAAGCTAATTAAAACTAAAGGCCCAAAGTAAGAACCAATGGGTTATGGGTTGGTTTAAACCCATGGGGCAAACCATGGATGATCCAAAGTAGGGAGAAAGCAAACTTAAAAGCTAAGTGTGGTGAGCAAACAAAGTGCTTAAGTGATGAACAAGTAGACTTAATGGGCAAGTATGTGTGATAAACAAGATAACTTAATGGCTAAGTGTTGTGATGACCAAGTATATGTGGGGAGCAAGTTTACTTGATGGTTAAGCTTGGAATAGTAAGGAGGTGGATGGATTAATGACCAAACTACCCTAACCTAGCAAGTCCTATAAATAGCAAGCTTCCATTTCATTTGTTAGTGTTCATTCATCCAACACTTTATACATTATAAGTTGAGAGCTTTTTGCTTGAGAGAAAAAGCTAGAAAAGCTAGAAGTTAGCCTTTGTTAATTCAAAGAAGCAAGAAGAAGATTAAGGTTTAGCAAGTGATCATCAAAGGGTAAGCAATCTTGAACCATGATTCTCTTTCTCTTCCATTGTTAGAGAAGTAGGTAGTGATAGAACATGTATACTAAGAAGGAGTTGGAATGACGAATCAAAGGGCTTAAGTCTTAATAAGTCGTATAAGTCATGAGTAAGCTATTCGTAATCATTTAAGCTATGAACTTAAGAAGAACTTGTAACATGTTTACATTAATGAAATTGATATGATAAGAAGATGCAAGGATGAGGGTTAAAAGATTAAGATCATGATAAGTCACGAGAAATGGTATCATAGTAGTTTATACTTTTATAAGTTACAAACTCACAAAGAACAAGTAATAACTTAACATGTTTATAAGTTAATGAAGTATGTATGTCAAGATGTTAGTATAACGGAATGAATCCATTTGAAACGAAGAACAAATCTTAAGTAACGAAGTTTTGCCGGAATTTACACGATTGAACGATAATCGTCGAATTCGTAAAACTCTCAGAATGGAAGTCGAATTTTGATATTGAGCTTGGAAACATTGGGTTTCAATGGAGACAAGTCTTATTTGGCATTATAGAGTTGCGAACTCGAAAATGACCGGATTCCGACTTAGAACGAAGAAATGAGCATTGAACGTTCACGAACGTTTATAGTTTTCGTTAAAAATGGACTAATAGGTGATTTTTTAGCAAATGAAGTTGAATAGATAAAATTCTTGCATGAACACGTAGAGTATGTGATTTGCGAACCGTCGGATCTTGAACGAGCCAATTCGGACTTATAACGAAGAAGTTACGAGTCCGGGAATCTCATAAATTCAAAAATTTGTCAAAATTATCTGAGGTATAGAGTCCGCACCGCGACGCGACTCAAGGCATAAAGTCCGTACACAGTCACGAGATCAACCATAGCCCTTGTTAATTGAATGTGCCATATCATGACCAATACACTAGGCATGGCGGCGCAATACACGCGATCAATTCTAGAACTAAAGCCCAAAACAAATATGAAGCCCAGAGAGAGAGAAGTCATGACTAGCGCCAAACACTAGAACATGCACAGTAATAAAAGCTTACAAATAAGGAAATAAAGATAATTGATTAGTAATGAACCAATACATAGTTAAGCTTAATGAAGCATCATTAAGATAATTGTAAACCGTAAGTAATACACTAAAGGTTGAAGATAAGTCGAATTTGAACATGAATGGTATGCAATAAATGTACTTAACCTATGACGATCGAGTTTCGAATAATAACGTAAGAACATTAATAAGCCATGAGGAAGGATGTTTAACTCGAACTGAGTTGTATTAATGAAATAATTTCAATTAAGTTATAGAAAGGAAATAAGATGGTAAGAACGATGTAAAAGAACGACGAAAAAGCCATAACTGTAACGCCCCAAAATCCGGTCTCCTTTCAGACCCGAACTCCGTGCGTCACGATCCCATCTCCTTCCAAACACACATCATTATACAGCTAAATATAATGACATACATTCTCAAATCCCAGGTTCTCGAAACCTTATAACTTCTTTCATTACAAAAATGATAATTACATTATTCTTTTCATCTTACATGAGTGACTTTCATCCGCCACCAAGGATACATAACTATTCATTAAACTAATCTATAGTTTAATTCTATCATTCTATATTACAAGTCTTCACTTGCTCTTCACGCACATTCATATACTGAATGACACTTCGTCTGGATACCGCTCAGCTTGATCTTTATGGGATCCTTAAGTTCTTTCTAACATTGTACGCTGAAAAAGTTTTTCATTTAAAGCAAGTGTGAGCATTCAATTGCCCAGCAAGTCATAATAGTTGAACCAACAACTTCAGAAGTTTAAACATTTTTTAGAACTTCGATAACCGAACAAAGGTTATGAAGCAGCTTGAATAATAGGAATAGTCTCGATTCCTATCATCTTAAAATATTCAGTCACTTTCACTTTGAAATACTTTCATTCTTCTACCTTTTTCATACACATCTTGTCTGGCTAGAATCATTAACCCAGACTTAATAATCACGGTTCATGTATAAACCGAACATACTTGTATTGAACAGTTCAATCATAGAACAGTTCATCTCATAGAAACACCGAAGTGTTCAAATTGTGGCACAAGGCCTCATACGTTCTACCACCTTGTACATACTTAGCACATATGCACATAGACAGAACTTCTCAAGTTCAACATATGAGAAGTTTAAGAAACTAGCATTCATATAGTATGAATGAAGTTAGGAAACTTGCCTTACGCACAGCTACAACCTATAGTTTACGCTGAACTGCTCATTCCAAATCCCTATATAACACATAAAGAAATAACACGTACACCAATTAGTCATAAACTTGACTTACGCATTGGTTTACTTAACTTTACTTCTTAGGGTTCGCGTTCTTGCAATATAAGTTTACGCGACTAACTTTCATTACCGGTTTACGGCTTCATGACCTACGGAGATGTCTTACTCAAAATGTTCATCATCTTTGATGATTTGTATTCTTATATTCTTCTTATAACTTTTCTAGTACTCAGCGTACATCGTTTCTCTGCTAGTAGTCCATATGGTACTATGAGTGGTTTCCCATAAACAACCAACAAACAAGTTCCCGTCTCATCTACACTGCCCACACAGTGAGTTAGATCGGTTGCCAGTTTTGTATATACCTTCACTCTCTAAAGGAATTGTTTAGCCCAGCTCCCATATGTTAACCATCAAAGGTTACGATTGTACCACAACCTAAACTCATCTTAACTTATTCGAACTATTAAACTTTAACGTTCGTTAAGTCAACTTCTTATTCCTTACGACTTTCTGGAAACTAAATGCCATACATCAAGATTCATTCTTTATCGTCTAAGTCATACAGTCTTTTGTATACTCGGAATGATCATTCAATGTTAATACTATGAGGTCATAGAGTTAAACATTTCATATTAACTTATTCATACCTTACAACGTTCGGTTCATTCGATTTGGAACGTTGTCCAAGGTTTACTTATTAACTCGGCTTCTGAACATTATACGTTATTATCCTTAACTGAGTTTCTTCACTGTTCATGGTTAAATCTTAGTCTTCATTACCTTACAGTCAAACCATACACGGAGTGTAGGTTCTGCCCATTTAATATTCATATACACTCAACCCTTACATTGGTTAAAGCGTTTAACACTTACCTTTCATTCTAACATTCTCTATCCGACTCACATCGGACTTTCATTACTCTTATTACTGTTTGCTACGGCTTTTTACGATAATTCATATCTTCCTTACTACTTTCGTTAACGTCCAAGTTATACAATCATTGTATACTTAGAACGTTCGTCCAACGCGAATACTATTCACGAGGGTCGTTACGTATTCGACGTTCATATTGCTCGTCTCTTAATTTCCCACTTAACCTTTACTCAAGGTTTCAATTACTTTCATTGTTATCCATCCCATGAACCTCATGTTCATTATTCATTCTTAATGTCGAAGCCATACCATTCGTTGTATGCTAAGATCGATCGTTCATCGCAACAACGTTGCGTTCACAGCGTCTATATGCTTTACACTTATCTCTCATTATCACAACATAACATCGAAATGTTACTTGTTACCATCATAACTCAACGTCTAAGGAATCACAATCATAGTATTCCCTCAGGTTCGTTCATTGTGACTACGGTCCCTTGATATCGGCTACAGAACTCCGGCTTGCATTCTTTTAGTCTCGTTTAATCTTTCCGTTCAACCTTTACTAAAGGTTTAACTTGCCTACTTAAGCGTTATTTTAGGTGAACTATATGTTCATACTTCTTTCTTGCACATCCCCCAGTAATTGAGAAATAAAAATCTCATTTTTGGGCATTGCCTCCGCACCGCAAGCAATACGCTGTGTCGTGTGCCTCTTCCTCTCTCGCGTTGTCGCGCCTACTTCACCTTCTTCCTTGGTCTCAGTAATAGCGCCAAACCCTTTGTTACCTCTCGCGGTGCGGCGCCAATTAACAGCACCTAAGGCCCGAGCTCGCGCTGCGGCGCCCCTTCTCAAAGCTCAGCTAGCGCTGCGGCGCCGAGCCTAAACCCTAGAAAAATTTCTAAGCCTTGCATTAAGTTTGAGACGCGTACTTTACGATCTCATAACTTCTTCGTTATAACTCTGAACGAGGTCGTTCCAAAGACATTTTCTTCCTTATCTTACGTGCTTTAATACCCATTGAGCAGAAATTCATTCTAAATCTGTTACGTGCCACTCGATTGGCTTGATCTTCACCCTTTGTTTATTTTACGTTTTTAACGCTCTTCGTTCGTTCGTTCGTAATTCGGTCATCCAAACTCGGAACTTATTCGTTCTTGAGTCTACGACTCACGTTTTCTACGTTCTCTTACTTCCTTATGAAACCCTACACGTTCGGGTTCATTTTCTAACTTTTTAATTCTCGTTCGTCTTTTACGAAAATTTTGCCATAACTTCGTTATAGCTAAGTTTTAATCCGTTCTTCATGCACGTTTCTACCGTTCCTAACCAAGCAATATGCAACTAACTTATACACGATGGTTTTAAACTTGTCCATTAACAACAA
This sequence comes from Panax quinquefolius, assembly GCA_020205615.1. NCBI lineage: Eukaryota > Viridiplantae > Streptophyta > Magnoliopsida > Apiales > Araliaceae > Panax > Panax quinquefolius. The sequence goes on along the minus strand of CM035171.1, from coordinate 60,003,781 downwards.
TTATCCTACGATGGTTTTAAATTTGTCCATCAACAACATTCTTCGTGTTCTTCGCGTGTTCTTCGCGTTCTTCGTTCGTTCTTCATTTTAATCGATATTTTGGATTACAATTCTACTTTTTCTTGGAATTTGATGTTATAGAACATCATTCCTTACTTATTTCACCTACTCGTTCATATAATTCATTCGGATCGCTCAAAATCCTTACGAATCTTATACTTCCTTAAGAAATTTACAAACTAAACTTCTAATTATTATTTCTTCGTTTTCTCATGATTTCAACCATATGAAATCATTCCTAAATTCTTTTACTCCTTATTCTCATTAAGCTATGTTTTAAGCATAGAAACTTAAAGAAAATATTAGAAGAAACTAGGGTTCGGATTACCGTTCTTCTTAAATCTTCTTCCGTTATACAAAGCCGGCAAATTGCAAGCTCTTCTATTTCATGATCACTTTTGATCCGAGCATTCATGCCCAACTCTTCCTTCTCCCTCTTCATCCGAGCTCTCTCTCTCTCTCTCTCTCTCTCTCTCAAGTTAAAGGATTTTTAAAATGTCAAAATAATGAACTTAAGCTTTCTATTTATAGAAAACCAAGGCTTAGGGCAAATCGGTCATTTTGCCCCCTTAACCTCCTTACTATTCCTATGCTTAGCCACCAAGTTTACTTGGCCACCACCCTTACTTGGTGGCCAAGTGGCCAGCCCACATGCCCATGGGTCACCCCATGGGTTGCCCCATTGGTTCTTACCCATCCATTTACCCATCGGTTCGATCCGCGGTTTCTTTTCTTGGTTTGGGCCTTAACCCTAATTCTTATTAGGCCTATCTTGGGCTTGATTTCACAAATCATTGGGCTTGACATAATCCAAGTTCCATTGGATTCTACAAAGTACATGAACTCAAAGTCCATTAAGACTAGTCGTATTCTACGCATTCTATTCTCGTATTCTCGTAATCTCTTCAGATTTAGCTCGCATTTATATTCGATATTATATTGTCAGACTATTCTTCTTTCTATACTCGTATAATAACTCAGTATCATACTCAGATTTCTCACGCATAATAACCTTAGTTATTATAATGCACTCATTACATTCTCTAACTCACTTTTCCTAACCCTTAGGTTTTGAGTCCGCAGTGAAAACTTCGTTTTTGCCATAATCGAAATATTATTGAATATTTCATCACGCCTCAACATTTTACGTAATCAATAACTTCTCGAATTTCAAAATAAATCTCCTAAAGTAAACGGATGAATAGTGCATATTTCGTCTTTTTCCCCGAAAATATTTTTGTTCCTGGAAAACTTTCATTTTCGTCTTGAAAATTCTTACTCGTTTAATCTAGCTCGTAGCCAGAATCCTCCCGACTTATAATCATCCTAGGTTATACAACGATTAATAAACACATATCATATAATAGTATTAATAAAAATTCCTTTTATTAAATACTAATTCTTTAAACCTAAATTCTGGATAATCCAAAATTCTGGGTTGTCACAGGAACCAATAAATAACAAATCTAATATATGATTAAATTGAGAAGAAGGGTAAGATTCTTTAGGAACTATGTATGTTTATTCATGACCTAATGTGGTATGTTATGTGGTTATGTGTTGTAGAGACCGTAAAGACTTAAAGGAAACATAATTTTACTATAGTAGACGCTGAAGGCAAGTATTTCTTAAACGCTTGTCTAACCTTCGTGTTAGTCAAGTTTTCAAATGATTCAAGTTATGAGATGCATGAATGGTTTTATGAAAGAGTTGATTGATTTCTTTACAAGTTCCATATAGAATTGATAACGCTATCATACGCCAATTGTTTGGTACGGATTCAAGGTAAGCCTGAATATGAATATACAAATGTATTTTCATCGAGTATTCGATGGGCACGTGAGGTTGCCACAACTTAAACTTACACACGCTTAATGGATGTAGTGTTGATCAACATAGTAGTACTATAAATCGATCACCTAGAAGTGCTCGTAAGCTATGTCGGACTTACTTTACTTCTTGTCAGTTGTCCTTTTCAAAGAAATTATGAAATACTCATGGTCTTGGACCAGAATTGATGTTTTACTGAATATTGTTGTTGTAAAACGTTTTGAAGGAAAATAAATGCTATTTTGAATTATGGATAGTACTTCGTAACTATTATCCAGTTATTGAAGATATACGATTCCTATGTTTCAAACATTGATTTAAAATGAAATTGTTGTACTTGCAGAGCTTGTTATGCTCACTCTTGCTTGAACCATATGAATGCAGCTTAGACCGAATGGACAGAAGGATTCGCCAAGGATAAAGGGAAGGCTAAAGCAAACTTGTAGATTACCTATGTAATAGTATAGGTTTGTAATGATAATATTTGATATTATGATAAGAACAAATGTAACGGTTATAAAGAACCTGGGGAATAGTAGTATTATTTTGGAATATATATATAAGACATATTCGTTCTTTTGAGGCATTTCAATTGAATGTTTGTGTGAACTGTAACACCATGGAGCACCATATGTCGGGTTGGAAGAGACCCGGATTTGGGGGCGTCACAGGTTGGTATCAAAGCATTAGGTTATAAAACTTAAGGGGGGAAGAACCTTAGGCTAATAACCTCGTTAAGGAAGAGAAGTCCGAAGAAAGTAAACTTGAGCTTTACTTAAGACGAATGAGTTAATAAGGTATTGAGGAAACTCAGTACCGAAAGATTTAAAAGATGGAAAGTAACCCTAAATAAATTAAATGTGATTTGTGCTTATACATTTGTGTGTTATGTATTAATCAACATGTTATGTGTTATTATAGGATGTCGGTCGATAGCTTGATGTATAGAGATATACACGCGGTGAGTGAAGAAATTGTGAACAGAGTAGAGACTGTACCTATGCTAGTGGCAGAGGTACCATTAGTGATTTTAGAAGAGTCGGAGACAGAGGAGTACTTTTCTGAGGAAGACTACTTCGAGGGAAATGTAGCTTGGACATCATACCTGAGTATGATGACCGATGTGGAGGAAGGAATTGAGGTAACATATGTTACTATGGTGGTACCTACACTAGAGTCATCACCTCTAGATGCAATGAGATCATTGTATCTGGCAGAGCTTGACAAAAATGTGCAACTGAGTACAGTTGTGCATAAACAAAATGAAGAGATTAGTGCTCTTTATATAGCGAAGGAGTCTGCAGAAGATTTTGAGTCAGAGCATGATGAGAAGGTGCTCATGATAAATAAGGCTAGGGATTTTAAGAAGGAGGTCGATGAGCTTCGTAAAGAACTGAGGAAGAAGGACCAGAATATAGCCCGGATGTCTTACATCAATGAGAGTGCTCATAAGGATTTCAAGCTGAAATTTGTTTGTTATTCCATTGAGTCAGGACAAACCTATCATACTATTAGTCGGGATACTGTAGCAAAGATTGCAAATGAGAAACACGAGGATGCTGTTATGCATTATTAGAAGTCTAGAGTTATTAATATGTGTGTAGTAACGCAAAACCCTCTTTTGTATAAAAGGGTAGTCTTTTTGTAAATCCCAACTTTTGGGAAGTTCAATTGCGGGATAGAAAATGTAATAGCTTTTGGCTATGAAAACAATTTTAAATAGTTTTGGAACTATAAAGAAGCCTATGAATATAATAAAGTTTTCATTTAATATGCTTTGTTATGGTATGAGTTGGTATTTGGAGAATAATAACGAAGTAAGTAAATAGATAATAATGAAATTCTATTGATTTAATCTGAAAATGCCGCCAAGTTGAAGACAACATAATCAGGAAGTGAAATCACATAAAGATAATCAAGGGGGTCAGAACAACTCTATGCAAGAGTTCGTTAATTTATTAACAACGACATTTAATCAAAGGGCAAAGGTGTAAAAAAGCCCCTGATGTTTACACGGATGTCCCACTTCCACCTTAAACTAATTTTTTTTCCAAAAGTACCCTTAACGTTACAAAATTCAGCCCAATTATGCCCCTCCCGTTAACAGACTTGCCACCGAGGCAAACGGAGCAGAAACGTAGACAAAATTTGCTGACGGAGCAAAAATAATTTTTTTTTCTCTTTCTTCTCTCTCTTTCCTCTTCCTTTCTTCTCCCTTTTTCTCTCTCTCTCTCTCTCCGTTCTTCTTCCTCCGTTCTAAAATAACAAAACCCAAACAGGAATCGAGTTAACCAATCACCAACACCGGTTTAAAGGATTTCCTGGTGGCTACAAAATCTTCATTACTGGCGACTGACCGAGGTGAATCACTAATATCAAATCCAGACGGACTTTCATCACTCATACACAAACCGGACATCGTCTTCATCAAGTCGCCATTTTCCGAACGTCTAAACACTTGCATCGGCCGCCATCCATTCCACCTCCGCCACCTTAATGGTCACTAATACTCCGAATCTTCGGGAATGCCGTCTTGTTTCGTATATCCGATCCAATTTTGGATGGATATATAGATATTATTATATGGAGGATCCAACATTAAACAAAATTAGGGCATCTTAGAAAGCCATTGCTCTGCTTCACCTCGGCTCTTGGCTCGCCATGATGCCTACACTTACACCTCCGATCTTTTGGTCTCATAGATTCCAGATCTTCCTCGTCTCATTAGATTTTGTTCAATTAGCCTCAAGTAGTAGATCTGAATTTTCTTTTTCCAAAAATCCAATTCAACGCCATCTTTTCACTATATGTGTGAATATATTTTTTCTGTGTTTTAGAATTGGGGTTTTGAGTTTTGTTGAAGATGACAATGAATTCAACATTTAGGGTTTATAAAAAGTTTGTTTTGTGATGATTTTGAAATTTGTTGTCACCGGGCGAATTGATTGGCTCGAGTATTGCCAAGGTGAAGTAAACATTATTATAAACAATAAATTTTTGGTGGCATAAAAACCACTTTCTTGTTGTTGAAGTTTTGAATGTTCTGAAAGCTTGATAGTTGTTGCACATTTTCTCAACCGAGATTGGTGATTTCAATTGACTGGAGATTGGTGATTTCAATTGAGATTTCAGCTTTTGTTATTTTAGAAACGCAGGAAGAAGAAAGGAGAGAGAGAGAGAAAAAGGGAGAAGAAAGGGAGAGGAAAGAGAGAGAATAAAGAGAAGAATTTTTTTTTATTTTTGCTCCGTCATCAAATTTTGTCCACGTATCTGCTCCGTTTGCCTCGGTGGCAAGTCTGTTAACAGGAGGGGCATAATTGGGCTGAATTTTGTAACGTTAAGGGTACTTTTGGAAAAAAAATTAGTTTAAGGTGGAAGTGGGACATCTGTGTAAACATCAGGGGTTTTTTTGCACCTTTGTCCTTTAATCAAATCGGGGGTAGAATACTCGCGGGACCTAGGGTAGCCAGAACGACTATCTTTAAAGAGTTTAAAAGCGTAGGTCTGCCGGAGTTCAAAGGAACGACGGACCCTTTAGAGGCCCAGACATGGGTGAAAGAGATAGAGAATGCGTTTGTTATTACAAACGTCGGTGAGGCGCAATAGATTTCTTTTGCGACTTACACGATAAAATGGGAAGCCAAATTTTGGTGGGAGGCTTACCAGGGTAGGGCTAGAACATATGCGGTAGCATGGGAACAATTCAAGAAGGTTTTCTTTGAGAATTATTTCCCTACAAGCATGCAGGGGAGGATGGAGATTAAGTTCTTAGAACTTAAACTAGGGGACATGACGGTTCCCCAGTACACGGCCAAATTCAATGAATTGGCAAGGTTTGCTTCACATCCAGTGGACACTGAGGAGAAGAAGGCTTGTAGATTTGAGCAGGACCTGAAACTCTGGCTCTATAGTAGGATTTCGGTGTTCCATAGTGTTTCCTATGGGACCATTCTGGAGAAGGTGATTATAGCAGAAGGTAGTAAGTCGTTGACTCAATACCACAAAGAGGGAAAGAATGAGAGTAAGGGAGAGGGAGGAACCAAGGTAGAGAATGCTAGTGGCAGTATGTCAAAATAAAAGAATTTTAACTCTGGGAATACTGGAGTAGGACAAGGGGATCCTAAGCGTAAGATCGAAGCATGTAAGACATGTGGAAAGACTCATCTAGGAGTATGTCGAAAACGGATTATAAGTACCTTTAAACATTAAGGTAGAGGAGGAGGAAATAACTTTCGTTGATTATATTCGTGGAAATGGTTTCATGAATGATAAAGGTAAGCTGGTATCGGTAGATAAGTACCGATAAAGTTGAGAGAATTTAAAGAAATTCTCGGTAGGAATGAGTTAGGTAACCATAGAGCTATAATAAATAGTTATAAAAAAAGTGTGAATCTTCTATTTTTCAGAAAATCCAAGGTAGTAATTTACGGTAATAAATCACCGAAACATTATTGTTGTCTAACCATGACGCAAGTTAGGAGGATGTTAAGGAAGAGGATGAGTTGTTATAGTTGCGTATCGACTATAGTAATAGGAGTAAGTTAGCGGTAAAGAGTAAATACCCATGGCCCAGGAGCGATGATCTATTTGATCAGTTAAAAAGGGGCAAAGAATTTTTGTAAAATAGATTTGTGTACGGGATATCATCGGTAGAAAATAAGGAAGAAGGTAGAAAATAAGGAAGAAAGTGGCAAATTGATAGGTACTCTTGTGAGGTGCTATGGTTGAAAATACCATTAGCGTCACAAAGTGTTCAAATAATATTCGGACGAGGGTGTCGTAATGATCATTGGTGATATTATAGTCTATTTCAAGACGCCAGAAGATCACGCTGAACATTTGAAGATAGTGTGAGAAACACTACGGAGGGAGAGGTTGGATACAAAATTCTCTATGTGTGAATTGTAGCTTAAGAGATACACAGATTTTTTTATTGATAAGTGTGTTAGGAATGAGAATTGATAAAATAGTTTACAAGAGCTAAAAGGAAGGTTAAGTGAGGCACTTGTATTATCTTTATTAGATGATATGAGGAATTTTGTAGTGTATCTCGATGCTTCACATGGATGACGAGATTGCACGCTCATTTGCATGGCAAGGTCATTGCGTATGCATCATGTCAGTTAAGGGATTATAAGAAGGTATATCCTACTTATGATCTACAATTGGCAGTTGTAGTTTTTGAATTAAAAATTTGAAGATAGTATTTATACAGGGAGAAGTGTGAGATATACACGGATTATAGGAGTCTGAAATATATCTCTACACCGAAGGATTTGAATATGGAGTAGAGAAGGACTGAGATATCGTATATCATATATAGGGAAGGTAAACTTAGAAGTCGACGCGTTATGTGGGAAGGGTAGGGAAAAGCTATCAATGTGAACGACTCAGAATGAGTTAATAACGGAGATGGCAAGATTAGAGTTAGAAGTTAAATTACGGAATGAAGTGGTAGAAATGTTATTCACAATATAGACTCAATCCACGAAAATGGAACGAGTTAAGTAAGTACAAATATGTAATGAGGATTGCAAGCAAATGAAGAAAGAGATGCAGGATGAAGAGAAGATCATGTATCTGTTAGGTTTGTAATATTCATTGTTAACGCCAAGTTTCGTCTGCAAGATCCAATCACGAATTCACGCTACCGAAACCTCAAGATAATAACGGATCACACGAAGCTTGACTACCGCATACTGGGGGGATAGCTCCGGTGTGAGAATAAGTACAGGCCGTTCACAAGGTTTAACAATGGAGGCTTAAGTATTTAGTGCTCAAAGATGTATTACCTATTAATCGTAGTTAAGCCTTGTATTTATAGCCATTCTCATCTCCCAAGAGTCCCTCTCCGAGTTGGAATAGGACTCCTAGGTATGGTAGTGGCCTATATTTGGGTCCAACACAATCTCCTTAAAAGGTGCAAGTGGAATCCCTTTCCAACACTACCTATGGAGTTGGCTTGTTGACATATGATTAGGGTTAGGACCCTTAACCACATAATCCCCTTATTACTCCCAACTCTGCGTGTGGACCGTCCGACTGCACAGGCCCAACCCAAGCATCGGTCTGGGCCTCAGTCCCGAGGACGCAAAGACCCGACCCCGACCTCCATGATCACAACCGGATCCCAGCCTATTGGGCTCGGGTATCCGAACCCGAACGTCCTCGATCTCCTGTATGTCTTCGACCATATCGGCCCAACCTCCTCGATTCCAGCCCCGGCTTACAGCCAACATGAGGATCGATAAAACACTCCCGAACATTGCCCCCCAGTCTCTTGTTATAAGATATTTATGACATGAGACTTGGAAGGACAAGAATTTGAATAGTCACGCTCGGTAATGATGAGCTGTCTTGGGAACCCAAACAATTTCTCTTTGATTCATGAGTCGGTACACGTTTTTCCAAGACTGGGCTCCACCTGCCATAAATAGCCGCCCTTGGAAACCGTGCCAGACCCGCTATATAAGCCCCCATCAGTCCTTCACTATCACTTTTTTCGAGCCTTCCACATTTCAAATCTCTCTAAATTTTCCGGCGAGGGCGATTTCTGGCGAGTATTCCATTTCCACCAATCCTTTGATTTTCATCATCCTGCCAGTGTTCTAGCTTCATCCTTGCCCGTTTTCTTCCAAAACACCTCAAATGGCTGATTCTAGCACCCCAACCCCGGCCGGTGAATCAAATCCTCCCTCTGTCACCGCCGGCGACCTAGTTCCTATCGATTTACCGGTAGCTCCCACCGATAACCCTTCTTCCTCGACACTCCCTACCCCTATCAGTGCTGAGGCCAAGATCCGCAACATCTACCACTCCGAAATAGAGTTTGCCCATGTCAATACCCCATCCTCCATTACGCTTACCCAAATCTTTGATATCCGAACCCTCTTCAACATCCCCCAAGAATACAAGCTTCGGGCTCCAAATCCCGATGAGAAAATGTTTTGGAGGCCTGAAGGCGAATGGGTGGCCGTTCCCCTATATCTTCTGAAATATGGGGTTCGGTTTCCACTTCACGAGTTCATCTCTTCCTTCCTTTGTTTCGTAGGCATCGGGTTCGCACAGCTCGTGCCCAATTCGTACATCCACCTTGTTTCCTTCATCGCTGCATGCCAGGAGCTCGGGATCACGCCTGGCCTCGACTTCTTCTTCGCCCTTTTTACCGTCACCACTTCAAAAGAGCCATGCTTGAAGCAATTAAATAAAAGACCCACCCGAACCGCTCCTGTTAAGACCCCTTCAAGTAACAAGGGTTGGCATGACAAGTGGTTCTTCGCCAGAGGAACCGACCTCCAGCTTCTCCCTCGATGGGCCCAACCTGCAGATCATGTAGCCAAGGTGTCCAAGTTCCCGAAGGATCGGGCTAGCGCATTCAAGGTCTTCTATAAGAAATGGAATAAGACCGAATGGTCATTGTCGGTTTTTTCCAACGAAACTTGGTTATATACGCACGTATGTAAGTATCTTCCTCCTAACTCTTTTATATTTCCTCCGACTGCTGAGCCCCTGGGCATGTTCCCTGACCGTTCTCACTCCTTGTTGTTTGTACAGTGACAATTTTCAAGCCCGATGGGGCCACTGAATCATTGACTCCTTTTCCTGTTGCGATCGAGCCCATCCGAATGCCCATCACCGATGAGACTCCCGAAGAGGATGCCATTCTTTTGGCAGAACTCTCTCTCGGTTCCTCTTCGGGTCCTGCTAACCCAGCTTCCAGGGTTGAGGCTCCTGTTAAGTCAGCACTGAAGATGAATAAGGCCGATAAGATGGCTCTGTTAAAGAAGGCAAAGAAGCCATCTGCCAAGGCCTCATCCAGGTTGTCCCACACCACCAGTTGTGCCAAGGCTTCCCCCCCCTTGCAATAATTATAGTGGTCGAGGATTCAGAAGGCACAGAGGATCAACCTCTCGAACCTCCCCTTAAGAAGCCTCGATTATCCGAAGGCCCTGCCCCCGTTGATGCGGTCGCGGTGCCGATCCCTGAATCCACTCCTACCTCCAAGGCCAGTTCTTCCCAAGGGTCGCCAACTACCTGTTGGCCGAAGAGTCCCGCGGACATATTCCCCTTCAACTTGTTCGACCACTTACAGCTTCCTGGCGATGACGAGTGGTTCAAGAGCTATTCGTCGAAAGAGTATCTGGTGACCTACATCAGAGCTCAAACTCAAGTATCCCCGATCAGCCTTAAAGATTTTTCCTTTGTCGTTATTTCGTATTTTGCATATCTGATGTTTCCTTTGTGTTTAGGCCAACGCCATCCTTGCTCGGGCTATCTGTGACGCCCCCAAAATAGGTATACACAACACCCATTCTGAGTCGCCAAATACATGGTACAGAAACAACTACAACTTTATTATCACAACAGTAAAACTGTGAGTTTAAATACAAATATTATCTTCTAGACAATATCTATACTCAAATAAATCCTCATCACATTTATTGATACATTATTTTACAAAAATGGTGAGGACTATTAAACAATCCTTTCTAAAACCTTCATTCCATACCCCAGGCTTCAAGACTCGCTATATTCTCGCCTCCCCGAGAAGAATGGAACAAAAAGGAAAAGGGTGAGCTCAACTAGCTCAAGAAGAATATTATGACTAAGATAATATACAACAAATTATCGTTAGTCTTCAACAGGAAAAATCGATAGAATACAATAGACAACAAGTTTCGAGATCAATATTCGCAATGAAATAATAATTCATAGAAGAGTTACGTAGAGAATGAAATCTACTATAATCTATGAATTTAATAAATTCATCATCAATATTTTATCCCCTCAGAACATCAATCAATATTCATCTCAAATCAAATATTCATCTTTGCACTACAGCCAAAGATATTCATCAATCCATTATGTTCATCTCAACACTGCTCATCTTTGCACTAAAGGCCAAAGATATTCATCACTCAGGTCGTCATGTTCATTTAAACACTGCTCATCTTTGCACTACAAAGCCAAAGATATTCTTCAGAATCATTCATCTTTGCACTACAGCCAAAGATATTCTTCAAAATCATTCATCTTTGCACTACAGCCAAAGATATTCAATAATATCATCATTTAAGACCGAGGATGATGAAAAATATTTTTAAAGAACGAATCCAAAGGAAACAAAATGACAAGAATTAAGGATTAAGGATTCAGTACTTTGTTTTATCCATGTCCAACAATACCTCAAAAATAATCATAGTGGTGTAAAATTCAAGAATGATCAAAACATGGATACAATCAAAGCTAGTATCCGTATTAGATATATTTTGGACGAAAAGAAGAAATTTTATTTTTTTGGTGAATAGTGCCAGATATCGTGAATAAAGTCAGATACGTGAATAAAGTCGTAGACACGTGAATAAGAACTCCGACACCAAAAGATAGAAATTCCATAAAAACATTTTCACGCTTCATGAATAGTACTTGTGAATAAGAACTCGTGAATAGTAACTCATGAATAGTAACTCGTGAATAGTAACTCAGAATAGTAACCCCATACATGAAAAAGTTCCAAATTTGATAAAAAGTTCCAACTAATATTTCAAAGATAATGATATCAAGAAATAATATCATTACGAAAAAAAATAATATCCTTACCTCAAAGAATCAAGATTTCTAAGGAAAGGCTCAAGTGATGTCGAATGAAACTTGTACTTGAATAAAGAACTCTCAAAGTATCTAAATACTCACAAAATACGCCAATAATATAGAGAGAGAAGAGAGAAAACTTTTTTTCGTGTGATTTTCAATTCTAACTTAGCCTCTATTTATAGGAAAATGTTAAGACGCCAAGGCATTTTAACTCGCAACCTCGATGGCTTTACTCGCTACTATTCCCACCCACCACATTTGAAAATTCAATTGAGCACATTTCTCACCAACCAAAAGTGGGGCCCACCAATTCTAGAATTTTCCATCAAAATCATTTATAACCTAATTTCTCAATCACCACCTCTTAAAATTCATAATAAATTATACGCTCATCTTTAATTCGCTCAAAATTTGTGGACATATACTCAACTTATATATGTATAACATATCCAAAAATTACAACGATCCAACTATTTGGATTAAATATTATAACTCACACAATAAAGTCAGAATAACACCGATTTGATCTTTTAATACCTCTAATCCGACAAAAATACAAATAAAACATCTCAAAGATTAATTCCTTCATTAATAACCACATAAATAAATCCATCATTTATATTCATATAAAATAAATATTTCCTTATCATATGAATCAATAATTAATTATTCACAAATAATATTACGTAATCACATTTATGATAATCAGTCGCTCCTCAGAAAGAGGGGCTTTCCAATAAGGATCTCTCCTTATCGGGCGCGCAATTAGGTGACCAAACCTCTCCTTAGATGTAACTTTCTAGACATTGCCAATAATGTTATCTAATAATATTATTCAAATAATATGAATTATCGATCCGATAATGGAAATATCAGTGCAAAGACAATTATCAAACAATAATAATATAAAATATCAACGCAACAATTATCAATCAATAAAATAAAATATCGAACAAGAATTCACCGTGAAAATTATCGAGTAAAGCCTTCACGTAAGGATCAATAATTCAACAATACTGCGTAATACCGCAAAGCTATCAGCGCAAACCACGCCAGACATCAGATTTTAACCAATTTGGTATTCCAACAAATTTAATTCTGTAATAATTACGCCGTTATTTTTAAACAACTTATATTTGTCGCTTTCCTCATCCAATCGCTTTCACATGGGGCCCACATGGTCATACTGCTTCCCATTTATTTAATATTCCCCGACAAACTAATATTCTCCGACAATATTCCACGACCAAACGAATATTCCCCAACAAAATGAATATTTTATAACCACTTGCTTATTTTGAAATATTTGCGATTTAACCCTTAACTATCCACATTAATCAAATCAACCCTTACTATTTCAAAATAATAAATAAAGGAAATTCCTTTTATTTAAAAAAATTTCGGTCTTACAACCTCCTCTCCTTATGAAATTTCGTCCTCGAAATCGACGACGCATTCTGGTGTTTCAAAAAGGTGAGGATACCTCGCTTTCATTTCCGCTTCCAATTCCTGTGTCATTTCTCTATAGCATGATTCCTCCACAAAACTTTAACTTGTGGTATGACCTTTTCATGGCGTAGGGACATGCTCCTTCCTATCCAAAATCTCGACAGTACCTCCTCATATACGTTAGTCTTCTGCTATCTCGTCTGTTCTAACTCTATAACGTGGTTCGGTCTTTCACATATTTACGGGTACGATATGTGAAACACATTATGAACACAAGACATACTTTGAGGTAACGCAAGTCTATAGGCTACATTTCCTATTCTTGTCAAGAATTTGAAATGGACCAATAAATCGTGGATCGAGCTTTCTCTCTCTTCCCAAATCTTGTAACTCCCTTCCATGGAGCAACTCGCAATAATAATACATGATCCCCACACTAAATTCCACGCCCTTTCGATGAAGATCCGCATAACTCTTTTGTCGATCTTGTGCCGCTTTGTATACGCTTGTCGAATCATTTGGATCTTTTCTAGAGTCATATCGTACTAACTCGGGTCCCAACAATGTTGCTTCACCCACCTCATCCCAACATATCGAGAACGACATTTTCGGCCCATATAATGCTTCAAATGGAGCCACACCTATACTTGCTCGATAACTCGTTGTTGTAGGAGAATTCCACCAATGGTAAATACTTATCCCAACTACCTTTAAAGTCTAGGACACAGAGTCTTAATATATCTTCAAGAGTTTGAATAGTCCTCTCTCGATCATCTCGTCTGCTTTGGGGATGGTATGCCAACTAAATCGCAAACTGCGCCCATAGCTTTTTGCAAGCTAACCCAAAATCTTGAAGTGAATATCGGGTCACGATCCAAACTATGGATACAGTATGCCATGCAACCTCACAATCTCATTTACGTATATACTAGCAAGACGCTCAAGTGAATAAGTCTCCGTAGACGGCAAGAAATGAGTAGACTTGGTTAATCTATCAACAATAACCCAAATAACATTGATGCCTTGAGAAACCGTAGGAAGACCCAGAACGAAATCTATGGTAATGTGTTCCCACTTCCATTCCGGAATCTCAAGTGGTTGCAACGGACCCTTAGTACTACTAGATGCTCCGCCTTTACACGCGCGGCAAGTTAAACACATCGAGATAAACTTTGCAATCTCTCTCTTCATATTGTTCCACCAAAATGTATTCACGATACATTTTAGTACTTCCAAGATGGATTGCAAATGGTGTATTGTGTTCCTCCATCATAATCTTGTTCTTCAAATCAGATTCGTTAGGAACACAAAGTCTAGAGTGGACTCGAAGTATTCCTTCTTCATCAATTCTCGCTTTCGGAATAGCTCCTTCTTGTACTTTTCTTCTTCATACGATCGACTCTCCGGCCTTTGGGCTCGGCTTTATAACCTTAACTTTTTCTATTAAAGTTGGCTCTATGTGTATACTTGACATCATCGCACTCGCTCCTCGCATATGATCTTCTATTCAACGCGTCACCTACCACGCTCGCTTTTCCGTGATGGCATGGTCGTAACATGTGCTAAAATGAGTCTCCTCTCGAGTTCTTCAAGCTCTTCCCACATTCCTCGCTTCCATTCAATTTTGTATTTCTACGAGTCGAGTCACCGTTAATGGAATAGCGATTCGAGAATATCCTTCAACGAATCTCCGATAATAACCAACTAAGCTTCAGAAAGCTACGATTTCGACATCGACTTAGGTTGCTTCTCAACTGCGACTCATATCCCAATCTTGGATAACACGTCACAATGACACCTACCAGCTTTACTATCGCATCTAATATGACGCCCCTACAGAGAGTCCGCTTTAGTGAATTCCACAAAGGAAGTCACAAGATAAAGGCTCAGTACCAAATTTATAGTTGAATTTTTAACTCCTCAAGTTCAATAGAGCCATCCGATATGAGATTTTAGAAATGAGTTTTGTACCGTTCAAATTCGATACAAAATTTAATATCGTGCTTTGGGAGTAAGCCAAGAAATTCTTCAGAAACACGCCAGAAAAATCAATAACAACAGAATATTATTCAAATCGACGTGTCTTTATTCAAATCCATAACATGGACTAAGAAAACTTGACATCCGTAATAAACGAATGACTTCATGGCTTGATATGAAAATGTTTGATTACAATGGTTTGATTGCTTGAATTCAATAACAAAGTTGCTTAGAATATGAAAACTAACAACCTTACGTAAAGTAATCAATTTCGGCATGATGAGTAGTTAACCTTAAAATCACATCAAAAGCAAATATCTCTATAGAAATAAGGTTAACAGTGTAATGTGATAAAGCCAACCCTGAATCAAGCAAGATTTTTAAACAACTGGATGTAATGAAAGTTTCTCCTAATGGAGTCTCCATGATATAGGTCAAAGTTTAATTTCTCCGTAGTCAAGTTCAAACGCTGAGCGCAAGTAAGAGAGATAAAAGAAATGGGTAGAACCGATATCTAGTAAGGTATAAACTTCGCAAGAATTTATAATTAACTAACCTGCTAAACTTCGTCGTTTCTCTCGATTTTGACCGGCCACGAAAAAACGCCTTCCAAAGAATCGCCGACTTTCGACTTTTCAGATCCGCCTCTGTGCCAACGTCCCCAACCGAACTTGATTTCGCTTATAGACAAAATCGAAGCTATGTGACCATCTTTTCCACAACTAAAACATACCTTGAAGGCTTTTCAATAGCTTTGATTTTATATGTCCCTCCTCTCCGCATCTCAGAGATCTAACCGGGCGATCGTTCTCTTCCCTAGAATTTGTTGTCAGGTGTTTATGTCAGCCGCCGACATCTTCCCGTCATTGTTAAATCTTCTTTTTAGATTGACATCTCTTTCCATAATATCAACGCTGTCATGCGGCTTTTACCCATGCATCACTCATTCTCACTGCTCGCTTATTTCTTCTTTCACCAGATTCCAAATTTTTATCATCTTATACTCGCCAAAGAGTGCTTCGCTCAAGCATCACGACGGGTAACACAAGCTTGAATCGTTGCATCCTTTTGCTCCACGATCGCCTCGCAATTCTTCACCGCTCTTTTCTAACTCATGAATACGATTTTGCAATTCTATATTTTGATCATAAAATACCTCTAATAAACTCTCTTCGTGTACCTCTTCTTCCTCTTCTTCCTCACTCTCACCGTTACATCCATGATTATCTCTAAAAAGCAACTATCAATTCTTCACTCACCACACGGATATCTCTAATTCCTTCTTCACCGACATCACATTATCCTAGTCATGATTAGAGGTGTCTCCACGATCTCATTCACTCCATCATTAACGCTCTCAAAGCAGCCCATTCTTAAAAACTATCATAAAACAAGGGTTAATTAAATAAATTAACAAATCACATAATACCCTATATTACGACCAACCAACAAATAAGCTTAGGTAGGACACACTAGCTGTAAGGATTTACTCGCCTCTCCTCCTAGTTCTATTCCCCGATCTCCGCCAGAGATCATATCCCTAAGCTCGATATTAACCGCGACGCCCCCAAAATAGTATACACAACACCCATTCTCGAGTCGCCAAATACATGGTACGTAAAACAACTACAACTTTTATTATCACAATAGTAAACTGTGAGTTTAAATACAAATATTATCTTCTGTATAATATCTATATACAAATAAATCCTCATCACATTTATTGATACATTATTTTACAAAATGGTGAGGACTACTAAACAATCCTTTCTAAAACCTTCATTCCATACCCCCACTGCATTTCTATATTCTCGCCTCTTGAGAAGAATGGAACAAAAAGGAAAAGGGTGAGCTCAACTAGCTCAAGAAGAATATTATGACTAAGATAATATACAACAAATTATCGTTAGTCTTCAACAGGAAAAAATCGATGTAATACAATAGACAACAAGTTTCAGATCAATATTCGCAGCTGAAATAATAATTCATAGAAGAGTTACGTAGAGAATGAAATCTATTATAATCTATGAATTTAACAAATTCCATCATCAATATTTTATCCTCAGTAACATCAATCAATATTCATCTCAAATCAAATATTCATCTTTGCACTACAGTGCCAAAGATATTCATCAATCCATCATGTTCATCTCAACACTGCTCATCTTTGCACTAAAGGCCAAAGATATTCATCACTTGGTCATGTTCATTTAAACACTGCTCATCTTTGCACTACAGCCAAAGATATTCTTCAAATCATTCATCTTTGCACTACAAAGCCAAAGATATTCTTCAAAATCATTCATCTTTGCACTACGAAAGCCAAAGATATTCAATAATATCATCATTTAAGACCGAGGATGATGAAAATATTTTTAAAGAACGAATCCAAAGGAAACAAAATGACAAGAATTAAGGATTAAGGATTCGTACTTTGTTTTATCCATGTCCAACAATACCTCAAAAATAATCATAGTGGTGTAAAATTCAAGAATGATCAAAACATGGATACAATCAAAGCTAGTATCCGTATTAGATATTTTGACGAAAAAGAAGAAATTTTATTTTTGGTGAATAGTGCCAGATACGTGAATAAGGCCGAGATATCGTGAATAAGAACTCTTACACCAAAAGATAGAAATTCCACAAAAACATTTTTACGCTTCATTAATAGTACTTGTGAATAAGAACTCGTGAATAAGAACTCATGAATAGTAACTCGTGAATAATAACTCATGAATAGTAACCCCATATGAAAAAGTTCCAAATTTGATAAAAAGTTCCAACCAATATTTCAAAGATAATGATATCAAGAAATAATATCATTACTTAAAAAAATAATATCCCTTACCTCAAAGAATCAAGATTTCTAAGGAAAGGCTCAAGTGATGTCAATGAAACTTGTAATCGAATAAAGAACTCTCAAAGTATCTAAATACTCACAAAATACGCCAATAATATAGAGAGAAAGAGAGAAAACTTTGTTTCGTGTGTGATTTTCAATTCTAACTTAGCCTCTCTATTTATAGAAAATGTTAAGACGTCAAGCAGCACTTAACTCTCAAACCCCGATGGCTTTACCTCGCTACTATTCCCACCCACCACATTTGAAAATTCAATTGAGCACATTTCTCACCAACCAAAAGTGGGGCCCACCAATTCTAGAATTTTCCATCAAAATCATTTATAACCTAATTTCAATCACCACCTCTTAAAATTCATAATAAATTATACGCTCATCTTTAATTGCTCAAAATTTGTGGACATATACTCAACTTATATATGTATAACATATCCAAAAATTACAACGATCCAACTATTTGATTAAATATTATAACTCACACAATAAAGTCAGAAATAACACCGATTTGATCTTTTAATACCTCCAATCCGACAAAAATACAAATAAAACATCTCAAAGATTAATTCCTTCATTAATAACCACATAAATAAATCCATCATTTATATTCATATAAAATAAATATTTCCTTATCATATGAATCAATAATTAATTATTCACAAATAATATTACGTAATCACATTTATGACAACCAGTCGCTCCTCAGAAAGAGGGCTTCCAATAAGGATCTCTCCTCACGGCGCCAGCAATTAGGTGACCAAACCTCTCCTTAGATAGAACTTTCTAGACATTGCCAATAATGTTATCTAATAATATTATTCAAATAATATGAATTATTGATCCGATAATGGGAAATATCATAAGCAAGGACAATTATCAAAACAATAATAATATAAAATATCAACGCAACAATTATCAATCAATAAAATAAAATATCGAATAAGAATTCATCGTGAAAATTATTGAGTAAAGGCCTTCTTACGTAAGGATCAATAATTCAACAATATCAGGCAATACCGCAGCTATCGCAAGCAACCACGCGCCACATATTATTTTAACCCAATTGGGTATTCCAACAAATCTTAATTAAGAATAATTACGCCGTTATTTTTAAACAACTTATATTTGTCGCTTTCCTCATCCAATCGCTTTCCAAGCTATGGGCTCACACAAGGTCAAGGCCGTTTAATATTCCCCATTTAATCTTCCCCGCGATGCATTTAATATTCCACCACCAAACGAATATTCCCCACAATAATGAATATTTTATAACCACTTGCTTATTTTGAAATATTTATGATTTAACCCTTAACTATCCACATTAATCAAATCAACCCTTACTATTTCAAAATAATAAATAAAGGAAATTCCTTTTTATTTAAAAAAATTTTGGGGTCTTACACTATCCCCTCTCTCGCCCGATCCACTAAGAAAGAAAATCAGCTGAAACACGATGTGTTTCTTCTCGAAGCCGAGTTGCGAGGTCGTGATTCAGAACTGAAGAGGGAGAGGGATCTGCACGCCGATACCTGAAACAAGGTGACGAAGGCTAATCGTCGGATTGCCAAACTCGAAGAGCAATATTCTTTACTTCAACAAGAGTTCGTCGGTCTCGACGGTCATGCCAAGAAGCTTGTGCAGGACAAGGAGCTTCTGGCCGAGGAGAACAAGGTCTTGGTGGGGAATCTTCACACCATCGAAGACGAATTCAATACAATGCATAAAAACATGAGAACGTTAACCCGGTTGAACAACGCATTGTTAGAGGAACAGGTCATCATCAAGCAATCGGCCATCAAGGAATATGAAGAGTCACCTGCCTTGACCGATAAGATTATGGCCCAGTTTGCTGAGGGGGTCGAAGCTTATCGAGAGAAGGCTCGGACGAAGCTGGTCAAGGCCGGATTGGATGTCTCGATCCTTGACTCTTCTGATGAGGAATCCGAGGTCGAAGCTGGTGATGATTTGCCTTAGTGTAGGATTTTCGTATTTGTAATTTTTTCTTTTTTAGTTTTGTAATTTGCTCGATCTGTTAGGCTGATGGTATGTGTATCCGAAGCCTGTCTGATCGGGAATTGTAAAACAGATTTGATATGAATGAAATAGTATAAAGTTTCTTAGTTGTTATCTCGATTAGTTTTGCTTGTTACTTTCATCGAATAGTTAGGTCATTTATGACTGTCTGGTCAATTTATGTCTGAAGCTTACATGATCGAATTTATAACTTTATCGATCAGTTATACTTGTGGCATTTACCGATCAGTTAAGTTCTTTCAGACTGTCTGATCGTTTTACGCTCGAAGCTTATCTGATCGGATGTGTAACTTTGTCAGTCAGTTATACTTGTGACCTTTTCTGATCAGTTAGGTCCCTCCGGACTGTCTGATCAGTTATGTCCGAAGCATGTCTGATTGGTAAAGCAGTGCAAATTTAAATAAAATAAGTATTTCTCGAAGAGAAGTTTTTATTCCATTGATAAATTGCATAGATTACATAAATGAAGGGGAGAATAGACATGCATTTACTGGTAATATTTTCTAAGTCTTCCAGCATGCCATGTATTCTTTACCTCAGGCCCATCTATAGCTCGAAGCAGGTAAGTCCCTGGCTTCGGCACCTCCACTACTTCGTAAGGGCCCTCCCAGTTAGGCATCAGCTTGCTTGTGTTCTGGGGGATTGATGCCTCTGACTTCCGAAGCACCAAATCTCATACCTCAAACCACCTCAGCTTCACCTTCTGGTTGTAGTGTCGGGCTGTTCTCTGCTGATAAATAGCCAACCTCAACATAGCAGAGTCCCGGGCTTCATCTAGTAGATCCAAATTTGTTTTCAGGCCTTCATCATTGTATAGTTCCTTGTATTGACTGACTCGAAGAGTGGGGAACCCAACCTCGACTGGTATGAGTGCATCGGTCCCGTATGCCAGTCGAAATGGATAATCTCCCGTTGTTGTTCTCGGAGTAGTTCGATATGCCCACAGAACGTTGAGTAGTTCTTCGGGCCACCAACCCTTTAACTCATCCAACCTCCTTTTTATCCCGTTGAGTAGGGTTCGGTTGGTTACTTCTACTTGACCATTCAATTGAGGGTGAGCAACTGAAGTCTTACGGTGTTGGATTCCCAATTCTTTCAGAAAACTTTCGAACTTTGACCCCACAAACTGTCTGCCATTATCAGAGACCACTGCCCTAGGAATGCCGAAACGGTAAACGACTCCTTCCTTTAGAAATTTCAAGCATTCTTGTTCGGTGATCTTCTGTAATGGTTTGACTTTGACCCACTTCGTCATGTAGTCAATAGCCACGATTACAAAGCTGACTTGCCCCTTGGCCTTCGGCAAAGGCCCTAAGATGTCGACTCCCCATACAGCGAAGGGAATCGGGGATAAGACTGAGTAAAGCTCTTTGGGGGGTTAATGTGGGATATTGCTATTCAGCTGACACTTGGGACATCTTCTGACGAATTCCTTGGCCTTTGTGTAGATAGTCGGCCAGTAATACCCCTGCCTCAAAATCTTGTGTGCCACTGACTTGGCCCCCATGTAATCTCCACAAATCCCTTCGTGTACCTCCCGAAGTGTATAGTTTGCTTTAGATGGTGTTAAGCACTTGAGCAATGGAGAACTGAAAGCCCTTCGATACAGATCTCCATCGATAAGTACAAAGTTTGAACTTCTGTGCTTGATTTTCCTTGCTAGCATGTGATCTGAAGGTAGCACCCGTCGGCCAGGTAGAAAATGTATGGTGTGAGCCAACAGTCCAGCCTATCAATACATAGTACCTCTTCTTTCGGGACACTTGGCTATTCCAATACCTCCAGATATACCGATCCGCTGAAGGAGCTTGCCTCTGTCGTTGCCAGTCGAGCCAAGGCATCTGCCACTGTGTTGTCTGATTGATCCACTCCCTGACAACTGACTGAACCAAAGTAGGCCAATTTACTCTTCGTTTATGCTATAAACCTCATTATTCTTACCCCCCGGGCCTCATACTCCCCCGATATTTGTTTGATGACCAGCTGTGAATCACTATAGATGACTAGATTTTATACTTCAAGGCTTCGGGCCAACTTCAGCCCGACTAGAATGGCCTCGTACTCTGCTTCGTTGTTGGTCGCTTTGAACTGGAACCGAATTTCTTGTTGGACTTTAAACCCTTCGGGACTCGTCAATATGACCCCGACACCACTGATATCCGAGGTTGATAAGCCATCAACGTATAGTGTCCATGAAATCCTCATGTGTTGCATTTCGGTCACCGACCCCACATCCGGTTCTGAGAACGAACATTCCACGACGAAGTCGGCCAGTGCCTGCCCTTTGATTGCTGTCCGGGATAGATATTGCAATGCAAACTATGTTAATTCCATTGCCCATGCTGCCAGTCTTCCCGATACCTCTGGTCGGTGTAGAATTTTCTTCAACGGCTGATCCGTGTATACCACCACCACCCGACCCTAGAAATAATGCCGAAGCTTCCAGCTTGCAATGATCAGAGCATAGGAAAATTTTTCCGTGTTCGGTAATGAATTTCGCATGTCGAGATTACATGGTCGACGTAGTATAATCGAACCGATTTCCCCTTTGTCTCGAACTAATGTCGCCCCTACCGCCATCGAACTCGCTACCAGATACAGATACAAAGGTTCCGAAGGGATCGATTTCATCAGCAGTGGTGTTGAAGAGAGATATTGTTTGATCCCTTGGAACGCGTCTTCGCACTCCGCATTGAAAGCTTTTCTCGTTCTTGGGCCCTTTCAAGGTGTCAAAAAATGATAGGCACCTTTTCGCGATTTGAGATTTAACCTCCGGAGGGCAAGAATCCGACCTGCCGGGTCTCGCACATCCTTATAAGACTTCAGAGATTTCATATCTAGGACCGCCTAAATCTTCTCTGGGTTTGCTTCGATTCCCCTTTTGCTGACCAGATACCCCAGGAATTTCCCCGATCCCAATCCAAACGTGCACTTGGTCGGGTTCAACCTCGGCTTGCGTCTTCTGATTGTCTCGAAGCAGTTTTCTAGATCTTGAAGATGGTCACGGACTAACATACTTTTAACGATCATGTCGTCTACGTAGGCCTCCATACTCCTCCCTAGCTACTTTGTGAACACGAAGTTCATCATTCGCTGATAAGTCACCCCGGCATTCAGTAGCCCGAAGGTCATTTTCCGATATGCATATATTGCCCGGTGCGTGATGAAACTTGTCTTCGAGATATCTTCCTTGCTCATTGAAATCTGGTGGTATCGTGAGAATGCATCCATGAAGCTCAGCATACCGTATCCCGAAGTGGCGTCTATTAACTGATCTATGTTGGGTAATGGATAGAAGTCTTTCAGACATGCCCTGTTCAGATCCGTTTAGTCGATGCACAGTCTCCACTTCCCGTTCTGCTTCTGGACCAAGACTACGTTGGCCAACCATTCTGGTTAATCGATTTCGAAGATGAATTCGGCCTCCAGGAGTTTGGCAATTTCTTCATCGATTATTTTCTGTCTCTTTGGGGCGAAAATCGTCCGTTTCTGTATGACTGGCTTTCTGTTTGGGTCCACATATAACTTGTGCAGGGCCACTGATTCGCTTACCCCTGGCATGTCACTTGGTTCACATGCAAAGATATCTGTGTAGACTTGGAGCAACTCTATCAATCCTGTTCTGAATGGTTCTGCTAATCCCGATCTGATTTTGGTCATTTTCTCTTTGTTGCTTGGCACCAGCTCTATATCCTCGGTTTCTTCGGCGGGCAAAGCGAGCGGTTCTATACTACCCTCAGTGAATGGCTCTATTTCAATGGCCACTGTCTATTTCTGCTTACTGACCCCGACCCCTGAGGAAATCAAGTTATTCCGATAACACCTTTGGGCAATGTCTAAGTCTCCTTTTACCTCCCCGATCCCGTTCGGTGTTGGGAACTTGATTTTGAAGTGGGGTATGGAAGTCACTGCTTGCAGGGCTGCCAGGGTAGGTCTGCCAAGGATCGCGTTGTACGCCGAATCCACCTGGACGACGAAGAATCTGACCATTATTTCGACCTGGTTGGGTGTCGTGCCAAACTTGACTGGTAGTTCGATGGTACCAGACACATACACCGGATCTCCACTGAACCCGTACAAAGGTCCTTCACCACCCAGGTCCATCTTCTTCCCTTGTAGATCCATCCTCTAGTAGGCATGACTGTACAGGATATCGACCGAGGATCCGTTGTCTATCATCATCCATTTCATGTCCACAGTCCCGACTTGGGCGGTTATCACCAATGCTCCATCATGCGGCTCGATGAGGTCCGTCGGGTAATCCTCGTCTGAGAAGGAGATAGATGTTCCAGGATATGCCCGATCCTTCCTAGTAGTTGACCCCGTAACCGATAACACTGCCTCGAGATGCCCGCTTCTCTTCTTTCCCGTCACCCGTCCAACAGAACCTCCCGAGATAACATCAATCACGCCTCGGGCTGGGGGGTTCTGTGGAGGCTGGGTGTCCTGATCTTGATTTCTGTTTTCTTCTCTAGGCGCTGCTGCATTACCCCGACCGGCCACATACTGTATTAATTGCCCATTCTGTACATTCTTCTCTATCATGTCCATTAGGTGGGTGCATGCTTCCGTCGAGTGCCCGATACTCTGATGGTATTCGCAATACTTATCCCGACCCCTCCTTCCAGGTTTGGTTCGTCTCGTGCATGGCTCGTAGAAGGGTTGATTCTTCATCTCCTCCAAAATTTTCGACTGATCCGCAGTAAGAGGGGTGTAGACCTTGCTGACGTTACGATTAGGCAATGGAGGTCGGTTACTTCCTGACCCTACTCCGTTGTAACTTTTCCTTCCCGGATTGTCCGATCTCCAATGATTGTTGTCCGACCATTAATAACTCTGTTTATCCCGATCTTTAGACTTCTCGTAGGACTGGGAGTACGGTTTGAAATTTCCCATCGCTTCTTCTATTGCTATGAACCATTCGGCCCGATGAAAGGCTTCGGTTAGATCTGCAGGAGGGCTGATTACCAAATCTTTGACCAGTTTCTTGGACCTCCCGATATCCAACCCTATCGTGAAAAATCCCAAGGCTTGCGGGGAATTCAACTCTGCTACCGACCCCACAGCCTCTCGAAATCTCTTCACGTACTGGCCTAATGTTTCATCCGACTTCTATCGAACCTGCATGAGGGATGCTGTGATCTTTCCTCGTTTCCTGTTGCTTCCGAACCAAGCATGGAACTTATCTCGGAGATCGTTCCACGACCCGATCGATCCTGCTGCCAAAGTCCCCATCCACTCCCTACCACTCTTTTTCAACGTTGTAACAAACATGTGACAGTTGGCTGCATCCGAATGTCCGTATTAAGACATTAGACGGTCATACCCATCCGAATGATCATAAGGGTACCCTAACCCGTCGTACGTGTCCATGGAGGGCATCTTTTTCTTCGGATCGGCTGTGACTTGGTTGATCCCTGGTGAGAAGGGCGATCCAGGACACCCTGAAGAGGTCCCCATTGGACTCGTAGTTTCTCTAGTTCTGCGACTCTTCGGGCGAGGGGATCGGCTTCTTCCTTCCGAGGGGACGATCGGGGTCTGTCCCTCCTATAATCAGGGGATACATCCCTCCTCCACTATCCTGATCTGCCCAGATGCTCCGACCTGCGCTTAGCCGAACGACTTCTTTTGCTCTTTTCTCTTCCAGCCCCTCCCCGTCGGGGTGATCGGGATCGACTCCAATTTCGACGCCTTTTGGAGGATGCCTCATGTTCTCCATTCATTTTCGCCATCTTCTGTTTGAGCTCTTCCTGTTGGAGACGAAGGGCCAGTATGGCGTAGTTGTTCTGTTGCATCTTCTTCTGTAAGATGAGTTCTCTCTGATCTCGGCTACCTTCTCCTCGGGTCTTTCCATGCACCTCCAGTGCCCGAGATTGGCTTTCACCCGCACGACTAGCCTTAGATGGGGTGTGATGGCTGCCATGGAAGAGTTTTTGTTGAAGAGGAGGAGGTGGTATCTCTTCCAAATTCGGAATCCTGGACCCCAGGCTATCCTTCACCGACCCCCTCACCTGTGTGGTCTGGTGTGACTGCTGGGACTTTGCCTTTTCCTGGGCAAAGACATTGTTTTCTTTACTCGCCATAATCTCCTGCCGGAAAAGAGGGTGGTGATTGCAAAAAGCACTAAAAGCCCTCCTTCTAGCGCCAATGTTAACGCCAAGTTTCGTCTACGCGTCCAATCATAGAATCCACGCAACAAACTCAAGACAATAACGGATCACACAAGCTTGACTACCGTGTCAGGCGGGATAGCTCCGGTGTGAGAATAAGTACAGGCCGTTCACATGGTTTAACAATGGAGGCTTAAGTATTTAGTGCTCAAAGATGTATTACCTATTAATCGTAGTTAAGCCTTGTATTTATAGCCATTCTCATCTCCTAAGAGTCCCTCTCCGAGTTGGAATAGGACTCCTAAGTATGGTAGTTGCCTATATTTGGGTCCAACACAATCTCCTTAAAAGGTGCAAGTGGAATCCCTTTCCAACAGTACCTTTGGAGTCGCCTTGTTGACATATGATTAGCGTTAGGACTCTTAACCACGTAATCCCCTTATTACTCCCAACTCTACGTGTGGGCCGTCCGCATTGTGCCCAACCCAACCAAGCACCGATGCAGGCCTCAGTCCCGAGGACGCAAAGACCCGACCCCGACCTCCATGATCACAACCGGATCCCAGCCTATTGGGCTCGGGTATCCGAACCCGAACGTCCACGACCTCCTGTATGTCTTTGGCCATATCGGCCCAACCTCCTCGATTCCAGCCCCGGCTTACAGCCAACATGAGGATCGGTAAAACACTCCCGAACATTCATGAACGCAATCAAATTGCACAAATAAAGCAAAAACGTGGAAAATCAGAGTTTTAAAATTTTACAAACCATATACCCGGATCATCCTTTATGCACAATTATTAATTAAAAAAAAAGATAAAGAATAAGAATCATACCCTTGAAGATTCGAGCTTCCTCAGGTACAAGTTCACCTCCAATCTTTTTCGCGTTCAACTTGAATCCACCGGGTTTGGTTCCTTCCTTTGATCAATGTTAGCCACCCAAGTGTTTGGCCTCTAGAGGTGATCCACCAAGGAAGAAGAAAGATTCAAGAATATGGGTGGTTGGCTAAACCCTAGTTTTTCTATCTCTCATAGAAAAAGAGCATACTCTCCCAACTATTGGAATTACGTATGTTGTCAAAAAGCCAACATCAACTCTAACACCTTCACCCATAATAAGACTCCTCTTATTTATAGATGTAGGAAACCCTCCTTAACAATTAAGGAATTGAGTTTTATTTTAATTAATTAAGCTCCCTAATCTTATTAGAGATAATTAATTAAACTCTTTTAATTAATTAGCCTCCTAATCTAATTAGGATATATAATGAGAGTACTTTTATTAATTTATTCCCAAACTCCTTTAGGAATTAAATAATAATAATAATAAGACTTTTCTTATTAATTTATATTTAATATTTCTAAAATATTAAATAATAAATATTAAGTTATTTAATTTATTCTATCACCATAGATTAAATTAAATATACTTAACTTATTATTACGATTATGTCATTAACTTCTTAAATAATTATTCTTCCTTTTATGGTGTGACCCTTTAGGTTCTCCATATTAAATCTAATTGTGAATAAATCAATTAGAACAATTCTAATCTTATTTAAATAAATAAATTAAAATATTAATTTATTTTAATAAAAATATTTATTCTACAATAGGGATAAGCCTCCCTAGCGATCAACGACTTTCCAGATAATATAGATTTCAACATTAATCATAAAAGAACATTTGAGTAAATAGTTACCGTACAATTCAATCCTTCCACCATACAATGTCCCAATTTAATATAAGACATGGAATTACTGTCAAGTCTTATTTTATTTAATTATATGTATTTCGACTCTTAAATGCACAACTCCAAATAATGCAAATTAGAAACTCCTTTCTAATTTTATTCTGCCTTGGCCAAGGACTACTGGGTTGTCATTTATCGAATCACATAGGACATTTCTCTTCTTTTACTAGAAGCGGTAGATTCTTTATTGATCATACATTATCTCCATGTACGACTTATTATACCCAAGCATACCCTTTGATATACCCTAAGGGTCTTAAGGAATAAGTCAAAGTATAACTCATCATACATAAGATACTATGATGATCTCAAGTCCAAGGATCACTTGTACTACTATCACTACAGGAATTTCTATTGACAGGCAAGTAAAACTCCATTAGGTATTCCTTAGTGAGCCACGTTCAGTGAACTTATTCTCTAATAAGCACCTATATACTTGCTTTAGTGTCTCCACACAAATAATCATGAGATCAATCATCCTCATCTAATGAGCAAGCAACGTATGTACCAATCTATCTGGATTCACTAATCCCCAATTTAGTAATCCAATGATTGGGAACTATTTTAGTTTTAACCTTTCTAAGAATTTAGATCTCATTAGAATGATCATCATCATTATTCTAAAAGCATTGCTTAAAACTATGGGTTTATCACATATTATAAAACAGCATCATGTAGATAATTTAAAGCCTTTAATAAATTAATACTTTTTATTAATAAATGAATAAGATTGTTACAAAGTATATGTTTTATCATCAAACATGATTGGCTTTTGTGCATATTACTTTCAATCTCCCACTTGCACTTAAGCCAATCGCCATGGTATCTCATACCCTTCTTCTCTAAGTGACGATTATCCTGCTGTTGGATAAGCTTTAGTTAATGGATATGTAATGTTGTTCTTGAGAGTCCACTATCTCTATAGTGATTTTCCATCTTTCAATGATTCCTATAATCAAGTGAAAGTGCCACAAAACATGTTTAGATTCAAGATGAGACTTATGAACTATTCCTAGTTCTGTAATGAACTTTTCATCCAAACAATCAACTTGCAGCTTCATTTATAGCTCTATACTTTGTCTTTATCACTAAACCAACAACTCTTTGCTGTTTGGAACCTTTCCAATTCACTGCACCACCGTTCAAGGTAACTCTTTACCTTAAAGTAGATTTTCTGTCGTCTTGGTCTATCTGAAAAACTTGAGTTTGTTAAGCCCTCTAGTTTTAATTTAGACCAACCATTAATATGATCACATCATTAGTGCTGGTTAAGTACTTTAAGATGTTTTTCACTGACTCATAGTGAACTTCTCCAGAATATGACTGATCAACATCAGGTCCCGTATATTTCATTGCATACATGATAGTTACTCATGTGATCTCTCTTTTTGGAGTCTTTGGGGACTATTTAGAGAGATACACTCCATGGCTCATCAACATGAGATATCCCATAGAGTTTGCCATACTAAACGACTTTAGCATCAAATGAATATACGTTCCATGGGTTAAGTCGAGCATCCTATTAAATCTATCTATACAGATTTGTATCCCCAATTAAGATACTCTTCCCAAATCATTCATGGAGGAATATTTAGACAACTTTATCTTTACTGATTGTAGCATTGGTATGTCATTCCTTATCCGTAGTATATCAACATATAATACTAGGAATGTCACGACGCTCCCACTGACCCTTTTGTACACACTAGATTCATTCTTATTTGTGATAAAATCAAACTCTTTTGATTTATTTCATCAAAGCGAATGTTCCATTTTTGAGAAGCTTGTTTCAATCCATTTCTCTGAGTGTCTACAACTCTTACCTCATCGTATGTAACTGGATCATCATCTTCTATGATACGTACCTCATCATCATCATCATCCATAATGAATCCATACCTCCTGTGTATCTTCTTGATATTCCGCAGATTACGATTCGATTGTGGTACAATAGGTCTATCTACAGGTTCCTCTTATTTGACTTATAGTGTTTGTGGTTCTTGAACTCTTCAAGATCTATTATCCTCTCACTAGCCCTTTCAATGATAAACATCTTTATCTTAGAAGGTAGTGTGTTTCGCAACAAACACCTTTTGCTAAGTAGGATTATAGAACATATACCCTAAACTTACTTTAGGATGTCCCACAAATTTGTACTTGTCAAATCTTGTCCCAAGCTTATCCTTTGAAACCTTTTCACATAAGTTGGACAACCCCTTATCTTAACATACTTAAGATTAGGAATCCTCCCTATCCATAACTTTTATGGAGTCTTGGGGCCGGATTTTGAGGTTACCTTTTTCGTAGATATACAGCCATTTCTAGAACATTATCCCAGAAGGATACTGGAATGTCGGTAAAATCATTATAGACCGCACCATGTCCAACAAGGTACAATTTTTCCTTTCAGATACACCAATCAATTATTGCGTATCAGGAGGCGTCCATTATGAGAAAACCATTTGAGATGATCTAGAAACTTATTATACAAGTATTTATTCCTTGATCTAATCAAAGAATCTTAATACTTTGCCAATTTGTTTCACTTTAGAATTCTTTGAACCTTTCAAATAATTCACACTTGTATTTCAGCAAATACACACATTCAACTTTTTGAATAATCATCTCCTTTTCTTATACTAGTTTGTTCAATTTGCAAAATTATTTTTCACATAAGTCAAGTATACAAAATCAATTAAGTAATATTCCAGTTCTATACAAAACATTATTATTATAAATAGAACATCAATTGTTCTTAAATATAATACCAAAGATTTCATTGTCCAACAATAAAATGGAAATAATGTTTCTAATGAGAACTGGAATACAATAACATCTTATTGACTTAATAGATTTGTCAGTAGGCAATGCTAAACAATAAGTTCCTATGGCTAATGCAGCAACCTTTGCTTCATTTTCCATACATAGGATTACTTATCTTTGTTTAGCTTTCTACTTCTGCTTGGTCCCTTCATAAATTTATATTTATGATAACAAAAGTCGGTATCCAATACCCAAGTTGAACCTTGACTTAAAGAAAAATTTATTTTAAGCATAAACAAAAACTATATTTGTTATCGAAACTTCACTAAGTTTCTTTGGTTAGCCTCTGCAAGATGCTTATCGCAGTTTCTTTCCAGTGTCCAGGCTTATTGCAGTGGAAGCAAACTCATTTGCTATCCGTATCAGTTTTGTTCTTATTATCCTTTGTTTTGCCTTTCTATTTACCTTCTTTGAATCGTTCTTCTTTCCAGAAGATCCTTTGACCCCTACAAGTAAGACATGGTCTTTCTTGGTTGGAAAGTGACTCTCAACATTTTTCAACATGTTAAACAAATCAGGGACGTTGATATCTAGCTTGTTCATATGAAAAATTCATAACAATTGTGAAAGGAGTCCGGGAGTGAGTGCAAGATCAAATCTTGGCACAACTTCCCATCCATGACAAAACCCGTTGTCCTAACTGTTCAATCAAATTTATCGTCATTAGGAATTTTATCTGTACTGTAGTGTCATCGGCCATTTTAGATCGGAAGAGCTCCTAAGATATCTGATATCTATCAGTCCTATTTTCCTCACTATCAACTACTTGATGAGCAAGAATATAGTAGGAGCATCCATAGTTTCATGCTGACGTTGAAGCTCGTTATTCATGGATGTAAGCATGATGCATTGAGCCAACTGTGCATCATCTTGCCACTTTCTAAAAGTAGCAATCTCTTCCTCAGAGGCATTATCGCGCAACCATCAGCGGGATAGGCGTATTAAGGACATAAGATAGCTTTTAAGCCGTGAGAACTTTTCTCAAATTCCTTAACCAATCCATTTGATTCGGTCCGGTTAAATAACATCTAATATTTTTCGCAGTGATAGTAATTTAGACATTGTAAAATTCTGTAAATGAATTTGTAATTAACAACATTTTAGCATACATTCTTTTATTAATTACCAAAATAAATTAGGTCTTGTTTTAAATTGGTATCTCCCACTATTTTCTTCAAACTATATTACCCTCACTTATATAGTTCGACAAAATCTAATTAAAGATTTGCTAGTGAGAATAAGGATCCCATTTCAAATGTATATAGCCTTGTGGTGACACAACAAACTATATATAAATAAATAGGTAGACAACTATTGTCAATTACATCAACTATGCAACTCCTTCTATTTTTCCTCTTAGATTATTTGATCAAGTGGTGGCACATCCGAATCAAAATTACCCAAGTTAAGTCCAACCTAGCACTCCATATATTCAAAAAAGAAAAATATTGTCCTTGTGGTGACACAACAAAATAATATTGTTCAATTTTCTTTATAAGCATCAAATGTGATAAATTAACATCTTAAATACTTAATACTTGCCTTGTGGTGACACAACAAACTCATATTAAATATTTAATACTCTATTAATTTTTATCATTCTAGAAGGCGACGTTCGATATTCCAAATATCTTTGAACGCTTAGGACTTAATATAAATTTTTTTTGAGGAATTTTGTTATTAATTTATCTCATCTTATTTAGCGCGCATGCACATATGTGTATAAAATACGCGTCATATTAATGAACATGCGAAGCATGTTTGCATAATATATAATATATATAGTATAAGCATGCACATATAGAATACTATATTCTACCCGGATTGATTATGAACTTTTATTCTAGTTTGGTTCACTAGAGCCACCAAGTGAACCAAAAGGTCAAACCCTAGGGGTGCAAGAATTAATATTTAAATATAACTATTACATTTAAACCTGGGCTCCATTACAAACGAGTCTTCAAGCGCTCCTTGCCCCTTGATCTCCAATTTTTCAAAATTAATTCTAACTATTCCTATTACAAAACAATTTAAAATAAATAGAAACCTTGATCAACAATCAAGGGGAAGTACATAGGAGGGAGATAGAATTTACATTAAGAAAAATTAAAGAAGACGAGGTACGCAGACCTCATTTAATAAAACCCATACATTCATGCATCCAACTAAAATAAAATTCAATCACATTGGTCAATAGTCCATAATCAATCCCATTTATTATCATACACATCATCATATGCATCAATAAATAACATTCATCTCATGAATATATTGATATCATTTAATGGGCAAATTTAGTTAGCATAAAATCTAATTTTGAATCAAAATAAACTCATTTATTTTAATCCAAATTTAAATGAAAATAAACCTCTTTTATTTTAATTTATCCTATTTTGAATAAAATAAACTATTTTATTTTAATCAAAATCTTTAATCAAAATAAACTTATTTATTTTAATTAATTATGGAATCCAATTCCATATATAAAAAAAAACTCCTTTATTAAAGGAAACATGAATTCTCTTTCCTATTCACAAATAAACTCCTTATTTTGAATAATATGAAATCTTATTTCATATATAAATAAACTCCTTTATTTAAGGAAATTAGGATTCTTTTCCTATTAACAAATAAACTCTTTTATTTTGAATAATATGAAATCTTATTTCATATCTAAATAAACTCCTTTATTTAAGGAAACATGGAATCCAATTTCAACTCTAATTAGTTATCATGGAATACAATTCCAACTCTAATTAGTTAGCATGAAATTTAATTTTAAAATTAAAATAAACTTTTTTTTATTTTAAGATTAAAATAAACCTTTTATTTTAAAATTAAAATAAATTTTATTTTAATTATAAAATTGTTAAAATATATATATATATATATATAATATATATATATAAAAACAAGCCACGTGAATGCTTCGTAACATAATATGATAATTAAATATATAATATGTATCTCTATATATATATATATATATATATATATATATATATATATATATATATATATATATATATAATATAACTGTATATATATTCCCCTGATATATATACATCCCTTGAATCTCCTTTAATGATTAATGTGATCCAGAGTATTATATATATATATATATATATACATGATAATATAATATATAATAAACATGTATATAGATATCCTCATTGCGGAATCATAATATATATATATATATATATATATATATATATATATATATATATATATATATATATATAAATTCACGTTGGATGAAGCAACAAGAAATCAATATATCTTTTTGATTAAACGCGAATCACGGACGGACGTAATAATTAAAAAAAAAAATTGTTATTAGATTTTTTTTTTAAATAAATTTTATAAAATTATGCCCAATTAAATTGTTCTAAACACATATCAATATACATATCAAATTAAAACAATTAATAATTCGCATAAAGGTTTGGCTCTGATGCCACTGTTAAGTTTGTAATATTCATGAACGCAATCAAATTGCACAAATAAAGCGGAAACGTGGAAAATTAGAGTTTTAAAATTTTACAAACCATATACCCGGATCATCCTTTATGCACAATTATTAATCAAACGAAAAGATAAAGAATAAGAATCATACCCTTGAAGATTCGAGCTTTCTCAAGTACAAGTTCACCTCCAATCTTTTTCGCGTTCAACTTGAATCCACCGGGTTTGGTTCCTTCCTTTGATCAATGTTAGCCACCCAAGTGTTTGACCTCTAGAGGTGATCCACCAAGAAAGAAGAAAGATTCAAGAAGATGGGTGGTTGGCTAAACCCTAGTTTTTCTATCTCACATAGAAAAAGAGCGTACTCTCCCAACTATTGGAATTACGATATGTTGTCAAAAAGCCAACAACAACTCTAACACCTTCACCCATAATAAGACTCCTCTTATTTATAGATGTGGGAAACCCTCCTTAACAATTAAGGAATTGAGTTTTATTTTAATTAATTAAGCTCCCTAATCTTATTAGAGATAATTAATTAAACTCTTTTAATTAATTAGCCTCCTAATCTAATTAGGATATATAATGAGAGTACTTTTATTAATTAATTTCCAAACTCCTTTAGAAATTAAATAATAATAATAGTAATAATAATAATAAGACTCCTCTTATTAATTTATATTTAATATTTTCAAAATATTAAATAATAATATTAAACTATTTAATTTATTCTATCACCATAGATTAAATTAAATATACTTAACTTATTATTACGATTATGCCATTAACTTCTTAAATAATTATTCTTCCTTTTATGGTGTGACCCTTTAGGTTCTCCATATTAAACCTTGTGAATAAATCAATTAGAACAATTCTAATCTTATTTAAATAAATAAATTAAAATATTAATTTATTTAAATAAATAATATTTATTCTACAATAGGGATAAGCCTCCTTAGCGATCAACGAACTTTTTCGGGATAATATAGATTTCAACATTAATCATAAAAGAACATTTGAGTAAATAGTTACTGCATAATTCAATCCTTCCACCATACAATGTCCCAATTTAATATAAGACATGGAATTACCGTCAAGTCTTATTTTATTTAATTATATTTATTTCACTCTTAAATGCACAACTCTAAATAATGCAAATTAGAAACTCCTTTTTAATTTCATTCTCGCTTTTAAATGACTCTTTGGGTTGTCATTTATCGAATCACATAGACATTTCTCTTCTTTTACTAGAAGCGGTAGATTCTTTATTGATCATACATTATCTCCATGTATAACTTTATTATACTCCAAACATACCCTTTGATATACCCTAAGGGTCTTAAGGAATAAGTCAAAGTATAACTCATCATACATAAGATACTATGATGATCTCAAGTCCAAGGATCACTTGTACTACTATCACTACAGAATTCCTATTGACAAAAAGTAAAACTCCATTAGGTATTCCTTAGCGAGCCATGTTCAAAGAACTTATTCTCTAATAAGCACCTACATACTTGCTTTAGTGTCTCCATATAAAATGATCTTGAGATCAATCATCCTCATCTAATGAAAGCAAGCAACGTATGTATATCAATCTATCCGGATTCACTAATCCTCAATTTAGTAATCCAATGATTGGAAACTATTTTAGTTTTAAGCTTTCTAAGAATTTAGATCTCATTAGAATGATCATCATCATTATTCTAAAAGCATTGCTTAAAACTATGGGTTTATCACATATTATAAAACAGGATCATGTAGATAATTAAAAGCCTTTAATAAATTAATACTTTTTATTAATAAATGAATAAGATTGTTACAAAGTATATGCTTTATACTCAAACATGATTGGCTTGTGTGCATACTACTTTCAGTATCATCTCATTTTGAAGGAGGAATTTGTGTTTCATATAATTCCGAGTTAAAAGAAGGACTAATACAAGTAAGATAGCGTAATATGTTAATAAGTGTTTAACTTCCAACTTAAATTATTGATAGAAAGTGATAAGTCAGGTGAAATAAGATAATACATTCGGTGAAGGTGAATGTAAGAAACCACAATGTCGAAGAAGCATTGTGGGAACTCGAGATTAAAATAAAAGAAATTTTCCTCAATGGTGTATTTATTATTAGCGAGATTCTGGGGACAGAATCCTTATAAGGGGGAAGAATGTAACGCCCGGAAAAAATCGGATTTTTAGGAGAATTAAAATTTATTTTATTATGTGGATTAAATAAATTTAATTGATTATTTATGGGAGCAAGCTAATTGGAGGTCGTTCTATGACCTAAACATATCAGAACGTCGTAGTATTTTGGTCACGTGGTAGAATTAAAGTGTTTGAATCTCCAAGACGAAAATAAAAGCTTTTTGAGAAATTTTTCGAAAAATACTATTCACACATTTCTGCTCGGGAATTACTTTTTGAACTTTCGAGAAATACGTTACGATATAATATCAAGGTGAGATGGAATATCAAATAAAATTTCAGTTATGGAAAACCTAATATTTTGACTGTGGACTTAATTTGAGAACGTTAGGAAAATCAAGCGTTAAGAAGTTAGGGTAATGATTGTATGATACGTAGGTATTGTGCGAGGTAGAGTATACGAGTATGATACTGAAGTATTATAATTTGATATGTATGAATGATAGTATATCATATATAATGAATAAGTATACGAGTTAGAATACGAGAATTATACGTAAATTATACGTTATGAGGCTTTAAGCCAAAAAGAAATGGATTTGTAGGATTGTGTAGGAATGATAAAGTTCAATAGAATTAATGAACAAGGCCAAGTGTTTGTTTAATTGCAAGCCCAAAGTATAAGTTAAGTTAGTTAAGCTAATTAAATGTAAAGCCCAAAACTTAAGCTAAGCTAATTAAAACTAAAGGCCCAAAGTAAGAACCAAAGGGTTATGGGTTGGTTTAAACCCATGGGGCAAACCATGGATGATCCAAAGTAGGGAGCATTCCGTCAGCAATAAGCATATTCTGTCGAGGGTATATTATTTCCGACGGAATGTTCGGTCGAAAATTCAGTCGTATATAAGCAGGTCGAAATTAAGTCCGTCGATCTTTCAGTCGGAAATACTTAACCTCGACGGACTTATCATCGACTGAATATTCGGTCGAGGGTACTATATGTCCGACTGAAAATATTTGGTCGATAGTATTCGGTCGGTGATAATCATGACACGTGTCAGAATGCCAAAAATAGGGAAGTTCTTATTTCCGACGGAATTTCGTCGATAATAGTACTATTCCATCGAGAATAATGATTATTTTTTTTAATATTTAATTCACTACCACAAAATAGTAAATAGACAACGCGAAAAAACGTTGTGATTTTTGTCAGAAAAACGTCGTGGTTAAGGGTGTTGTCTATTTGACACTCTTACACAACGTTTTAAAAACGTTGTAGTTAAGCACAACACACAACGTTTTTTAGGAAAAAACGTTGTGTATTTGTTTTAAAAAAATTAGCAGATGCTTAAAAACGTTGTAGAAAGTATGATTCTACAACATTTTTTAGTTAAAAACGTTGTTGTTTAGTATATAAGACAACATTTTTTAAATGTTGTAGATTAAAAAAAAAATAAAAAAAATTTGTGATTCACCTATAATACCAATGCACCTTCAATATGCTAATGCCAATGATATATAGCCAAAATGTATCAACCATTCAAAATACATCCCAATAATACAATTCGTTTATAATTTCAAATTACTACATCCACAAAAAAATATACCAAAACTATCCATATATACATCTCAAATTCACATCACACAGAAGAATCACTCAACCAAACGAGTACTGCCCAAAAAAATGTAATTCTTGGATACTGACTATACAACCTAGAAATCCTACACAGAAAAACAAGTAAATACAGGACCTTCAAGAGTTTTTTGGTTTGTTTGCTACAATATAACTGTCTGTTGGCTCTGCAGTATAGCACATCGCATCACTAGGCGCCAACTGCTGCTGCTGCTGCTGCAGCCTCGGCAGTCCTGCTCCCTTTAAACAATGCATTTCCATATGTGGTGATAATTGCAGATGCACGCAATCTATGAACAGAAACTACTGCATATGAGCTTAAGGAAAAGAATAACAAGCTATAAATAATGAAATAACAGCTAAATTGCATGTTGAAAACCAAGGTAGTATACATGCCTCCATGTATGAAGTATGGCATCAGTGTAAGATCCCACCATAAATACTGGCACGCACAAAGATATGCAGGTATGAAGACCATAGCTATTATCCACAACACTTGGAAGAAATTACAGGACCCCAAATGTATTGCACCTTCCATAGCAGTTTAAAAGCATTCTTCCAACAAACAACAGCAACAGAGCGCAGCCATACTGCAAATGTAAAGACAAACAAAAAGTTAACCATAGTGCCTTCACCATGTAGTTTCTAGCATATGTACCAGCATAATTAACAACTCACAAGTAAATATTACTCATCAGGTGATATTGGAAAATGAATTTTGATAATTTTAACACAGATTCAGTGGCCAAGATTTACCATTCTTACAAACAAAAGGTGTTCACAAACTCAAATAGGAGAGCCAATTGTTGTCAAACATTTGACATGCCAAGTTTAGGATTACCATCATTTATCACGGAGATAACAATATTCATTTATTTACTTAGCAAAAAAAATAAAATAAATTCATTTCTTTAATAAAGGAGTATTGTTGTTTTGAAACCAACTTGACATAGCTGATTGAACCAAAATTGAACCAGATCTGCTGCTCTGCCACATCCAATAGTTGATCCATTCAAAATCTTTAAAATCCAAATGACTTTACCAGAGAACAGTTAACTTGTAAACTCATTCAAGCCAAATAGATTAACAAAGAACTATCCACTTGGATTTCTTCAAATTTACTTTACTTCAAATTTTCATTTCTTCAAATTTACTACACGTTTAGCTCAGTGCTACCTGGAAAGAAGTTCATTCCATTCGTGGAAGCGATATAGATAAGCAGTACATTATGAAGGCTAAAATACAGTAGGCTTGGGTTGCTTTATATTAGTGCATATAATATTGATTTCTTATAACTAACAAGATAAAGCGGTAACTTGATATCTGACCACCTCATAAGCACCCTTTCCTCATTCCTTAATGGGAGGATCAGAAGAAAAGAGAATGAAGAAGAATTCAGTAAATGTACACCAGAGTTGTAGTTCACATGCTGGTAGAATGGGAAAACGAAAAGAAACTAACGAAAAACAATTCATGCTCTATGAGGTATTAATGGCTGAGCAAATGCACCTAGTATACCTAGTTAGCTACCAATGTTTAGCTCAACTAAAATACACATATACCTGGTAAAATAGTAAATAACAGTATTAATAATTTATATATTATTTCAATAAATTAATACACATAATGAGGTCAAATCCACTTAAAAGCCATACTTAACAATCTGTTTACAGAAAATAGTTCATGCAATGGATATACCTGGTAACAGTTTTTCCCCCAACTTTTCACAATCAACAACATTGTGCAACCATGTTATATATGTTTAGTATGCCTATTTGCTACTTATTTTTGTTATAATACACTGAAAACAATCTTGTGAAGTGTACGTTTTGGAGCAGGTATGTGGACTGGAACAAAGACAGAAAGGTGTAATGGCAGAACGAAAGTAAAGGTAAACAAAACTATTTACTGCAGACATACAATTGGATATAGCAGATTACATAAACTATTTAACCAAATTATTACTTGCAGATTACATTATCAATTTCTTCTGCACCAGAATTTGCAGACTCGGAAGTGATTGGCAAAGATAGGATAGCACAAACTACTTTGATTCCAGGCTGAAAAGCAGATGTTTCAATGAAACTGAATGTCTTCCAATCACAATAATTTAGGATAAACAATCACGAAAATGAACAAACCCATTAATATGTACCTTAAACCATATTCTCTCCATAACGTTGTTCTGTCCCTCTTCCTGGAAGGAACCATCAGCACTCAACCAAAAGTTTGGATGTCCTTCACAGTGGATTCCTGCCAACTACAAATTTCAAAAGAGTGGTCAAGCTTTTTTATACACAATTAAAAACCTATATGTAAAATAATAAATAAGCAAACAAAACAACAACAAAAATACAGTCATGTTCAAAACACGAACCTGCATCATCTAGAGCTCCCGTTTAGTAATCTCCCGATTATTTACTATGACATTCTCAAATTCTACATTTTTCGGATCCGTTACAACCGAATCGAAAATACTATTAAGAAAATGAACCAACACGGATGTAGACTCTTTCGATTGGGAAAAAAATATAAACCCTAGATTTATA
This sequence comes from Panax quinquefolius, assembly GCA_020205615.1. Taxonomy (NCBI): domain Eukaryota; kingdom Viridiplantae; phylum Streptophyta; class Magnoliopsida; order Apiales; family Araliaceae; genus Panax; species Panax quinquefolius. The sequence continues at coordinate 59,963,483 of CM035171.1, read as the reverse complement.
CCTGATTGTCGTTTGCTAACAGCGATGGTGGTGCTGAGTTGGTTAAGGAGCAGACCAGCGGGAGAGACGAAATTGGGAGAGCTAGGAAGCCACAGGCAGATAGCGAGTTTCAGGAACTTTTAAACCAATAGCACCATCAAAAGTTAGGGCAGATAGCGAGTTTCAGGAACTCCACTCGTCTTCTTCATCTTCATGATCGTCGTCTTGATTGGCTTAGAGAAGTGAGAGATGGATTAGGGAAATTTCTAAGGTTAGGGCTTCAGAGAAAGTTAATCGGGAGAGAATAACAGAGTTAGGGCTTCAGTCTTCAGAGAGGTTGCTCCGTGTCTTTTTGTTTTGCTCCGTGTTTCATTTCTGCGGCTTTTTTTAGCTCCGTGTTTTTGTTAATAGACAACGTTTTTAAAAAAAACGTTATCTAATTAAAACAAAAAAAATGCCATTTTAAATAGATAACGTTTTTGCATATAAATCTACAACGTTTTTTTTTAAAAACGTTATAAAAAAAAATTCCACAACGTTTTTATAAAAAACGTTGTCTATTAAGCGTTGTCTATTTGCTATTTTGTGGTAGTGATTTGTTTGTGCAATATCCAGGGATTTAACCCACATCTTGTACCTGTATTCCAACAGCACATACCCATACACAAACTAACAATATAACCTCCAACAGCACATACACATACACAAGCTAACAATATAACCAATAACATGAATTACAATTACCAAGGCCGACAATATGTAAAAAAACAACTAAATGATAAGTAAAAAGGTCAAAAACATCTCATTAATCTAAACTAATGTATATCAAACATCTAATTAAGCTAAATTAAACTAAATGCCAAGGTTTAAACTACATTAATACATCAAAAATAATGTAAACTACAAATTAAACGAATGTAAACTAAGTAAAACTAGTAGAGCCCCCGGTATGAGGAGGATCATCGGGCGGGCATCGACGCTACTCTAGAGTATGAAAATTGCCACCATCGCCATCCCGCCACATCGGTCAACAAACCACACCTGTTGATATAATATAATGCAACTCATTAGTCCATATATATGATTCATTTAAGATAACTAAATGAAAATTAAATTACATGCGAGAATATATATTTGAATTTAAAACGAATAGTATACTGAAAGCGTAGAGGTGACTCAACATCTACCAAACGCATCCTCGACTAAGGTAACCACCATCCAATAATCTCGTCACAGATCGCATCGCCGCTCTCGGAGGATACCCGTACTCTCGAGGTGGCACCACCAACGTCGTCTGCAAAGTGATGGAGGCGAGAACTACCGGGAGGTCCCGACGATGGAACAATGGATCGGTCTCAAACCTCTCCGAAACATCAACCATAACATCACTGGAACAAAGCATTGTCTAAGTCGGTACCAGTATGTGATGGTCCCATTGTGGCTCTTTGACGCAGACGATGACCAGCTAGAGCTTACAAAATAAATATAACATGAATAATATGGCAAATTTTCTTTTTTCATAAACAAGAAATAAACTAAAAATATTATACCTCCACAGCATCAGATAGTGGTATCCTCAGAACCCCAAAGACTCGTCACCTTCCTTTAGTACTAGTGGGAGTATCTTGAGACGCGACCAGAGAGAGCCTCCTCGTCTCCGAGATAAACTAATCTCTAGCGGAGGGATTTGTGGAATCTAACGTCTCAGCATCGCCCCTAGCAGCCTGCAATTCCGCTATATGCTGGCTGCAAATCTTCTCAAACCGCTCCTATAATTTGATATATGTACATGTGAGTTATCTTGGTATCATCATATAAATTACGTAATATTATCATAAATAATATTTATTATAGTAAATGTATTACCAGTATAGCTAAGCTAGTCTTTGTTGGAGACATCGTCGACCAAAGTAGAAACCCTTCACGTATGGACTCTATCCCAGAACTCCATCATAGTAGGAGGTCGGCCCTGCACATCCCCCATACAGACTGGACATAACAATTTACCATGGGTCGACCAACCACTGACCATCCCAAGTGCCGAAAAGTCAGTGATAGTCCACAACAAGGCTGCCTTCATCAAAAAATTCTGTCCGACAGATTTATCAAAAGTCTAAACCCCTGTTTCCCACAACATCTTAAGTTCATCGACTAACGGTCTAAGGTACACGTTGATGTCTTTTGTAGGACTCTTATCCCCCGGTATTAGTAAAGTCAAGAAAAGATACGGATCCTCGTACGCACATTGACAAAGGAAGATTGTAAGCTACCATAATCACTGGCCAAACAGAATATGGCTGACTAAAATTATTAAACGGACAAAATCCATCGGTAGCCATGCCAAGCCTGACATTCCTAACATCGTTGGCAAATTGTGGAAAATTAACATCAAAATTCTTCCACTCATCTCCATCTGCTGGGTGAGTAAGCTGACTAGGGACGACGTCCCTTGTCCTATGCCAACGCATATTGGGTGCAATATCTGAAGACATGAATAAACCATTTGCAACCTCGGCCAGAGAGAAAAGTACTGTAATATCTTTTTCTAACATGTTTCTCCTTCCCCAACGTTTTGTGATTTTGTATCGAGGCAAATTGCATATATCACACATCACCTTATCTTTGTCCTCCCATAGTATAACATACTGATCCCGCTCCACAAGCATCAATCTTCTCATACCCAAGATTCAACCCTTAACCATCTTCTTAACTTCATAGTAACTTTCGCGGACAAGGTATTATCCTTAGGTAAGAACTCCCGAATATAGCAAGCAAATCATTGAATCCTCTCTCACTGCAATCATGCTCATTCTTGTAGTGTAAAAAGCTTAAATCACACCGCAGAAAAGCCCGGTGTGCTTATCGTGTTCGGGATCTGATAGGGGTCCGTGATTCAGATAGCATCTTATAGAAGGCAATTCTTTGAATCATTTGGCTTTTGTTGATCAAAGACTTTGCTTGACGCAGGATCATTTTCAGCCCAGTCAATATTCGTAGGGCCATACGCATCTACCAACATCTCCACGATGTTATAGTTACTGGCCGGGTCTACGATTATCTATCGACAGCTTCTCTAAACTCAATTGATTCCCGTGATGAATCCATCTTAGAATACCCATCCACAAACCCACGTGAATCTGAAGTCAAATTTTACTTCATCTCCGGTCTTCCATATCATGTTCTTACACTTGAGACACGGGCCTCTCATCTTTCCGTTCAGATCATCAGCATGTTCTATTGCTTTGTTCATAAAATTAGACACCCCGTCACGGTACGCATCAACTAATCCCCTCCCATCAATCTTTATCCTACGGTACATCCAACTCCGATCGGCATCCATCTTTAATTGAAGAAAATACCCAATTAGATCAAGAATAATCATGAATGTGGTCCAAACATGAAATTTAGTTTACCTAGTTTATATCTCCACTCCACAGGGGTTAGGCTTCTATCCCGTTCCTAGATGCGTCTCCTCACTAGTGCCAATCTTAAGCACGTTCCTACTATTTTCAGAAATTTTCAGCAGCACCTCCCCATGGTCTCCAAGTACACGAAATAGACCAAGAAAACATAGTCTAAGTATGCATTCGGAGAACATGTAGAGACACCAGCTGAAAGTTCCTCAAAACTTATAAAAATGCACTCTGTGCATTGGCACCGACCTAAGTGAGAGACATAACATCCAAAGAATAGCCCAAATCGGGCTATTCGACATTCACTCCTAATGAGTGAATGTCGAACGGGTTCCTAATTGTATTTAATTATATTTTATTTTATTTAATTTTGATTTTATTTAACTAAGTAAGTGCTACTCAGTTTAATTATATTTATTTTGTATTAAATTAAATTAAATTAAATTAAATTAATTTAATTTACTTTAATTTGTATTATCTTAAATTAAATCATATTTTTATTTTATTTTATTTTATTTTATTGTATTTTGATTTTATTTAACTAAGTAAGTGCTACTCAGTTTTAATTATATTTATTTGGTATTATATTATATTAAATTAAATTAAGTCAATTTTTTGAATTTAATTTAATTTACTTTAATTTGTATTATCTTAAATTAAATCATATTTTTATTTTATTGTATTTTAAATTATTTAATTTAATTTATTTGTATTATATTATATTATAATATTTAATTTATTTAAATTTTATTATCTTAAATTAATTAAATTTAATTAATTTAAATTGAATTTGTATTATATTATATCATATTTTTTTTTTTTTTTTATATTTAATTAATTTTTTTATTATATTATATAATTTAATATTAAATAATTTATTTAAATTTTATTATCTTAAATTAAATTAAGTCAATTTTTTATTTTATTTAATTTAACAAAATTTGTATTATATTATATAATTTAATTTATTTAAATTGTATTTTTGTATTGAGAAACTATTAACTATACATTAATATAATAAAAAGGACCCACATAAATTGCAATTGATGAATTCTGACAGAATTCCGTCGGGAATTCCATCGGATATAACAAATATGCCAATGTGATAACAAAATACCCATAAATTTTCAGACCTAAATTACATACCCACAAATTTTCAGAACAAACAATAGCAGTATAACATTAGGGAATGAACAAACTTATGCAGATTCATAGCATTATAAATTACATAGCAATTTATATAACTCAATTAGGGCATGAACACAAAAGTTACTTTGCAAATTTTCAGACCCAAAACAGCCAACAAAATACATAGCAGTTTATATAACTCAATTTGCAAAATTAAGGCATAGATTTAAAAGCATAATAATCAAAATCAAATGGTAATTCATTAAATATACCTGATTAACTTGAAAATTTAACAAACAAATGAAAGTACACCACCAATTTGAGAAGAAATCGATCGAAATTGCTTGAAATGGCCGGAACTACTTGGACCGAGTCACCGGGAGTCGCTGTCGTCGAGAGAAGGTGGCGTTAGCGTTAATTGGAGGCGCTTGAGACCAGAGAGGAAGAGAGGTATCGTGAGAGAGAGAGAGAGAGAGCAGCCGGAGAGGGAGTGAGGGTCTGTGAGAGAGAGAGATGGAAATTAAAGAGGAAGAAATGAAATGAGGGGAACGTAGCAGGCTACTAGGTTTTAAAACATAAACTCGACGGACTTCCGTCGATCTTATGTCTGTCGATTTTAGTATAACCTCGACTGAATTCCGTCGGCAGTAATAGGATATTCCGTTGACCCTAGTGTTGGTTCTGGCGGGAGAGTTTGGCGCCATGATGAAATTTGTGTTTCGACGAAGTCCGTCAAAATGCTTTATGTCTGTTGAACTATTATCGATTGAATAATCAGTCAGAAATAGACTAATATCGACTGAATGTATTCCGTCGGAGATAAGCCCTTTTCTTGTAATGAGCAAACAAAAGTGCTTAAGTGATGAGCAAGTAAACTTAATGGGCAAGTATGTGTGATAAGCAAGATAACTTAATGGCTAAGTGTTGTGATGGCCAAGTATATGTGGGAAACAAGTTTACTTGATGGTTAAGCTTGGAATAGTAAGGAGGTGGATGGATTAATGACCAAACTACCCTAACCTAGCAAGTCCTATAAATAGCAAGCTTTCATTTCATTTTTTAGTGTTCATTCATCCAACACTTTATACATTATAAGTTGAGAGCTTATTTGCTTGAGAGAAAAAGCTAGAAAAGCTAGAAGTTAGCCTTTGTTAATTCAAAGAAGCAAGAAGAAGATTAAGGTTTAGCAAGGGATCATCAAAGGATAAGCAATCTTGAACTATGATTCTCTTTCTCTTCCATTGTTAGAGAAGTGGGTAGTGATAGAACATGTATGCTACGATATAGCTACTCGAATTGCCTGGGTTTCTGGAAAACCCAGGTGACGTCTGACAACATATTCTGTAGCATAGATCTTGTTGTGATGATGTAGTTTGGGCATGAAATCGGTTTGTAATCGTATTATTGCATGTATACTATAACATTAAAACAATATATAACCCTGTTAACGTCCAGAACATGAAACGTTTTGTAGTCAAAGTAGACACCTTATGACTAACATGGGTTTTTTGGGTTTGTTGATGAACACTCAAGAACACCTCAAGAACACCTATAGCGACGGGTTTGTCGCTATAGGGCCCTTTAGCGACTTTTATTTTTGGAAATTAATATTTTTAATTAAATAAATAGAAAAAAGGGTTTTTAATTATTAAAAATACATAATAAATTCCGAAAAATTATTTTAAATTCTAAAAATTTGTTTTTAATTATTTTGAGTATATTTCATAAATATTTAATATTTTTGGAATATAAATGGTATTTAATTTATTTAATTATAATATTAAATAAATTATTTAAAAATGATTTTAATACATGAAAAATCATGAAAAATAATATTATGATATAAGAAAATATTTAAAGTTATTTTTAGTGACTTTTAATATTTTGTGATGAATTTTATTAATTAATCAATATTAATGATAATTAGTTTATTTAATGAATATATTAAATAAATTATGGAAAAATGGAATTAATGATTTAAAAATCATATAAAAATGATTTAAGTGTTATAAAAATATTTGAAGTTATAAAATATAAAATTTGATATTTTGTCATGAAAATATTAATATTTTAATATTAATAGCAATTATCGGATAATAAATTTAATTGTTTAAAAATCATATAAATGTGATTTTAAAGTATTAAAAATACTTTGATATATTATAAATATATTATAATATTATGTGATGAGTTTCATTAATATTTGATAATAAATAAATATTAATGATAAAACGAATTATGTGGTATTTAAATTGATAAATATGATATTAATAATGGAAAATTCATGATAAATAGTAATAATTATTTAAAAATTATCATGCGAGCTTATGAAAATTATTTTGACTAATATTAAAATTATCTCGAGATAATTGTTAAGTGTTAAAGCGAGTTTAATCGAACTTAGACTCGATAAAAGTCCCATTGGATCAGTCGGGATGTCGATTTATGTGTCAGGTTCAACTCAATCGCAATAGTTTGACTTGATACCGAGTCTTATGTGTGTTATAGACTAATAGGGTTATGTGTTATGTGTTATGTGTTTAGGTTTTTCTATGTATATCTATATATATATATATATAATAGTATTATACTGTGATGATATTATTCTAATATTGGAGATCTATATTACTAATATTAGGTCTTCGGATAAAGCGATATAAATTGCGTAGCGGTTATCAACAGTTCAGGCAAGTTTGTTTTACTTAACTCTACTAAGAGTTGTTTTATTCTGATATGCTTATGGATAATCATTGCTGATTGCCATTGTAGAATTGTACTCTGTACATATTGCATGTATAAGTCAGGTATGAAAGGCTGATCACCTTCATTACCCTTTGGTTCAAATATATTTGTTCATGTTATATACTTGTTCAGTCAAAAGTTTGTTCCTGCTAGTTCACAATTATATTGTTGAATTATAGCCAGCTTATTATTCAGATTCTTTCAATCATGATATATCGTTATATTATTGAACTTAAACTTGCTGGGCAATTTTTATGCTCACCCTTGCTATATCATGATAAACATTGTAGATTAAGATGAACGCGTCGGATACAAGGAAATGTTAAAGACAGTTCCAGCTTAAAGTTAATGTGCGCGATTAGTTTTGTAATAGTATTGTTTGATAATAATGTTATGTGTTAGATAAGTTATGTATAGTGTATAAGTTAAGGTTACTCGACCTTGGGGAATAGTGTGTAAAGTTATTGTATAAATAATTTATGTTTATATCTTCCGCAAATAGTAATAGTGATAGAATGATCGAATCGGATCCGCGGTGATTCGGGACCTCGGATTCGGGGCCCTCACAGTTGGTATCAAAGCTGTAGGTTATAAACCTTAAGTAGGAATACCTAAGACTAATAACCGCAGTGTTTAGGATAAGATCTAACAAACATAGAGTTAGTTGGTCGGTAAGATTCAAAGACGAATCTCGGCGAGTTATAAGATACAGAGTTCCCTAACTCTGATAATAAAGTTGAATAGTAGTGGTGAATAGATAGAGTCTAAAAGGCTAAAAGTACAGAGATAGGAGATCGTAAAACAAAACGATCATAGTATAGAAATGAATCGTAATGTATACGATGAGATCACTCCGTGATCTGATTAAGTGATAGTATGAAGAAGGATCAAGCGAATGGTTAAAAAGTTTACAGCAAGATTGCTGGGTGTCAGTTGTACTATGAATTGGTACAGATTCAGGAAAGGATTATGAATATGAGTTAAATGAAATTCGTATTGAGAAGGGAGTTAGTGTTAGGTGGGAATTCAATTGAGGATTCATGTCGGCAGCTGAGTTGTATGATTCCTTGTGTGGGCGGGGAATTGTATTTGGTATAACAACTACTTAGTTCTGACAATGATAATCATTGAAATGTTTGTGTCGCATTATTTGATATATGCATGTTAAGAGGGTGATTCCTTTCTCATGTGTATAACAGATAGATAGGTCATAGGTAGAGGATATAAGGTTAAGTACGAGTTCTTAAAACTCATACTTATGTGACATTCTTGATTCATAGTTATATGAAATGTTTATGAACCCCTCAGTGAATGGACGCCAAAGGTCTGACTAGGACAAGTTCTTACACTCATATGATTATGGCAAGTAAATGGACTCATAAGTGTGGTTTTACGAACTGGGCATAGTTGTGTGTGAATGGAGAATTGAGGATTATAGGAACAAATATATTGTTAAGAAAATGATAATTAGTGGAGACATAAGTTTTCCAAAACTCCTAGCTATGCTAGACTTCGAAATTTTGACATCAAGCTAAATACGCATTATGTGCTTTTAAAAAAAAAATGTAGACTCGTAATCCTTTTTGAAACGGTTTAAAGTATAGTATATGCAACTTATTTCAGCTAGACGCAAATGATTTGAAATATCAAAATATATTTTATTTATCACTTATGTACCATGTAACCTGGTGCAGAGATGATAAAAAGTTGATGGAGTTGTAAATACAGGAATACTTAGTGTGAATTTGATCTAAAATCGTTATTCCACTATTGTATGATGTGTTATGACAAAGTCATACGATGACGGCATCCTCAAACAGACTGTTAATACAGTACGACATCATGACGTAATTCTCGAAAATATTTTCAAAAATTTTAACTTGCCAACGGGGTTTGGCTACACTTAAATAATTCAATTGAATTGAATTATTGATATGAGTCTATGTTATTCAATTCAGCTAAACTAATGTTATGAAAACTCTAAGTGTTCATTGAAAGAAATTTCCTGAACTAAATTATTTTGGTGCGAATTCTGATAAAGACTGAGGTAAAAGTTTATGCGCCCAAGGCGGATAAGAGGAACAAATTGTTCACCAAAGATTTTGATCAAGACAGGCATATCTAGGCTAATCACCCTTTATGTCTGTAAGTTATGACAGTTTGCGGATGATTTTCCATAAAACCTTTGCGAAAATGACAGACAAATAATCTATATGACTCCTCAGCAAAATTTGGAAATTTTTACTCTTATGAGAGGTGTATTGGGTAGCATGTGATGATGAGAATGTATGGTGTAAGGTGTAAGGTAAATTTCGGGGATAAAATTTTTAGAAGAAGGGGTGAATGTGACAACACGAGAATTTAGAAAATTTTTAAAATTTTAATTTATTGATTTAAGGTTCAATATTAGAACCTAGACAGAAAATAAGTGTATGCGTTTGATATTTTTGAGAAGGAATTTTGAAGATTTCAAAATTCTGTGAAGGATTTAGGTGAATTATTCAGGATTAAGTGAATATGTGAATATGTTATGTGTATATGTGTACAGTATGTGGTTAAGGGTCAAGGGTTAACCAGATAAACGATATCTGTAACAAACCCTAGGTATATATTAAGAAAGTCAACGTTCGGTTAGAAAACCCTAGCAATGGATAAGAAGCAATGGATAAGAAACCCTAGAAACCGGTTCTGAAACCCTAAGTTCAGTTCCGGGAATTTTAAAACCCTAATTCGGTATATGAGAACTCTAAATTGGGGATTTAAGTACAACGTATATGGTTTTTGTATTAATCACAAACTTAATTAGGGATAACCCTAATTCATTAATTAGAAATTCTAATAATTCGAAACCCTAATTATTAGGAACCCTAATTTGTAAATTTGAAACCCTAATTTGTAATTAGGTAAATTTTAATTCTTAATTAGGAAATATTCATCCTAATTTTCAAGTTAAGTAATTAACTTATCTAATTACGAAATCTAATTATAAATTATAATTTTTTTTTTCTATTAGAAACCCTAATTTTGGGTTATAAACCCTAATTGCTAAATTAGCACTTTTAATTAGGAAATAATAATCCTAATTAACAATATTTAAATTTTGATTTAGGAATTTTAATATAATTAGAAAATTCTAATTATAATTTAGAAATATTAATTTCTATTTTTAAAACCTAAATTAGAAATTTTAGAAAAATCAAATTGCTAAAACGTAAGGGTTTCAAACCCTAAACCCTAAAGGGTTCAAATCCTAAACCCTAACCCTAACCCTAACCCTAAACCCTAAGGGTTTGCATCAAATGACCATTCTAGAATTAAAATTATATGGAAATGTCATTAATGCCCTTTTTGTATTTTTTTATAAAGTTGGTGGGTAGGCTTTGAATTTAGGTGAAGTTGTTCACTAACCCTAAACCCTAGGCATGTGACTTATATCAGCCAATTCATTGCCACCTTGCAACCTTAGATACATTGAATCAAAAAAATTAAACTTATAAGTTAAGTAAAGTAACTTACCTTATTTTCAAAAGCAACCTAGACTCTCTCTCTATATTTCGAAATCTAGAGTGAGGAGTGAGAAATCAAAACCATTATCATCTCCTAGCCCTCCAAGAACAGATCAAGGATCAAAAGTTCAAGAATCAAAGCTTAGAAAGGTATAGAACCCTAATCTCCAAAATCGTATGATCTCTTGTTAGATGTTAAGTTTTTGTGTTAAAACATGTAGTATGTAGTGTAAATAGGTGATCTGGGTTGCTATATAGTGAATCTATAACATCAAAGTGCACGAAATTGCAATTTTTGAAATCTGGAAAAAAAATGGAAATATGGCCTGACAAGCTAATGTCAGTGACCGTAGATCTTTTTCTGTTTTTGATTTTTTTTTTGTTTTAAGATTTGAATGTGTAGTATGACATGAGTAATTTAATCTGGAACTAGAATCGTAGCTATTGGATGTCCAGGTTGTGAGTTATAAACGGTCAAATCCCATTGACCGGGCATGACCGGAACTTTCTGGGTAACCCATAAAGTGTTAAGGCAGCGTCTGACATGATGTTCTAAGGCATGTCAGACGATAGATGATATGATAATTTTATAGTAATCAGTTTGTAGCCTGTTAGTTGGACTATTGATCCATGCCTCTAGACGTCTTAAACAACAACCATATTGGTCGTAATAAGTGGTCAAATCAGGACACTCGGTCACGGATGAGTTTCTGGGAAGAAACCGAGAAACCTCAAGAACAAATAGTCTGACAGCCTTTGACCGAGATCTTTCTGGATATTGTGATGCTTATGCACCGATCTGTTGTTTTGTATATGTTCCTTGACATGAGTAGTACACATGTGAACCATTATATCCTATGAACCATGATCAGAACACTTAGATAATCGAGCTATGATATAGCTACTCCAACTGCCTGGGTTTCTGGAAAACCCAGGTGACGTCTGACAACATATTCTGTAGCATAGATCTTGCTGTGATGATGTAGTTTTGGCATGAAATCGGGTTGTAATCGTATTATTGCATGTATACTATAACATTAAAACAATATATAACCCTGTTAACGTCCAGAACATGAAACATTTTGTGGTCAAAGTAGACACCTTATGACTGACATGGGTTTTCTGGGTTTGTTGATGAACACTCAAGAACACCTCAAGAACACCTATAGCGACGAATTACAATAAGCTATAGGGCCCTTTAGCAACTTTTATTTTTGGAAATTAATATTTTTAATTAAATAAATAGAAAAAAATGGTTTTTAATTATTAAAAATACATAATAAATTCCGAAAAATTATTTTAAATTCTAAAAAATAGTTTTTAATTATTTTGAGTATATTTCATAAATATTAATTGTTGGGAGAATGCATATTATGATTTGATGTTTAAAATGTATATGTTCATGATTATTTGTAAGGTCCTTAAATGAATATATGTACAAGGACTTAGTGATAGATGAAAATTGTTAGGTTGATCTAAGCTTTCAACGTGTACCATTCTGATAAAGAATGTATAGATAGAAAGATTAAAACTGTTAGGTTGATCTTAAGATGTAATAGATTAGTCTTGAAGAAATCGTAGTACATCCATCTGATCAACATTGCAGGAGTCAAGGCAGAAAACGTAGAGCCTGAAGATCGTAGTGTACCTGCCTTGAAGGGGACTCTTCAGAAATCGTAGAGTGGTCCCAACGTTTGCCGAGCCAACTCCACGATCGAAGTATGCTGAAGGAAACATGAAGTTTTACAAAGTCAATGATCGTAGTGTGCTCTCGGGAACGTAGAGTCAACAACATGAGCAAGAGACGATCGTAGTGTCTGCGAAGGTTTAAGGAAATCGTGGTGCTCTCGAACCGATAAATTCGTGGTAGTATGCAAAGATGTCAAAGACACTACGATCTAAATCGTAGAACACCACGATCCAAATAGTAGAGCATCATCTGTCTCATGTCAGAAAATGTGGAGCCTCATGATCTGTGTTTTCAGCAAGTGAGGAATGGATCCCGATGTCTTTGCGGTACTCATCGATCCCGAATATATGAAATATCCTTAGTATGCAACAAAGAAGCGTATTGAAGAAGCTAAGGATAGTACCATGGGTAAGAGGGACAAAACACCTTTTCGGTGGTAGGTGAAAAGCGACTGCGATGTCGATTGGGCGAATGAAGAATTTAGAAGATGTGCAGAAATGTCTCCATCACAGTACAGAAAGTTCAGATGCATTTAATGCCACAACGGATGGATCCAACGGATAGTTTTCAACATCACATATATACAGATCAGACAGATGAGAGAGATATAAGCAAGCATTAAACAAACAACGTGAACATCTCTCTCAAGCTCAACTCTACAATCTGAGATATTGCAAAGCTTGCTCAGCTACTCAGTTCTTTAGAACAAGTGCTTACACAGCGACTGAGTAGCAACCATCAAGAACTCAACAACTATCAATCAACTGAAGAAGAGTACTAAGTCTGCTGGACTTGAAGAGTTCGTAGTGAACTGTAAGAAAGCTAAGTCTTCTGGACTTGAAGAGATCAAGAGTGAACTAGAAGTTCCTGGATCTTTGGGTCTAGAAGGAATCTGTGATTCGAAAGATTGTAAAAGACATCCTTAGTGGATATCCTACTCGTTGAGTAGAAGAGTGGACTAGGAGCTTTGAGTGCTCTGAACCATTTAAAAATAACTGTGTCGTTTACATTCATGCTAAATCTGCTATATCTGCTATAACTGCCTTACTCGCTCATAACTCCATTTCTTGGTAAAGAAGATTAAAACAAATACTAATTCCGCTAAGTATTAATCATTATCTACGAACAAGTTTAACAAGGAAAGATTTTTAAATATCTATTCAACCCCCCCCCTTCTAGATAACTTGTGCCTACTAGGAACTAACAATTGGTATCAAAGCAGGTTCTATTTTATAGCTTACACGCTTTAGTATATCCAAATGGCACTCGTACCAAGCGAATCCAGGACCGGGGGAGGCAGCAAGCCACCAATGTGTAACAAAGATAAATTTGCTAGCTGGAAAGTTAGGATGCAAGCTTACATGGACTCAATAGATGAAGATCTATTTGAGACTGTTCTTAATGGGCCCTACATACCAACAAAGCTTGCACCAACCATTGATGATCCAAACAGAGTACAAATCAAAGTTAAAGAAGAATGGACAAACACAGAGAAGAGAGTTGTCGAACTTGATAAAAAGGCGAAGAACATCCTGTTCCAATCCTTAGAGGACGATCTGTTTGAAAATGTTGTAAACAGCAAAACAGCTAAGGAAATTTGGGAAGCACTGCTGATTATGCATGAAGAAATCAAAGAAGTCGAGAGAAACAAGCGCCTCTCGACGACACATCGGTATGAAATGTTCGCTCGTATGCAGGAGAGAAAACGTGGCCATTGACTCTATGAAAGATTCAACGTTCTGCTCAACTCTCTACGAGCGTATGGGAAGATCTATCCTAACAAGGATCTAACCATAAAGTTCATGAGAGCCCTACCGAACAGGTGGGATGCAAAGACCACAACAATAAGAGAATCAAAGAATCTTAATGAGATACGATTCCAACAACCGTATGGAAATCTCGACCTCTGAACCGGAGTTGACCCAACGCTGGCAAACCTTATCAGAAGGAAGAAGAAAGGATAAGGGTGTTGCTCTCAAGGCAAATGAAGGTGTATCAAAAGTCATCACTGAGATTGACTCGATGATGATGAAGACGATGACGATGACTTTGCTATTTCTGGTAAAGAGACTAAGAAGGTTCATGCGACAAGGCGAGCCCAAGAAGCGAAAGAAAATCAAGACTTCGTCGCCACCAGAACAAATGAATGATTTATGCTACAAATGCAAGAAACCTGGTCATTTCATTGCCAACTGCAACAAGCCTATCAAAGAAGAACTAAAGAAGAAATCTCATGCAAAGAAAGAATACAAAGGAACCAAGAGGCCTTAGAAAAGAGACAAAGGCCTGGTTGTTGGAGGATCGTGGAGTGATTCGGATAATGACTCAAATGCAGACTCTGGAGATGAGGAAGAACCACATATGGCCAATCTGTGCTTAATGGCCAAACAGCAAAGGACAAACAAAGCCTAAACATACATGATGTAAGTCTCGATGAGGTATTTGATTTTAATTCTCCTGATGTAGATATAAGTGACTTAAGAACTGCTTTGCATGGCATAACCACTGATCTACATCAATACATGAAGTGGTTCGAGTCTTGTCTAAAGATCATTCACTTCTTGAAAGAGGAGAAGAAGAAAGTTCAAGAAGAGCTTGAAACGACCCTTCTAAGTACTAATCTTCTTTCCAAACTTGAAATTGAGAGAATGAAACTTTAAAATGATAAGCACACTCAATGCATAAAGAGAGTCTATTCTAACCTCAAAAGTTGAGGATCTAGAAAGACTATCTGCATGGAACAAATCCTCATCATCCATGGACACTTTGCTCTCTAGTCGAGAAGCATATTCGACGAGCAGTGTCTGAGGCTTTGGGGAATTCATCTCGAGGAACCTTGTGTGGAAAAGACAATGGAAACTAGCACTAGTAATGCCTCAAGTTTTGGTAGAGGCATTACCTTTGTGAAATCCTCACAGTTGGAAGAGCCGTTCAACCTTGTTCTACCGCTTCTAGTTATATTCGAGAAGTAAAGGATCTCACGCTCGATGCAGGTTTTATAAAGGAGAAAAATAACTCAACCTCTACTCACCAACCTCAAGAATCGTGAGAGTCAAGCAAAACCAACTCTACGAATCAACTGGGAAGGTACAGTAGAGGTAAGGCACACTCATCACTATTTATGAAACCTAAGGACATGTGGAAGAAAGAGAATCAGTTTAACAGAAGGTTAACTAAGGAACCACACAAGTCCAAGTGGAAGATGAATCACCACACACACACAGGCATTCATCATAATAGATGTTTCATATGCAATAAATATGGTCATAGGGCTACAAAGTGTTATTATAACTCCATGCATGTAAGACCCAAAATTAGACAAATTTGCGTCCCCAAACACACTAACAATGAAGGACCCATGCAAATATGGGTACCAAAATGAAGGTTCAAATGTTTTGACAGGAAAAGAGCTCCACGACCTCAACATGGTATCTGGACAATGGATGCTCAAGGCATATGACAGGGAACAAAGCTCTATTATCTAACTATGTAGAAATGGAGGGTCCCTCAGTCATCTTTGGAGATAACGGCTCGAGCAAGACAAGTGGATTTGGCTCTGCTGGCAATGGAGCAGTATCTTTCAGCAAAGTAGCTTACGTGGAAGGACTCCAACACAACCTTCTAAGTATCAGCCAACTCTGTGACAAGGGTCACCAAGTAACATTTCTCAACAACCAATGTCTAGTCAGAGATTTGAAGACATCTGCCATAAAGCTGACCGGTTTCAAGAGAAGGAAATGTCTACATAGTAGATCTTGGTCAACTAAGCTCTGATGAGACAATATGTTTTCTAGCAAAAGCGTCCGAGGAAATGAGTTGGCTATGGCATAGAAGGCTGTCTCACTTAAACTTTAAAAGCATGTCCAAACAGGCATCAAAAGACCTCGTAGCTGGTCTACCCAAGTTCAACTTTGTGAAGGAAAGGCCATGCAATGCCCGACACTGGAAAGCAAACCGAAGCTCATTCAAGAGCAAGACTGCCAACTCCATTGACAAACCTCTGTATCTGCTCCACATGGATCTCTTTGGGCCAATCCCAACAACTAGTCTTGGAGGAAAAAGATACTCTCTAGTCATAGTCGATGACTACACCAGATTCACATGGGTATTTTTCTTAACCTCAAAGGATGAGATAAGCTCCGAATTAATCAAGATGTTCAGACTGGTGATCAATGAGAAAGGAGAGAAAATCAAGGCCATAAGGAGTGATCATGGAAGAGAATTCGATTTCTCAGAAATAGACAAGTTCTGCTCAGACAATGGCATCAGTCATAACTTCTCAACTCCACGAACTCCTCAACAAAATGGAGTTCTTTGAAAGAAAGAATGAACCACGATAGAGGCTGGAGGACTCTACTAGCGAAGAATCATCTCCGCTTTGAATACTTACAGGAAAGTCATCAACACTTTGCATGCTACACACGAGCGATCATTAATTCACTCTACGATCAAGAAGACACCCTACGAAACTATGGAAAGAAAGGAAGTTTGAGTGTCGACTATTTCTATGTCTTTGGTACATGCATGCTATATTCTCAACAATGGAAAGTAGTATCGACAAAATTCCATTCTAGTCGAGACGAAGGGATTTTTCTTGGATATGCCATGAGACAATGAAAGCTTACGGTGGTGTTTAACAAGAAGACACTTTGAATGTCGAAGTCTCAATACACATCATCTTTGATGAAACCGACGTGAACAAAGCGAAGCCTCAAGACACTACTGACCGAAAAGTGCGAGACACTACTGAATGAAATCGTCGAGCTCAACACTACAATCAGTAGTGCGGATATAGTGAAATCGTAGAGCATGATAATGAAATCGTAGAGAGGTCCATCCAAGACAGCGAGCCTCCACTACAAGAAGAAGAAATAGACCTTGAAGATTTAAGACAGGAAGGCATCAGGACAGATGTCCCAGCTGGTAACAGATGGGCAAGAGATCACACTCAGGATCTAATCATTGGAGATCCGAGTGCCAGAGTCAAAACAAGAGCGGCTACTCAGAATGAGTGTTTTTATGTAAGCTTCCTGTCACAAATAGAGCCAAAGAAGATAGAGGATGCTATGAAAGACTCCAGCTGGATAGAAGCAATGCAGGAAGAGCTCAACCAATTTGAACGAAGTAAAGTATGGAGATTGGTACCAAGACCAAAGAGCCATCCTGTTATAGGAACTAAGTGGGTCTTCAGAAACAAAATGGATGAAGATGGGGTCATAACTAGAAACAAGGCAAGATTAGTGGCAAAGGGTTATTCTCAAGAAGAAGGTATCGACTACGATGAGACATTTGCACCTATTGCCAGACTAGAAGCCATCAGAATCTTTCTTGCCTTTGCGGATCACATGAAGTTCAAAGTCTTCCAGATGGATGTCAAAAGTGCATTTCTAAATGGAGAACTCCAAGAAGAAGTCTATGTAGAGCAACCTCCAGGTTTCATCAATCCATCTCTTTCCAATTATGTCTATAGATTAGATAAAGCCTTATATGGTCTTAAACAAGTACCTAGAAAATGGTATGAAACACTGACTAACTTCTTAATCAAAAATGGGTTCACTAGAGGTAGAGTAGATACCACACTATTTCCTAGAAAGCATAAAGACAAAGTCTTACTAGTTCAACTCTATGTTGATGACGTTATCTTTGGTTCTACTGACGAAAATTTATGCAAGAGATTCTCTAAGCTAATGCAGAGCAAGTTTGAAATGAGCATGATGGGTGAGCTGAACTTCTTCCTTGGATACCAAGTAAAAGCGGATGAAGAAGGATTTTCATAAACCAAGCCAAGTACATCAAAGACCTTCTAAAGAAGTATGGCATGGAATCAGCCTCTCCCATGAAAACACCAATTGCTCCCGCAACCAAGCTTGACAAGGATGAGAAAGGTAAAAGTATTGATATCATGCAATACAGAGGTATGATGTGAGACCCCAAATTTTATGAAATAAAAGTGTTCAATTTTTCTATTTTGGTTAATAGTTAAATTGATAAAAGTTTAAAATTAAGGGTCATATTTGAAAATTTTCAAAGTAGACAAGTTGTCATAAAATACCCAGTTACTATTCACGAGTTACTATTCACTGAAATTACTATTCACTCTAGTATTGTTCACTCGAGTATTTAGGACACTTTTTGTGTCAGAGTACTATTCACGAATTACTATTCATGAGTTACTATTCACCCGAACAAAATATTTTATGAAAATAACGACGGAAGTTTTACCGTTAAAACTGTTGAACTACTCGGTAGTAAAAGTACAGTAATACGCGTTGTTGCATAGTAGCACACGGTATTGATTATTGATATTTATGTAAGAAGTCGGTCAGTTTGATTCCATTATTGTCAATTAATAATATGAATTATTATAGCGATAATGACGTTTTGTTTTATTCGTATTATTAACGTAATAAAATGCGAAACATCTTTTATATAAAATGAGATACTTTATTAAAGTTATTCTATAAATAGAATATATTATATTTTATTATGCATAGTGTTGCATAGTGTTTTGCATAATGTTTTGCATAGTGTTGCATAGTGTTTGCATAGTAAAATATTTTTATATAAATAGAATATATGATATTTTATTTAAAAGATTTTGCTTTAAATATGGACCGTCAGATTAAAGTAAATCAATCTGGATCGTTCATGGATTAATTACTATGCATTCTATTTTCCTATAAATAGAAGCTCATTCCTTCATTATTTTCTTACGAATTCACTGAAACTATAGAGAGAAAAATTATAGAGAGAAGCTATAGAGAGAAAATCTATAGAGAGAAAGAAGAAAAGTATTCTGCTACTTCACTTTTCCAATATTCAGTTCTTTTAAGGTAAGGGATATTATTTGTTGTACCCGTAAGGGATGTTATTCTTTCTTATTCATGAAGAGAACTTCTGTTATTCCATTCATTATTATTCTATTGGAATAACCTGTAAAAGTGGCATACCCTATACATAACCTGTATACGCGGGCATACCCTATACTTGGTGAAATCCTTATATTATTCCATTCCTATTTATTTTGTTGGAATAACTTTGTGTACGCTGAACCCCCTATACTTGGTGCTCTTCTTACATTTTTCCATTCTTTATTATTACATTGGAATATCCATGCGTGTGTTTTACACCTACCGGTTCCATTGTTTATTATTCCGCATTTATTATTTTGTTGGAATATCCTCATCATCGTGTGTTTTACACCCGACTGGTTCCATTGTTTATTATTATTCAAAGATTTATTATTTTGTTGGATCATCTTGTTGGGCAGAATTTCACCGACTGGTTCCGTTATTATTATTCGCTGGAATAACTTTGTCTATCTGCGGCACTTTACATGCTTGGTGATTTCCTTTGTTATTCCATTCTTTATTATACCCAGTTGGTTAAAACTTTGACTTCTATACTCCATGAAATTAGTAGAATATCCCGGATATTTGCGTTTCATCCAAAGATCTTTTTCATGGAAATATTCTTACGATCATTCTTGAATTTTACTCTACAAAACAGTATCTTGTTGACAATTTGGACGTTACTAATTCCTGGATAAAATAATTCTTGAACTTGTTTTATTGAATTCTTATATCATTGTCATCATCCTCATGTTTATATTATGTTGAAAGTTATCTTTGGCTTACGTGCATAGATGAACTTAGTATGATTATGACCAGGGTTCATTCGGTATAATCATGGCTTGATATAAATGATGTGACAAAAGTCCTCAGTGGCCTGTAATGCAGTGATGGATAGTTTTTGGTATGATTATGACCGGGGTGATTCGGTTTAGTCATGACCATTGATAATTTGATGAAAATCCTTGACCGTGGTACGTGGATGATTAGATATTGTGGTTTATTCATTAAACCGAGTCTTAATGATAAAAATTTATGAAAACCTTTTAAAACCTAAAAGATAGTAGACTTTATTTTTTCTACTTGACTCTTTTAATGGATTGCATATTCATTGCTAGATTAAACCTGTTTGTCTATTGTATTTTATCGGTTTAACATCTTTTGAAGGCTAATGATAATTTATTACGCATTATCTTAGTCATAATATTTCTTCTTCGGGCTAGTTGAGCTCACCTTTCTTTCACTTTATTCTCTTGAGAAATGAGAATATAGCCGGGGACGAGTCGGGGAACTGGAGTAATGGTCCGGAGGATAGCATTAGTAGTCCTCACTATTACATTAAATAGTGTGACAATAAATGTAATGAGGACTCCTTGAGTATGGATATTGTCTAAATGACAATATTCCTATTAGAACTCTCGGTTTATGTATTGTCGTATGTTACACTGACGACGATGTATAATTAAGTTTGTATTTGAATTTATGTACCATGTAAGTGGCGACCCAAGATGGGTGACGATACCTAATTTTGGGGCGTCACGAACTGGTATTAGAGCTTAGGATATGATCCTGGCCGAGATGTGAGATAAGAACTAGGAGGAGAGAGACGGAGAATTCCTTCGCTAGTATGACCTACCTAAATTTATTTGGTATTTAATTGGTCGGTCAGAGTATAGGGATAATATGTGATATGTTAATTAACTCTTGTTTTGTGACAGTGTTTGAGAATGACATCTGAAAATGCTGAGATAAGCAATGAAGCACATGAGAGTGTTGATTCAGCTCAAACAAAAGGTAACGACCAACAATACGATAATAATCATCTTTGGTGGCAATTTGCATCGAACAATGATAACCATCGTGGGGAAATTATCATGCCAAGAATGGTAACCACTTCGGTGGTAATCATGGCAAAGATAATAGAAGTGGAAATTGCAAGAAGAGAAGGTCATTTAGCTCAATTTTGTTGTGCACCAAAGTCAAGTCTAGCTGGGACGGTGGCACCAAAGGTGGATATGGACAAAACAAAGTCGTTGGTTTTAGGAAGTGCATTTTTCATGACTTCTCAAAAAGCGAGTAAACCGAACGAAGTTATCACGGGTTAGTTAATTATAAATTGTGAAGTCTATACCTTATAAGATACCGGTTCTACCCATTATTTTATATCTCTTGCTTGCGTTCAACGTTTAAATTTAACTCCGGAGAAGTTAGACTTTGACTTATTGGTTGAAACTTCGTTAGTAGGAGCCTTCGTTACCGCTACTATTTTTAAATTTTGTTTGATTCAAATAAACACTTTCACGTTACCTGTCGATCTTATCTTTTTGAAAATACTTGCCTTTGATGTGATTTTAGGAATCAATTGGTTAACTACTCATCATACTTTTCATAAGGTTGTTAGCTTTTATATTCATAACCAACCTGTTGTGCGAATTCAAAGTAACCAAACCACTAAAGTCAATTAGTGTCATATCAAGCCATAAGTAAAGAGCCCCGAACCTTTCGTTGTTGACTTCCTTGTGTGGAATGCACCGGCCGGACTTTACAGAGGCGACATCGTGAATGAAGATGGCAAGTTTATAGGTATCATTGTGAGGTGCTATATCTAGGTTAAGGGATGAAGTCACAGTTGGTATCAATGTGACGTCTATCCAAGTCTTGGATGAGAGTCATAGTTTTGAATGATATTTCTATTATTAATAAATTTCCTGGCGTATTCTTGAAGACTTCTTAGCCTACTTAGAGCGTGAAATCGAATTTTGTATTGACCCCAGTACAAAACCCATTTCTTAAACCCTCAAATATATCTTCAACTAAAATGAACAGTTTATGTGGTTTATGATGAAAGTCATAATAAAAGCATTGGACTAATGAAAATCATGGGTATACATGGTATTAGTAAGTTTTATGATGAGTTATGTTGGTTAGTATGTGAAAACATGAAAGTTTCTTAGAAATCACAAAGAGTTGAAAATCAGATTTTGGTGAAAAACGTGACATGAAATTCAATTGACCATATCTCTTATTATATTTTGAATTTTTGAGTGTGGTCAAGTCCTAGAGTTAGATCTATGAGTTACCTAACTAATCCAAGTGGAATCACTAGAAAAGGTGTTGTAGATTTTTATGTGGACTGATTTTAGCAAAGGAGTCAAAACTTCAAAATGTCCAAAAAGCTACTGCCATGTTTTTGTAAGGGCTGTTTCGGCCACTTAAATTATGAGAAAAATTCTGGCCTTTTGGGACATGAAGGTATATGGTATAAAGTACCTCCTGTCCAAAAATGAGCTCATTCTGACTTAAAATGAGCAAGTTATGACTATTTCAATATTTAGGTTTTCCCGCGAAAAATGCTATAACCGGGAGTTCTATAACTCCGATGACCATGAAATTTAAACTGGAAGCTCACGTTAACATGTGTAAGGTCCTGCCAAGATTTGGGAATTTTGGAGTTAAACTTGAGGTAGCTAATTTCTTAAGAATTAATTAGAAATTGATTTTTGAAAAATAGTAAATGAATTTTAAAAATTCGAGAAAAATATATTTTCATTATGGGACTATATTATGCTAAATCCCAGAAAAGAAATATTTTTGGGACTGATTTGTTATTTTTCATGAAAATAGTTTGATTCTGAACATATGAGTTAAATATGTTATGTGAAGTAACAAAGTTGAAAAGTAGGATTTTATGGCTAGAGAATCCTATATAGAGTATATGCATATTTTTTTTGAGGATTTGATAATTGGTGATGATATCTTATGAGTATGGCATTTTGAATGATTAAATGCATTATATGGTAAAGCGTAAACAATTGAGATAAATTATTTATAAATTTAAGAAGTGATTAAAATATTGTTATAATATTAATGATATTAGATTATGAGATTATTAAGTGATTGATAACATGGGATATTTCTTGAATCTGGATAAATTATAAATGTTTAATATTTATCCTTTATCTCATTTGATTGATTCTTTATATCATTATCCTCATGTTTATATTATGTTGAAAGTCATCTCATGGCAGTAGTGCATAGATGGACTTGGTATGATTATGACCAGAGGATTGTTTTATATAATCATAACCGTAATTGAAAACACGATTATCTTTGCACGTAGTGCATGGATAATTTGTGGTCGTGATACTAATGAATACACGATTATCTTTGGTCAGTAGTGCATGGATAATTTGTGGTCGTGATACTAATGAATACACGATTATCTTTGGTAGTAGTGCATGGATAATTCGTGATCGTGATACTAATGAATATCCTCGGCACGTAGTGTAGGGATGATTCGATGATATGGATTAATTATTGAAATGAGTCTCAAAGAATGAAATATTAATTCGGGGATGTGGTAAAAGTCATCTTTAGTAGTAGTGCATTGATAGACTTGGTATGATTATGACCAAGGATTATTCGGTATAATTATGATCAGTAATTGAAAACACGAATATCCTTGGCCGCTGGTGCATGGATAATTCGTGGTCGTGATACTATTATTAAGTCGCTGTCTCGGCATTATTGGTTTTACTGATTGTATATCTTTGGCTGTAGTGCAAAGATGAATTGTTAATGAATATCTTTGGTAGGATTGCGAAGATGAATTTAATATTTTTAACGATAAAAGGTATTCAAGGCATCCTCACCTCTTTATCATACCAGTGTATCGCACCCCCTAATTTCGAGGGCTTAAATTCCATAAGGAGGGAGATTGTGAGACCCCAAATTTTATGAAATAAAAGTGTTCAATTTTTCTATTTTGGTGAATAGTTAAATTGATAAAAGTTTAAAATTAAGGGTCATATTTGAAAATTTTTCAAAGTAGACAAGTTGTCATAAAATACGCGGTTACTATTCACGGGTTACTATTCACCCAATTTACTATTCACTCTAGTATTATTCACTCGAGTATTTAGGACACTTTTTGTGTCAGAGTACTATTCATGAGTTACTATTCACGAATTACTATTCATGAGTTACTATTCACCCGAACAAAATATTTTATGAAAATAACGACGGAGGTTTTACCGTTAAAACTGTTGAACTACTCGGTAGTAGTAAAGTAAAAGAATATGTCTGGCGTTGTTGCATAGTAGCACCTGTATTGATTATTATTATTTTATAAGAAGTCGGTCGGTTTGATTCCATTATTGTCAATTAATAATATGAATTATTATAATGATAATGACGCTTTTTGTTTTATTCGTATTATTAACGTAATAAAATGAAACATCTTTTATATAAAATGAATACTTTATTAAAGTTATTCTATAAATAGAATATATTATATTTTATTATGCATAGTGTTGCATAGTGTTTTTGCATAATGTTTTGCATAGTGTTGCATAGTGTTTGCATAGTAAAATATTTTTATATAAATAGAATATATGATATTTTATTTAAAAGATTTTGCTTTAAATATGGACCTTCATTTAAAGTAAATCAATGCTGACCGCTCATGGATTAATTACTATGCATTCTATTTTCCTATAAATAGAAGCTCATTCCTTCATTATTTTCTTACTTAATTCAATTTGAAACTATAGAGAGAAATTATAGAGAGAAGCTATAGAGAGAAAATCTATAGAGAGAAAGAAGAAAAGTATTCTGCTACTTCACTTTTCCAATATTCAGTTCTTCTAAGGTAAGGGATATTATTTGTTGTACCCGTAAGGGGTGTTATTCTTTCTTATTCATGAAGAGAACTTCTGTTATTCCATTCATTATTATTCTGTTGGAATAACCTGTAAAAGTGGCATACCCTATACATAACCTGTATACGCGGCATACCCTATACTTGGTGAAATCCTTATATTATTCCATTCTTATTTATTACATTGGAATAACTTTGTATCTGTGAATCCCCTATACTTGGTGATCTTCTTCATTATTCCATTCTTTATTATTCATTGCTGAATATCACGTGCGTGTGTTTTACACCGGACCTGGTTCCATTGTTTATTATTCCGCATTTATTATTCTGTTGGAATATCCTGTCTGTGTGTTTTACACCGACCCTGGTTCCATTGTTTATTATTATTCAGCATTTATTATTACATTTGATCATTACATGGTTGTGAATTTCACGACTTCGTTCCGTTATTATTATTATTACATGGAATAACTTTGTCATGCTAAGTCCGCATGCTTGGTGATTTCCTTTGTTATTCCATTCTTTATTATACCCAAATTGGTTAAAACTTTGACTTCTATACTCCATGAAATTAGTAAAATATCCTTGATATTTGCGTTTCATCCAAAGATCTTTTCATGGAAATATTCTTCCGATCATTCTTGAATTTTACTCTACAAAACAAAGATTCTTGTTGACAATTTGACGTTACTAATTCTGGATAAAATAATTCTTGAACTTGTTTTATTGAATTCTTATATCATTGTCGTCATCCTCATGTTTATATTATGTTGAAAGTTATCTTTGGCTTACGTGCATAGATGAACTTAGTATGATTATGACCAGGGTTTATTCGGTATAATCATGGCTTGATATAAATGATGTGACAAAAGTCCTCGATGGCTGTAATGCGATGATGGATAGTTTTGGTATGATTATGACCAGGGGTGATTCGGTATAGTCATGACCATTGATAATTTGATGAAAATCCTTGACCGTGGTACAGGGATGATTAGATATTGTGGTTTATTCATTAAACTGAGTCTTAATGATAAAAATTTATGAAAACCTTTTAAAACCTAAAAGATAGTAGACTTTATTTTCTATTTGACTCTTTTAATGGATTGCATATTCCACTGCAGTTAAACTGGTTGTCTATTGTATTTTATCAGTTTAACACTGTTGAAGGCTAATGATAATTTATTCTGCATTATCTTAGTCATAATATTTCTTATTGGGCTAGTTGAGCTCACCCTTTCTTTCACTGTTCTCTTCAGGAAATGAGAATATAGCTGGGACGAGTCGGGGAACGGAGTAATGGTCCAGAGGATAGCATTAATAGTCCTCACTATTCTGTTAAATAGTGTGACAATAAATGTAATGAGGACTCCTTGAGTATGGATATTGTCTAAATGACAATATTCCTATTAGAACTCTCGATTTATGTATTGTCGTATGTTACACTGCGACGGATGTATACTTAAGTTTGTATTTGAATTTATGTACCATGTAAGTGGCGACCCAAGATGGGTGACGATACCTAATTTTGGGGCGTCACATATGATAGGTCTCTCTTTATACCTAACGCCAAGAGACCCGGATATAATGTTTGCAACATGCATATGTGCTAGATTTCAGGCTAACCCTAAAGAGTCACACTTGTCTGGTGTAAAGAGGATCTTCAGGTATCTCAAGGGTACACCCTACTTGGGGCTGTGGTATCCCAAGGAATCCTCATTTGAACTAATAGGATACATTAAATGCCGATTTTGCAGGATGCAAAAATAGATAGAAAAAGTACCAAAGGGCACCTGTCAACTTCTTGAAAGCAGACTTGTGTCCCGGTTTAGCAAAAAGCAAAACTCAGTGTCTACTTTAACTGCAGAAGCTAAATATATTCTTTGTTGGCAAATGGCCGTGTGCTTTCAGATCCAATGGGTGAGAAATCAGCTAGCTGACTATGGGTTCGATTTCAAATCTATTCCCATACACTGTGATAACACAAGTGCCATAGCAATAACTCATAATCCTGTCATGCATTCTAGGACCAAGCATATAGAAATAAGGTATCACTTCATTAGGGATCATGTGCAAAATGGAACTATATCTTTACAATATATTCCTACTAAAAATCAACTTGCTGTTATTTTTACAAAACCACTAGATGAATCCAGATTTAATAAGTTAATAAGTGAGCTAGGAATGCTAAATCTACAACCATGAAATATATGCTCTAGATTGTGCTAACCATGATAGATACAAAGGCTGAACTCAGAATTGTAGACATGATTAAGGAAAGTTCACGATCGTAGTGCTGAACAGACAACTACCTCAACGATCGTAGCAAGGACTCAACCATCTTAGTGCAGACTCAACGATGACAAAAGCTTATCCTGTGATGACAAGCTTCATAACAAGGCAATCTCTCCAAGAGGTAGCTCAGGAACAAACTTAACCCTTAAATCTCTCCAAGAGGTTGGCCCTTCCTGAGCTTCCTTAAAAGAATGCTTTATCAAAAACTCATCACAAGGATTCGGATAGACTCGACGATCGTAGGACAGACTCAACGAATGCTGATCAGACTCAACGACTGCCAGACAGACTCGACGATCGCAGGACAGACTCGACGATCGTAGGATAGACTCAACGAATGCTGATCAGACTCAACGACTGCCAGATAGACTCGACGATCACAGGAAAGACTCAACGAACATAAGACTGCCTCAATGATCGTAGTCTTCCTAAGGACACCTCAGCTTTGAAAGGCCAAGGAAAATCAAGACATTCTGCCGCATCCAAAATCGTAGAGCTAAGCAAAAGGCGACAAATTGTCCCACTAAGTCAAAAGAGAGAGGAAAGTTACAAGTACAAATTGAAACCGTATTTTGAAATCAAATTCAAAAGATTATCTCTCCCATTCTCTCTCTCTCTCAAAGCAAAACCCTAAATCAAGAAAAGCTCACAGTATCTCACTTCTCAACTACGTAATCAATGGTCGCTTTAAATGTAATTTGCTACACTCTGATCTACTCTTGACGAGTTCAAGAATGCTCCACAAAAATTTCACAAGACGCTGGCCTTACTTAAGAAGGTGGGTCTCGAAGAGGCGTTGAGCACCGATACACTCATCTATCCCAAGCTAGTGAAGGAGTTCTATAAGAATGGTGTGTTTGAACACAACACCATAACTACTCGAGTAAAGGGAGTAGAAATGAGACTAAGGGAAGAGGACTTCAATCTGGCCCTAGGTTTCAAGAATGAAGGGCACCCATTCTTAGACAGCATAAACTTCCAAGAGGGTCTAAGGAAAATGCATCACAAGAAAACCCCCTCTGTAAAAGGATACAAAAAGAAGGAGTTTCCATAAAGGTACGAATTTTTGGCTGACATTATTGGGAAATGCATCTGTTGTAAGAGCTCGGGTCATGACTCAGTGAATGAAGCTCAACTAAGGCTCATGACGACCATATTTTTTGGCATACAACTCAACTATGGAGCACTCCGAAGATCAAAAAGCACTCCGAAGATGCTGTATGGGTGATTCATAAGCATCATTCTGCAATCTGCACTGGGTGACAAAATTGGGGATGATGAAGGAGAAGCCATCAACCCTAATCAAAGAATGACCCAGCAGTTGTTTAAGAACTGGGAAAGGAACCCTGTTGATTATGTAAGAATGATGACTAAGTCCAATGGAAGAACTGGGGATCTGAAGAACGCAGGCATTCCAGGAAACATGTCTGTTGTAAGGGAAGTTGAAGAAGAAGGAGAAGCAGACAAGGGAGAACCCTCTGCTCTTGCTAGAAAAAGCAAGGGCAAGAGAAAGCTAAGGGAAAGACAAATCGAAGAGCCTCAAGGGTCTACAACTGACATTCCTGTAGAGTCCTCTGATATAGAGACTCTAAGGAGGCTAAGAAAGAAGCAACAGCAAGAAGAAGCTGAAGAGGATCAAGCCACCATATCACAGATCCTAAAGAAGAACAAAACTAGTCATAAGTCCAAAAGACCAACAGTTTCTTCAATCGTAGAGTCTCTGCTATTCTCTGAAACCAGGCCAAGTGTGGCAGAAATGGAAGAAGCTGCTTCAAGAATAGTAGCTGTTCAACATGACAAAGCTAAGACTCAAGAGAGTCCAGAAGTTGTGGCTAAACCCAGCAAAGCAAAAAGAAAGTTGGTAAAGAAGTATATTCTTGAGAATGAAAAGGTGCTGAAAAAGGAAGCCAAAAGTGTGGCTGCAAAAGAGGAACATCCCCAAGCAAATAAAGAGGACAGTGCTCCAGCTGAGGGGGAGATCCCTGAAATTCTCATGATTGAGTACACATCTACCGGTGAGGGGAGAAAGTCTACACTCGAAGAAGATGTTCCAGCTGAGGGGGAGTTTCTGATCTCTCAAGAAGATGTTCCAGCTGAGGGGGACTTTCTGAATCTACAAGAAGATGGCCATGCTGAGGGGGAGCCTCATGATATCCCAATGGCAGAAGAAGAGGTTCCTGCCCACGATAAAGTTGAATCAATGCCAAACTTTCCAGAGACCATTGAGATAATGGAATCTTCAGAAGAGACCAAAGAAGAGGAAGAAAATGATAATGATGAGCTTCAAATCATTGGTGTAGGGAAAGATGGATTTAGGAGCTATATGTACACTCAACTGTTTTCCTACCTACCCATGATGGCATACCATCAAGCTCAAATCCTGAACTCATGGGATCACATGTTCTGGAGCTTCAAGGAATATCCAATGATCTCGATTAAGCTAATGGATTTCCAGGGAAAGTCATCTTTGCCAAGAAGCTGCTTACCAACCATTCCTCATCTAAGGATAAACTTGAGGTATTGACTATTCCTGATCTCTTCAAAGTTAATCACTTGCCATCATCTTCATTCAGTCAATTCTATTAATTTCCTCGATGGATGGAAGTGATTCTTCACCCACTCAATCAGTTTCCAGTTAAAGAATCTCAAAATTCTGTAACTGAAGAACCAAAAGAAGTCAACCCTACCCTGCTCCTACAAATCACCAACTCTACGATTCAAGACTCCAGCCACATCGTAGAATCCAACATTGAAATCGTAGAGTCACCTATCTCAGACATCCAAACCCGAGCCCCTCCAGCTGATATACCATCCTCCTCATCACATGATTACTTCAGTCTTGATCTCGCTCTTTACAATTTGGAAGATCAATCTCAACCGAGAACCCCTCAAATGAACAATCCTCAAGAAAATGATACTCTCCCAAGCCTGCCTACCAAGGATGACTTGAAAGACACCTCTGAGAAAATGGTCAAGTCTATAAAATCAAGTTTGGAAACTCACTCTGATCTCATCAATATTCGGCTGAATCAAATGATCACAGCTACAAATAATTTTCTTGGCAGTATGAATACTGAGCTTACAAAGAGGCTAAGAGAAATTATCAAAGAAATTCTGAAGAGTATGTCGGACAGAGATGAGATCCACTTCCAAAGAGCTGCTAAGCAAAGAAAGGCTGTTCTCGAAATGCAGAAACACCAAGACCTTCAACATAAAATTATGCTGGAAAACATCCTCAACCTGAAGGCTTCTGTCTACGACTTCCAGAAATCTTATGCAAATCAGGAGAAACATAACGATATGATTCTGACAATTCTCCAAAATAAAGAAGCTAAATCTGAAAAACAGATCAAGGAAAATAGAGAGGAGTTTGTCCAAGGAGTTAATCGAGTGTCTGCAGATATTCGAACCCTTGATGCTGACATAAAGGGGGAGAAGAATAAAGGGAAAGGAGATCAAGGAGGTCAGGGAGGTCATGGAACTCAAGAAAGGGGAAGACGACAATTTCATGCTCAAGCATCACGAAGTTCCCCTGCAAGACAATTCCACAGTCAAACTCAACGATCTGATCAACAGGGAATTGTAATGGCTATAACATTAAGCCGTCAGGAGTCAACTCCTAGCTCACAAGATGTGTCTACTATACGCATAAGAATGCCAATTGGAGATCCTGCATTCATGTACAGGCATGAGGAGAATCCAATACTAAGTCTACGCGAGCAGGAAGAGTTAGCCAGAAACGAGGAAGCTCAAAGAAAAAGAAGGGATGAGGAGTACGCCAACCCACCTCCACTAAAGAGGTCAAGGAAACAGAGATAAGTTAAAACTTAAATTTCCTATTGATGTAATGCTGAATTGTATTATCTTCTGATCATCAATAAATTCATGCTTATTCTCTAGAAATTTCAGCTGCTCATTGAAATACTAAGTCATGTTTAAATTTCCTGCAAATGCATCTAGTCACTAATAATCATGACAACAAATCTCCTTGGTTATGTCAACATCAAATAGGGGGAGATTTTTGGGAGAATGCATATTATGATTTGATGTTTTAAATGTATATGTTCATGATTATTTGTAAGGTCCTTAAATGAATATATGTACAAGGACTTAGTGATAGATCAAAATTGTTAGGTTGATCTAAGCTTTCAACGTGTACCATTCTGATAAAGAATGTATAGATAGAAAGATCAAAACTATTAGGTTGATCTTAAGATGTAATAGACTACTCTTGAAGAAATCGTAGTACATCCATCTGATCAACATTGCAGGAGTCAAGGCAGAAAACGTAGAGCCTGAAGATCGTAGTGTGCTTGCCTTAAAGGGGACTCTTCAGAAATCGTAGAGTGGTCCCAAAGTTTGCCGAGCCAACTCCACGATCGCAGTATCCTGAAGGAAACATGAAGTTTTACAAGTCAACGATCGTAGTGTGCTCTCGGGAACATAGAGTCAACAACACGAGCAAGAGAAGATCGTATTGTGCGAAGGTTTAAGGGAAATCGTAGTGCTCTCGAACTGATAGCTTCGTAGTATGCAAAGATGTCAAAGACACTACGATCTAAATTGTAGAACACCACGATCCAAATCGTAGAGCATCATTTGTCTCATGTCAGAAAATGTGGAACCTCATGATCTGTGTTTTCAGCAAGTGAGGAATGGATCCCGATCTTTGCGATACTCATCAGGTCCCGCAATATATGAAATATCCTTAGTATGCAACAAAGAAGCGTATTGAAGAAGCAAAGGATAGTACCATGGGTAAGAGGGACAAAACACCTTTTCAGGTGGTAGATGAGAAAGCAGCCTGCAGTGTCAGTGGGCCAGAATGAAGAATTTAGAAGATGTGCAGAAATGTCTCCATCACAGTACAAAAAGTTCAGATGCATTTAATGCCACAATGGATGGATCCAACGGATAGTTTTCAACATCACATATATATAGATCAGACAGATGAGAGAGATATAAGCAAGCATTAAACAAACAACGTGAACATCTCTCTCAAGCTCAACTCTACGATCTGAGATATTGCAAAGCTTGCTCAGCTACTCAGTTCTTTAGAACAAGTGCTTACACAGCGACTGAGTAGCAACCATCAAGAACTCAACAATTTCAATCAACTCAAGAAGAGTACCAAGTCTCATTGGACTTGAAGAGTTAAATAGTGAATCAGAAGAAAGCCAAGTCTGCTGGACTTGAAGAGTTCAAGAGTGAACTAGAGAAGTTCCTAGACTGCTGGTCTAGAAGGAATTTGTGTGATTCAGAAGATTGTAAAAGACATCCTTAGTGGATATCCTACGCGTTGAGTAGAAGAGTGGACTAGGAGCTTTGAGTGCTCTGAACCACTTAAAAACAACTGTGTCGTTTACATTCATGGTATATCTGCTATAATTGCCTTACTCGCTCATAACTCCATTGCTTGGTAAAGAAGATTAAAACAAATACTAATTCCGCTAAGTTTTAATCATTATCTAAGAACAAGTTTAATAAGGAAAGATTTTCAAATATTTATTCAACCCCCCCCCCCCCTTTCTAGATAACTTGTGCCTACTAGGAACTAACAATTTAATATTTTTGGAATATAAATGGTATTTAATTTATTTAATTATAATATTAAATAAATTATTTAAAAATGATTTTAATACATGAAAAATCATGAAAAATAATATTATGATATAAGAAAATATTTAAAGTTATTTTTAGCGACTTTTAATATTTTGTGACGAATTTCATTAATTAATCAATATTAATGATAATTAGTTTATTTAATGAATATATTAAATAAATTATGGAAAAATAGAATTAATGATTTAAAAATCATGTAAAAATAATTTAAGTGTTATAAAAATATTTTGAAGTTATAAAATATAAATTTTGATATTTTGTCATAAAAATATTAATATTTTAATATTAATAGCAATTATCGGATAATGAATTTAATTGTTTAAAAATCATATAAATGTGATTTTAAAGTATTAAAAATACTTTGATATATTATAAATATATTATAATATTATGTGATGAGTTTCATTAATATTTGATAATAAATAAATATTAATGATAAAGGAATTATGTGGTATTTAAATTCGATAAATACGATATTAATAATGGAAAATTCATGATAAATAGTAATAATTATTTAAAATTATTGCGAGCTTATGAAAATTATTTTGACTAATATTAAAATTATCGAAGATAATTGTTAAGTGTTAGGCAAAGTTTAATCGAATTTAAACTCGATAAAAGTCTGACTAGACCGTCGGGATGTCAGATTTGTGTCGGGTTTAACTCAGACTGCAATAGTTTGACTTGATACCGAGTCTTATGTGTGTTATAGATTGATAGGGTTATGTGTTATGTGTTTAGGTTATTCTATGTATATCTATATTTATAATAGTATTATACTGTGATGATATTATTCTAATATTGGAGATCTATATTACTAATATTAGGTCTTCGGATAAAGCGATATAAATCATGTAGCGGAATCAACCAGTTGAGCAAGTTTGTTTTACTTAACTCTACTAAGACTTGTTTTATTCTGATATGCTTATGGATAATCATTGCTGATTGCCATTGTAGAATTGTAATCTGTACATATTGCATGTATAAGTCAGGTATGAAAGGCTAATCACCTTCATTACCCTTCGGTTCAGATATATTTGTTCATGTTATATATTTGTTCAGTCAAAAGTTTGTTCATGCTAGTTCACAATTATATTATTGAATTATAGCCAGCTTATTATTCAGATTCTTTCAATCATGATATATCGTTATATTATTGAACTTAAACTTGCTGGGTAATTTTTATGCTCACCCTTGCTATATCATGATAAACATTGCAGATTAAGACAAACGCGTCGGATACAAGGATAGGTTAAAGATATTTCCAGCTTAAAGTTAATGTGGGCGATTAGTTTTGTAATAGTATAGTTTGATAATACTGGTATGTGTTAGATAAGTTATGTATAGTGTATAAGTTAAGGTTACTCGACCTTGGGGAATAGTGTGTAAAGTTGTTGTATAAATAATTTATGTTTATATCTTCCGCAAATAGTAATAGTTATAGAATGATCGAACCGGATCTGCGGTGATTCGGGACCTCGGATTCGGGGACCTCACATAGGCGACCGCTGACGTTGAAGGCACCATGGCTCCGTCGTTGCCGGAGGGTTCATCAAGGCACGTGCGGGTGAAGCTACTAGAACTAGCACTAGAATCATGGTGAAGTTTAGGGTTTTGGGGGAGTATCATTCGGAAGTAGTGTCGTTAGCGATTGAGGATGAAAAAGAGGCATGGGCGCTGTATTTATGGTGGTGGTGGTGGAGTTTGTTAGGGTAGTTGTTGTTGTAAGGCCCCGAATTTTATGAAATAAAAGTATTCAATTTTTCTTATCATTACTATTCCGTAAATGGTTAAATTGATAAAAGTTAAAGTTAAGGGTGATATATATAATTTTTTCAAAATAAGCAAGTGGTTATAAAATATTATTGTCGGAGAATATTCGTTTGGTCGTTGAATATTCTTTTTGTCGGGAATATCAGTACGACGACGCAGCCTTGGGTGGGCCCCATAACGAAAAGCGATTGGATGAAGAAAACGACAAATATAAGTTGTTTATAAATGACGGTTGTAGTTATTGCTGAATATCTTTGTTAAAATACTCTAATTGGTTAAAACACGAAGAGCACACGATATTGCACCAATTATTGATTCTTACGTGAAAGCACTACTCAATAATTGTTACACATAATTATCGCTTCATATTATATTTTATTGATTCAATAATTGCTGCGTTGATATTTTATATTATTTGTTGTTTTAATAATTGTCACTACACGTATTTTTCATTATCGAAGCAATAATTCATATTATCCTAATAATATTATTAGAAAATATTATTGGCAATGTCTAGGAAGTTACATCTAAGGAGAGGTTTGGTCACCTAATCAATTGCCCAAGATGAGAGAAATCTTTATTGAAAGCCCCTCTTTCCTGTGAAGGCTACTGGTTGTCATTATTGTGATTACATAATATTATTTGTGAATAATTAATTATTGATTAATATGATAAGGAAAATATTCATTTTATGTGGATATAGATGGAGAAAATTTTAAAGTGACAATTGTTGAAAATTAATATTTTATCTTTTTCTGATAAAATAATTTATTTAAATATATTATTTTAATAATATATTAATAGTGATATTTTTATAATGAATGTGCGATATGTGAGTATATGAGGAGGAAGAGTATTTTTGTGGCATCAAATGATTAACACATGTTTTGTGTGTCGGTGGACCCCATTTCTTGACTGAAATTTGATTATAGCCTATAAAATCGCCCGTTTGTGGATTTTGGTCAAATTCTATTTGGAATTTAGAAAAAATTTCTTCTGTAAAGTTGTAGAGAATTGAATTTCCTATTAAAAGTCGCGAGATTCGAATTTTTGGACAAAAGGGCTATTTATTATGAATTATTGAAGTTCCGAAGCTCCGAAATAATTATTTTTCAAAAGTTTTAAATTTGTTTTAAAAGAAAAACGTTTTTAACAAGGTAGGTATGCCCACTAGCATGGAAAAAGAGCTGAGATCAGATTGTCCAAGGTGTGCGTGAAGATTATATATATATATATATATATATTAATATTTTAATAAATTTTCTACTTTGGTGTTCTAAGCATTTTCCTATAAATAGGGTGCTTAGGTTAGAATTGAAAATCACACCAGAAATTGAAGTTTTCTCTCTCTATATTATCGAGCGTATTCTTGTGAGTATTTTGAGTATACTTTGAGTATTGCTATACGGTGCAAGTTTGTTCAGCGTTATATCCGACATTCCAGTACTACTCTTTTGAGGTAAGGGATAGTAAGGAATTTTTAAGGGTGATTATGTTTTTCAGTTTTATATTTTTCCGGACCTTCAAAAATTCTGGAAAAATTTGAAATGATATTTTGATGAGTTTTGTAGATTGTGTTCAAAAATGGCGATTTTTGGATTTATAGATTAGGAGTTATGGATTTTATGAGAAAAGACTATTTTAAAAGTAAATGTTTATAACTCCTTGTGATTAACTCCAAAATTGATGAAATTTGTATTGGGAGTACATCTATATAATATCAGTATACCGTATTAATTTCAGAATTTTTGGACAAAAGTACAATTTATGATAAATGTTTAAATATTCGGTGGTTTTGGCCATGTGAAAAATAGTAAATGAAATTTAAAAATTCTGAGAAAAATATATATTCAATATGGGACTATATTCTTCTAAATCCCGAAAAATAAATATTTTGGAACTGATTTGGTATTTTTCATGAAAATGTTCTAGTTATGAGTAAATGAATTAAATATGTTATGTGAAGTGAGAAAATTGGAAAATATGATTTATTGGCTTGAGAATCATATATGAGGTATATGCATTTTTATGAGGGTTTTGGTTAATGATGATGAAATCTTATGAGTTTGGCATTTTAGATGATTAAATGCATTAATTATTAAAGTGTAAATAATTGGATTAAATTATTTATAAGTTTAAGAAATGATTAAAATATTATTATAATATTAATAATATTAGATTATTAGATTTCTAAGTGATTTATAATATTTGGATTAAGGTGTTATAAATATGGATATGAATTTTATTATGAAACTTTATCTTTTCGTGTCGATGTTACTATGCACGTATACGATACTATGTACGAATATGAGGTACTATTCATGACAAATTGGTTTCTTCTCTGACCAAATTATCGTTAATTTATGAATCTTACTTTTGAAATTAAAACCATGTTTTGATTATATTGTTTTTATATAACATTCTTATAACCCTAATGATGATATTTCTCTTTGACTTGAGTGTAAAAATGAGTAGATTATTGGTATGATCGTGACTATAGGTTCTCTTTGGCCAGTAGTGCAAAAGTTGAATTGTTGACTGGTATGATCATGACCATTAAATTTATAATTGAATATTTTTAGCTTAAGTGCAAAGGTAAATTGATCAACATGGTTATAATCATTGTTATATAACTTCTGAAATGATTATGTATTTCTTTGATATATGAATATCTTTAGCCTGTAGTGCAAAGATGAATTATTGATGAATATCTTTGGCTAGTAGTGCAAAGATGACTTGTTGTTGAATATCTTTGGCATGTAGTGCAAAGATGAACTGTTGATGAATATCTTTGGCCGTGGTGCAAAGATGAATTTATTAATATGATTATGAACAGGAACTGTTATTTGGTATAACCATGATCTTTGATGTTTCAGGTAAAGACAGGTGATGAAAATTATCTTTGTCCTGGATGAGGAAAAGAATTTAGAACAACAATTACGATTATGAGTTATACACGTGATTGTGGACATGAATTGTTGATTGATGTTACAGGGATAAAACATTGTTGGTGGACTTTTAACATGGAGAAGATAATAGATTTTATGGTCTATTTGACTCTTCTAATGGATTGCTTCGTTCACCTTAACAACTATGGTTGAAAAGTTTTATCATCTACCATATGTTCTAAATCTCTGATTTATTACTAATGAAGGCTATTGATAATTTAATTATCTTTAGTCATGATATTCTTTACTGGGCTATTTGTGCTCACCCTTCTGTTTCACAATTCCTTTCAGGTAATAAAAGTGTAGCTGGGTCGAGCGGGGGATAGCGAGGGAATAGAATGGTGGTCTATAGATGTTGAGGGTGAGGTGAATTTAACTTGGAAGGATGTTTTGCCACTATCATACAAGATGTCTAATGACATACAACCTCGTGTCATCATAAGACATGGTTGTGCTCATCCACTTGCTGAGTATATTTACAAGCACTACCTATATAATCTTGGTGTTTGTTTGGAGTATAATACCCAATTAGAGACAGTGGAGATAATGATATGTCAAGAGAAGACTCACCATTGGGAAGAATATGATAGTAATCTTCTCAT
This sequence comes from Panax quinquefolius, assembly GCA_020205615.1. NCBI lineage: Eukaryota > Viridiplantae > Streptophyta > Magnoliopsida > Apiales > Araliaceae > Panax > Panax quinquefolius. The sequence goes on along the minus strand of CM035171.1, from coordinate 59,925,278 downwards.
TTTTCTTTGGGGTCTATTGGTTCAACCAAGGATAATTCTGTGGGCATATGATATCTACCATAACCTAAAAGCATGGCCTCCCATGTACGAAGGTTTCGTTGAGCACTTCCCAAAGATTCTAATTTCTAAAACAGTTTTTGACTATACCTTTATGTAAGGTATCATTGTGACGTACTACATTTGGTATATATTTGTATCCAAACTCACAAAGATATGTGTTGTTGTATTTTGCACGACAATTGTTGTAATAAAGTTGTAGTTGTTTTCAGTACCATATATTTGGCGACTCGAATGGGTTGGATGGAATGGGCCTATTTTGGGGTCGTTACATTTGCATCGTCGAGCTTAGGGATATGATATCTGGCGGAGATCGGGATTAGAACTAGGAGGGGAGAGATGAGTAAATCCTTCGCTAGTGTGTCCTACCTAAGCTTATTTGTTGGTCAGTCATAATATCGGGATATTATGTGATATGTTAATTTGTTAAATTAACCCTTGTTTTGAAACTGTATTCTAGAATGATATCTAAAATACAGGAGATGAGAAATGGAAAAATCATGATGACAGGGGAGATAGAATCTGAAATGAAAGCAAGGTATTCTCAACTCTTTGAAATACCAGGTACGTAAATTTCGGGAACGAAATTTCATAAGGAGGGGAGATTGTAAGGCCCCAAATTTTATGAAATAAAAGTATTCAATTTTTCTTATAATTACTATTCAGTAAATGGTTAAATTGATAAAAGTTAAAGTTAAGGGTGATATATATAATTTTTTCAAAATAAGCAAGTGGTTATAAAATATTATTGTCGGAGAATATTCGTTTGGTCGTGGAATATTCTTTTTGTCGGGAATATCAGTACGACGACGCAGCCTTGTGTGGGCCCCATAACGAAAAGCGATTGGATGAAGAAAACGATAAATATAAGTTGTTTATAAATGACGGCGTAGTTGTTACCGTTAATACTGTTAAAATACTCGGTGGTTAAAACACAGTAGCACACGGTATTGCACCAATTATTGATTCTTACGTAAGAAAGCACTACTCAATAATTGTTACGATGAATCTTGCTCATATTATATATTTATTGATTCAATAATTCTTTGCGTTGATATTTTATATTCTTGTTGTTTTAATAATTGTCACTACGATATTTTCCATTATCGAAGCAATAATTCATATTATCTGAATAATATTATAAGAAAACATTATTGGCAATGTCTAGAAAGTTACATCTAAGGAGAGGTTTGGTCACCTAATTGCTGCCAAGAGGAGAAATCTTTATTTGAAAGCCCCTCTTTCCTGTGAACTGCTGGTTGTCATTATTGTGATTCTAATATTATTTGTGAATAATTAATTATTGATTAATATGATAAGGAAAATATTCATTTTATGTGGATATAGATGGAGAAAATTTTTAAAGTGACAATAGTTGAAAATTAATATTTTATCTTTTTCTGATAAAATAAGTCATTTAAATATATTATTTTAATAATATATTAATAGTGATATTTTTATAATGAATGTGCGATATGTGAGTATATGAGGAGGAAGAGTATTTTTGTGGCATTAAATGATTAACACATGTTTTGTGTGTCGGTGGACCCCATTTCTTGACTGAAATTTGATTATAGCCTGTAAAATCGCCCGTTTGTGGATTTCGGTCAATTTCTATTTGGAATTTGGAAAAGCTTTCTTCTGTAAAGTTATAGAGAATTGAATTTTCTATAAAAAATCACGAGATTTGAATTTTCGGCCAAAAGGGCTATTTATTATGAATTATTGAAGTTCCGAAGCTCCGAAATAATTATTTTTCAAAAGTTTTAAATTTGTTTTAAAAGAAAAACGTTTTTAACAAGGTAGGTGTGCCCACTAGCATGGAAAAAGAGCTGAGATCAGATTGTCCAAGGTGTGCGTGAAGATTATATATATATATTAATTAATATTTTAATAAATTTTCTACTTTGGTGTTCTAAGCATTTTCCTATAAATAGGGTGCTTAGGTTAGAATTGAAAATCACACCAAAAATTGAAGTTTTCTCTCTCTATATTATTGAGCATATTCTTGTGAGTATTTTGAGTATACTTTGAGTATTGCTATACGGTGCAAGTTCGTTTAGCGTTATATCCGACATTCCAGTACTGCTCTTTTGAGGTAAGGGATAGTAAGGGATTTTTAAGGGTGATTATGTTTTTCAGTTTTGTATTTTTCCGGACCTTCAAAAATTCTGGAAAAATTTGAAATGATATTTTGATGAGTTTTGTAGATTGTGTCCAAAAATGGCGATTTTTGGATGTATAGATTAGGAGTTATGGATTTTATGAGAAAAGACTATTTTAAAAGTAACTGTTTATAACTCCTTGTGATTAACTCCAAAATTGATAAAATTTGTATTGGGAGTACATCTATATAATATCAGTATACCGTATTAATTTCAGAATTTTTGGACAAAAGTACAATTTATGATAATTGTTTAAATATTCGGTTGTTTTGGCCATGTGAAAAATAGTAAATGAAATTTAAAAATTTGAGAAAAATATATATTCAATATGGGACTATATTCTTCTAAATCCCGGAAAATAAATATTTTTGGAACTGATTTGGTATTTTCATGAAAATGTTCTAGTTATGAGTAAATGAATTAAATATGTTATGTGAAGTGAGAAAATTGGAAAATATGATTTATTGGCTTGAGAATCATATATAGAGGTATATGCAAATTTTATGAGGGTTTTGGTTAATGATGATGAAATCTTATGAGTTTGGCATTTTAGATGATTAAATGCATTAATTATTAAAGTGTAAATAATTGGATTAAATTATTTATAAGTTTAAGATATGATTAAAATATTATTATAATATTAATAATATTAGATTATGAGATTTCTAAGTGATTTATATTATTTGGATTAAGGTGTTATAAATATGGATATGAATTTTATTATGAAACTTTATCTTTTTTTGTGTCGAGGTTACTATGCACGTATACGGTATTATATATTTAATACGGGTCTTATTCACTTACAAATTGGTTTCTTCTCCGACCAAATTATCGTTAATTTATGAATCTTACTTTTGAAATTAAAACCATGTTTTGGTTATATTGTTTTTATATAACATTCTTATAACCCTAATGATGATATTTCTCTTTGACTTGAGTGTAAAAATGAGTAGATTATTGGTATGATCATGACTATAGGTTCTCTTTGGCTAGTAGCGCAAAAGTTAAATTGTTGACTGGTATGATCATGACCATTAAATTTACAATTGAATATTTTTAGCTTAAGTGCAAAGGTGAATTGATCAACATGGTTATAATTATTGTTATATAACTTCTGAAATGATTATGTATTTCTTTGATATATGAATATCTTTAACCTGTAGTGCAAAGATGAATTATTGATGAATATCTTTGGCCCGTAGTGCAAAGATGACCTGTTGTTGAATATCTTTGGCTCGTAGTGCAAAGATGACTTGTTGTTGAATATCTTTGGCATGTAGTGCAAAGATGAACTGTTGATGAATATCTTTGGCCGTGGTGCAAAGATGAATTTATTAGTTTGATTATGAACAAAAACTGTGATTTGGTATAACCATGATCTTTGATGTTTCAGGTAAAGACAGGTGATGAAAATTATCTTTGTCCTGGATGAGGAAAAGAATTTAGAACAACAATTACGATTATGAGTTATACACGTGATTGTGGACATGAATTGTTGATTGATGTTACAGGGATAAAACATTGTCGGTGGACTTTTAACATGGAGAAGATAATAGATTTTATGGTCTATTTGACTCTTCTAATGGATTGCTCGTTCCGCTGCGACTATGGTTGAAAAGTTTTATCATCTACCATATGTTCTAAATCTCTGATTTATTACTAACGAAGGCTATTGATAATTTAATTATCTTTAGTCATGATATTCTTTCTTTATTTTATTTGTGCTCACCCTTCCATTTCCACAATTCCTTTCGGTAATAAAAGTGTAGCCGGGTCGAAAGCGAGGGATAAGCGAGGAATAGAATGGTGGTCTATAGATGTTGAGGGTGAGGTGAATTTAACTTGGAAGGTGTTTTGCCACTATCATACAAGATGTCTAATGACATACAACCTCGTGTCATCATAAGACATGGTTGTGCTCATCCACTTCTTTGAGTATATTTACAAGCACTACCTATATAATCTTGGTGTTTGTTTGGAGTATAATACCCAATTAGAGACAAGTGGAGATAATGATATGTGAAGAGAAGACTCACCATTGGGAAGAATATGATAGTAATCTTCTTCGTTTTTCTTTGGGGTCTATTAGGTCAACCAAGGATAATTACGTGGCCATATGATATCTATCATAACCTAAAAGCATGGCCTCCCATGTACGAAGGTTTCCTCGAGCACTTCCCAAAGATTCTAATTTCTAAAAGCAGCTTTTTGACTATACCTTTATGTAAGGTGTCATTGTGACGTCTTCTGATTGGTATTTATTTGTATCCAAACTCACAGCATATGTGTTGTTGTATTTTGCACGACAATTGTTGTAATAAAGTTGTAGTTGTTTTCCGTACCATATATTTGGCGACTCAGAATGGGTTGGATGGAATGGGCCTATTTTAGGGTTGTTACAGTTTTCATAAAAAAAAAAGTTGCAGCAAAGAGAGTTCTGTGGTGGAGGTGCCAAACTAAGTGAAGATGTTGAAATTAGACCCACAAATCATGGAGATATGAAGGGCACAAATAGAGTTTACCGAGTGGTCCAATTTTGGGGGCCAAGGAACTCGTCGCCCCCACTTTGACGCCGGTTACCTGGACGTATATAGACGTCGACGACTTGAGATGGGTCAAACTTTGGCTGCATTGCAGCATAGATCGATAACTAGGGTTTTGGTTTTGTGAGCGAAAGAGAGCAGAAAAAGAAATATAACTATGCTCCGTTCTGTGTTTTAATTTTTAGTTTTTATTTAAGCGCAGTTTTTTGCTCCGTGTTTTTTACATAGATAACATTTTTTTTAAAAAACATTATCTATTTAAAATTAAAAATTGCCCTTATAAATAGATAACTTTTTTTCATATGTATCTACAATAATTTGTTAAAAATGTTGTGAAAAAAATACTACAACGTTTTTTATAAAAACGTCATCTTTGAAGTGTTGTCTGTTTATGGGTTTGTACTAGTGACATGCTAGCCATCTGGCCCATTTGAGTCTCCAAATTCTTAATAGCCACCGCTTGACTCTTTATCATCACTTCTGTGTTTGCCATGTATTTCAACATCATTTCTTCCATCTGTGACTTCTTTTCTGGTTGAGGGGCAGGAGGTGGATGATGTTGGTGTTGTTGTTGATGAAATCCAGGAGGGTAAAGAGGCTTATGTGAATACTGCTGATGAGATTCTTGTGGTTGATATTGTTGTTGTGGTTGGTGTTGTTGAACATTCTGATTATTACTCCAACTGAAGTTGGGATGATTTCTGATGTTGGGATGGTAGGAATTTTGAAATTGATTATGTGGCTTTTAGTAGTTGCTAATAAACTGTGACGCCCCCAAAATATGTATACATCACCCATCTTGGATCGCCAGAAAATACACTACTGACAACTCCATTTATACAACTGCCATGCAAAATACGACCATAGTTAAACTGTGAGTTTTAATACAAATATATGTAACTCTCATGGCGCCTCGACCACAACACCTTACAATGGTACCTTACATAAAGATACATTCAATAACTGCAGTGGAACAAGCAATCCATTAGAAGAGTCAAGTAGAGTATGATATCTATCATCTTCTATGATTTAAAAAGTTTATCATAAATTTTATCGCTGTAATACCCATTAACAATTATTTATTATACCCAAGATAAAGAGAACTTTCATCACCTATCTTCACCTGAACCACCAAAGATTTTAGTTAAATTTACAATTCATGTTTATAATGATGTGAATAAACAGTTTCTCCATTCCACAAAGGCTTAATAGAACGTTCACTCAATATCCTTACCCCAAAGGCTAAAGACATTCAAGTGTAATAACAATCAGTTGTCTATCTTTACACTACGAGCCAAAGATACTCAACAATAAAACCAATGGTCATAATCATACCAATCCATTACCTGTCAGTGCACTACGGCTAAAGACATTTAATTGTTAACTAATGGTCATGATCCTGCCAATCACATCATCGAATTATCCATGCACTACAGCAAAGGAGATTTGTTAGTATCACCAGTGGTTATGATCATGTTATACACTTATTCATCTTTGCACTACGGACCAAAGCTATCAATTAATAGTTTATCTTTGTACTATGACCAAAGATATCAATCAACAGTTCTTCCACTACGGACCAATGACATATAACTGTAAAACCAATAACTAATAGTCCATCTATGCACGTAAGCCACAGATGACTTTCATCACAATATAAGCATAAGGATGATGACAATGATATAAGCATTAATCAAACAAAATCAAAGATAAATATTAAAGACTTTAAATTTATCTAGAGTTTAAAAATATCCTAATTGTCAACATGATACTGCTTTGTGGAGTAAAATTCAAGAATAATATTCATGTATCAAAAAAAATTTGGACAGAAAAGAAATATATCTTCCGGGTGAATAGTACCCTGTGAATAGTACTTAAGGAATAGTACCTCATGAATAGTACCCCGACATAAAAAGTGCCCCAAATACCCGAATAAATAATATTTGAGTGCATAGTAACCGGGTGAATAGTAACCCGTGAATAGTAACTCGTGAATAATAACTCGTGAATAGTACTCTGGCACAAAAAGTGCCCCGAATACCCGAGTGAATAATATTCAACTGAATAGTAACTAGGTGAATAGTAACCCGTAAATAGTAACTCTTGAATAGTAACTCGTGAATAGTATTCCGGCATAAAAATATCAATAATTATCAAGAAAGCTCAGAATAATATTTCCATGAAAAGATACTGGATGAATCACACATATCAAGGATATTCTACTAATTTCACGAAGTATAGAAGCAATACTTCAACAAAATGAGTGTAGAAGTAGGAATACGAAACAAAATAATATTACTTACATACTACAGAGTATGGAAGAAAATATTATTTCATACAAATATTAAATGAAGATAATATCCATACGAATACGAAAAATAATATCTCTTCTGAATATGAAATAAAAAATACCCCTCACCTCAGAAGAAGACTGGATACTGGAATAGTGAAGTAGCAGACTTCTCTTCTTCTTTATCTCTATAGCTTCTCTCTCTATAATTTCTCTTGTGAGTCTTAGTGAATTGGTGAGAATGAAGGAAGAATGAGCTTCTATTTATAGGAAAACATAGTTTCGATAATTGCACGTTTTGGGGCTCGAAATATTACAGTATAATACCTTCATTTTTTCCTTCATTTTTAATTTAGTCCTGCAAGTATTATCAAACTTGCACCACCTCCCCTAATAGTACATCATGTGAATCAATAGTACAATCATGTGAATCAATAGTTCTATACATGTGAAAAAAATAATTACACTATAGTACATTCATCTATACCTCCATTTTTAATTTAGTCATGTAAGTATTATCAACATAGTTATAATCATGTGAATTAATAGCAAATAATGGCTCATTTTTCTGATTAATTACCCGATTGATCAATATAACCTCCAGACATCAATTATTTATCAGAATAGATGTCGATTTCCACTAACACTAATAATCTAAACACAATGGAAATATCAATTTCATCTTTAATCAACATGAACTTATTCATCATTAATATTATAACTCATAATATTTAACAACCAGATCATTCCCAGGAAAGAGGGGCTTTTTTCGATCTGATTTTTCCCTTATCAAGCGCGCAATTAGGTGACCAAACCTCTCTTCGACAGAACTTTCTAGACATTGTCAATATTGCAAATAATAATATGAATAACTTTGTCGTCTCAATTATTGATTTAATAATATAACATATTATGCAGATGATACTGTGATAATAATTGAATCAATACTATGAGAGATATTATGCGAAGAATTCTCGTAGTAATAATTTAGTATAACCGAGTGACTTCTCACATAAGCATCAATTATCAATACTGGTGTACTCTTATGCAACCACGCATATTACTGTACTTTTACTAATGGGTAGTTCAACGGTTTAACAGTAAAACTTTCGTCGTTATTTTTATAAAAGATATTTACATGCGTTTTCTAACTACGAAAAAACTTCCGTTAGGGGGTCCACTAACGATCGTAGTCGTCATGAATATTCCCCGACAAAAAGAATATTCACCGACTAAACGAATATTTTATGACAACTTGTTTACTTTGAAAAACTTTCACATATCACCCTTAACTTTAACCTTTTACTAAATAGAATAATAATTATAAAAATTGAATACTTTTATTTCATAAAATTCGGGGTCTTAGATAAACTGTACCGACTTTGCAGTGATAGCACATTGTTTTGTTTGGTGTGACCCTACACAAATCTCACAGACATATGCAAATTCCTTAACGTTGTTCTCGGACAAAGAATCAATTTTCTTTGCCATTGCTGCCATTTAAGCTGATAACACTATAATGGCATCCACCTCTAACAACCCAACAACTTTTGGTTGAGGCATCCTGGCCGTTGGATTCTGAAAATCATTTGTTGCCATGGTCTCGATAAGTTCATAAGCTTCTTCATAGCTCTTAGCCCACCAAGCTCTTCCTGCAGCGGCATCAATGATTGGCCTAGATTGCCAACCCAACACATTATAGAAAGTATTAATAACCATCCAGTCTGGCATCCCGTGGTGAGGACATTTTCTTAGCATCTCTGTGTATCTCTCCCAGGCCTCATACAGTTATTCTCCTTGTTGTTGCTTAAACTTAGATATAGTAGTCCTCATTTTTGCTGTTTTAGCCATAGGAAAGAATTTGGCTAAAAATTTATGTGCTAAGTCCTCCAATGCGGTTATTGACCCAGATGGCAATGAATAAAGACAACTTCTTGCCTTATCCCTCAAAGTTAAAGGAAACATTCTAAGTCGCACTGCATCATCTGACACACCATCATACTTGAATGTGTCACATATCTCAATGAAACTCAACAAGTGCTCGTTAGGATAATCAGTAGCAGCACCCCTAGATTGAACCGAATTTTGTACCATCTATATTGTTCGCAGCTTAATCTCGAAGGTGTTTGCTACTATGGCTGGCCTAACTATGCTAGACTGTAGCTCATTTATTTTTGGCATAGAATAGTCTCTTAAAGCCATGTGTTCTTCCCAATGTTCTTTTGCCATTTTTGTTGATGTTTCAGTGTTCTCTTGTGTAGTAGAATTACGCGCACTCACTCTCCAAGCTTTCCCGTTAATATTGTCTTGCCTAGGTACCAACTCAGAATTTGAAGATCGAGTGTGCATTTACTATCCACAAGTACCTGAAACACAAAGAAAATTGAAAATAGAAATGAGATAAGATAAGAATTGTTCAAGTTAAACAAATTTAACTTAAGTTGATGACGACAGTAATGAAAATAAAAGCTTATCCCCGGCAACGGCACAAAAAACTTGTTAGGCTTATTTCTAGTTTAACAAAATAGGCACTAACACGTGCAAGTATACACGGTCAACAAGTAATAAAGATTAAGTTAAGCATCGTTCCCACAAAGAAAAGTAATTATTCCTAATCTATCATGCAACAACTTTATAGCTATTTCTGGCTGCTTAAACGATCGATTAAAAAGTGAATTAAAAACTAAAATGGTTATTAACACAAAATAACTAATTAATAAGCGAAGAGATTCAAATTGGAGAGATATGGGATCCTAATGCCACTTAATGCTTTATCCAGATTATTCACCTCTTGTTTAACTTGATTAATTACTATGGATTTCTAGTCGAGAGCACAGAAGTGAAACATGATTATTTTTCAATACACCATGTCCATATCACATAAAATCCACAAAGAGATAGAATTCATATGAACATCAATATTACCTAACCTACTATATGTCTATGTGAATTACAAGTAATATCAATTGAAGCGCAAGCTCTCTCAACGACTACACATGGCAAGCCGGTATATTTCTATCCGGGTTACTAATCACAAAATCTAACACATGTAAATCTCATGAACATATGCTAACAAGGTTAAATCTGAACTTAGATTTCCTTTTTCAATTCCATACAAGTTATTAGGGTAGATGGTGATCAAGCATCCAAGCAATAGGCACAACCAAGTTAGGCAATCCAACTATAATCATTCAAGTATCACAATAAGGTATACAAATCTGAACTACACAATAAGCTTCATTAGAATCCCATAATGGTGGTTAGCTCATCTCTGAATCAACAACCATTATGGGATATAAACCAAGCATGAGAAATCACAATGAAAACAAAGAGATTAAAGAGAGTAGAGATTGTAAATCTGGTTAATCCCAGCTTAAAGTGAGCTTCCAACTCAGTTCATAACCATAATCAATCCAAAGTAAAACTTTAATATTCACAAGCTACTAGATCTAAAGAGAGAAGCAAAATAGTTGTAAAAAGCTATGGAATATCTCTAGCTATATGAAACCCTAAAAATGGAAAATAAAACTGCTAATCATGATGTCTCGTAACTAGCAAATACACCCCTTTTAAGTAATCTCGCTATAACATTCTTATTATAAAAAGTCAATTTTTTCTAGGTTTTGACTAGTGCGGCCGCGTGGGCACGTTTAAGGATTGGGGCGCAGGCGCACCAATTCGCTTCATGAACATCTTGTGGCGCCGGCGCGCTACATTTGTAGTTTACCATGGCGCGGCTGCTGTGTGCTCAACTCTGTTGCAATGCTGCTGGTGTTTTGTTGTTACCATGTTGTTGCTTCATTCTTCTTATGCCTTCACTTGCTTCTTCATTCTTCACTTGCCTTCTAGATGCCCTTCTCACATGCACTTACTCAACTTCATTCCTCATTCCAGCATAAGCTCACCATGCTTTGCCACTTCCATGCCATTAGCATTCATGTGCCATGCCTTAGTAGTTTCCTTGATGCAACCTATAAAAAAACATAAAATGCAATCAAATGATACTAAAAATACTTAAGTTTAAGCATAATTCTCGAAGTTGATAACCAATAGGTAGGTCTAAAACCTACTTATCAAATATCAACATATAATACTAGGAATGTAATAGCGCTCCCATTGACCCTTTTGTACATACTAGGTTCATTCTCGTTTTTGATAAAATGAAACTCTTTTGATTATCTCATCAAATCAAATGTTCCATTTTTGAGAAGCTTTCTTCAATCCATAAATAGATTATTGTAGCTCATATACATGATTTGCTTCAACCATTGAAATACATCCATCTGGATGTATCATACATACATTTTCTTCTAATAATTTGTATTTGAGGAATGGCATCTCCACGTCCATTTGCCAGATTTAGTAATAATAAGCTGCAATCGCAAGTAAAATCTAAATGGATCTGAGCATTACTATCGATAATAAGGTTTCATCACAGTTAACTCTTTGAATTTCTATTAAACCTTTTCCCACTAGTCTGGATTTATAGGTCACTACCTTGCCATTTGCTCTAAAGGTCCCTATTGGATTTCATGCATTTCTCTGAGTGTTTACAACTCTTAGCCTCATCGTATATAACTGGATTATCATCCTCTATGATGTATACCTCATTATCATCTTCTATGATGAATCCACCTCCCAGGTATCTTCGATACTATTCCAGATTTACGATTCGGTTGTGGTACAACAGGTCTATCTACAGGTCCCCTTTTTTGAATTATAGTGCTTTGTGGTTCTTGAACTCTTCAAGATCTATTATCCTCCCACTAGCCCCTTCAATGATAAACACCTTTATCTTAGAAAGCAACGTATTTTTTGTAACAAACACCTTTTGCTAAGTAGGATTTTAGAACATTTACCTAAACTTACTTTAGAATGTCCCACAAATATGCACTTGTCAAATCTTGACCCAAACTTATCCTTTTTGAAATGTTTTCATATAAGCTGGACAACCCTTTATCTTAACATACTTAAGATTAGGAATTCTTCCTGTCCATAACTCTTATGGAGTCTTGGGGCCGGATTTTGAGGTTACCTTATATTATGGGTTAAATGCTTTTTATCATACGTCTTATAAATTGACTTACGGATGGATAATCGAACTTTTTTTTTTATATCAACTTCATTTGTACTTTCGATTTTACCAACAAAAATTTTAAAAAGCAGTTAAATCGACCTTTGACTTAGCATGGAAGTGATAACGTGCTAAATGATTTGTCTTAAAAAAAGCATGTGGCGATTAGTATCTTGACGTGGCAGTGATAATATGGATTTGGAAGAAATTTGTTATGAAAAAATGGAAAAAAATATTTTAAAGTATAATATAAATTATAAAAATTAGCCAAAAAATAATAAAATAAATAAATTAATAAAAATAATTATTTTAATAAAAATTACAAAAGCGCTTTTTTTATTAAAAAAAATTAAAACGCATTTTTAATAAAAATAATTGTTTTTTATTTTATTAAAAAAAATTAAAAAGCGTAGTTTTTTTAATTAAAATAAAAATGTAGTTTTTAATAAAAATAAAAAATGTAGTTTTTTTAATAAAAATAATTAAAAGTCAGTTTTTTTAATATAAAAAATGCACTTTTTGTTAATAATTTTTTTCTTTTTTTATTAAAAAATATAAAACAACTTGACTTTTTAATAAAATAATTGTTAAAAATGCAATTTTTTAATAATAAAAAATGCAATTTTTAAATAAATTTTTTATTAAAAACAAACATTTGAATTTTTAATAAAAATAATTGTTTAAAATGCGCTTTTTTATAATAAAAAATTAATAGATTAATTTTATTATAAAAAAAATAATTACTTTTTTTAAGTCAAGGTTGACTTAAAATGCATTTTTTAATAAAAAACTCTTTAAACTATTAATGATTTAAAAATGCAATTTTTAATCTCTAAAATGCGATTTTTTAAAATTAAAAAAATTAATCGATTAATTTTTAAAAAATAAAAAATGTTGTTTTTTAATAAAAAAGAAAAAATATTAAAAAAAAGTGCACTTTTTATATTAAAAAAAAAAGCCGACTTTTAATTATTTTTATTAGAAAAACTACATTTTTTTATTTTATTAAAAAAACTACATTTTTTATTTTTATTAAAAAAACTACGTTTAAAATTTTTTTAATAAAAATAAAAAACAATTATTTTATTAAAAAATGCGTTTTAATTTTTTAATAAAAAAAAAAGCGCCTTTTAATTTTTATTTATTTATTTATTTTCTTACTTTTTGGCTAATTTTTATAATTTATATTATACTTTTAAATATTTTTCCATTTTTTCATAAAAAATTCCTCCAAATCCACATTATCACATCGCCACGTCATCATACTATCGCCACATGCTTTTTTTTTAAGACAAGTCAAATTACATCATCATCACTTAGTTAAGTCAAAGGTTGACTTAAACAGCTTTTTTAAATTTTTGTTAGTAAAATCTAAATCTAATGCGATGAGTTATTCGTAAGAAAAAAAGTCCATTATCCATCCGTAAGTCAACCTATATAAGACGATAATCGAAAAACATTTAACCCCTTATATTATAGATATGCAGCTATTTCTAGGGCATTACCCTAGAAGGATATTGGAATGTTAGTAAAATTATTATGGATCACACCATGTCCATTAAGGTACGATTATTCCTTTAAGATACATCAATCAATTATAGTGTATCAGGAGGCGTTCATTATGAGAGAACCATTTAAGATGATCTACAAACTTATTGTACAAGTATTCCTTCCTCGATCTAATCAAAGATTCTTAATACTTTACCAATTTGTTTCACTTCTAAATTCTTTGAACCTTTCAAATGATTCAGACTTGTATTTCATCAAATACATGCATTCAACTCTTTGAATGATTATCTCCTTTTCTTATACTAATTTGTTCAATATGAAAAATTATTTTCATGTAAGTCAAGTATATAAAGTTCATTAAGTAATATTCCAGTTCAATACAAAATATTATTATTATAAATAGAATAACAATTTTTCAAAATATAATACCAAAAAATTTTATTGTCCAACAACAAAATGGAAATAATGTTTCTAACGGGAACTGGAATACAATAACAACTTATTGACTTAATAGACTTGCCTGTGGGCTATGCTAGACTATAAGTTCCTATGGCTAATGAAACAACCTTTGTTTCATTTCCCACTCATAGGATTACTTATATTTTGTTTAGCTTTCTACTTCTGCTTGGTCCCTTCATAATTTTAGGTTTGTATATAGCGCGATCATGCAATCAAATTACATAAAAGGTGCATAAGCGCGATACAATGGAATTTAAAAATTTTCATCCATGAACATACTTTGTGCATAATTATCAATCACAAAGAGATGCAAATCATATTCATACCCTTGTAGAAACTAGCTTCCTTAGGTACGCGTTCACCTCTAAATCTTTTCACATTCAACTTGAATTCACCGGGTTTTATTCATTCCTTTGATCAACGTTTATGAAGTCCCAAAAATTTATAAGATCTTGAATAATTAAATAAAGGTTAAAGAATAAAACCTAGATTTGGAATAGATGAATGATTAATTTTTTTAAAAAGAACCTATACGGTTTGATATTTGAAAGAATATAGAGAAATTAAATGTGAATGATAGAAAGGTTGAAGAGTAAGAAATGAGAAGATGAAGAATAGAAGTAAGAAAATATGGGTTACGAAAATTCAAAACCTAGAATGGATTTATATGTATACTTTGAGGTATATTAAAAATAAGGTATTATGATACCTTTAAATTTACGTGAATCACTACAAAAAAAATAGACATTTGACAATAATTTTTTGTGCAACGACTTATAAAGTCGTTGCCAAAAATGCATGTTTAGCAACGAAATTTGTCATTTGTTGCAGTTTATGAAAGGCTTTAATTTTTCGTAACGAAATTCATAAGTCGTTGCAAAAATTCGTTGCTAAATCGTTGGCGGGGGAAAAAAAATACACCACCTATTTTCTTTTTTGTTGCTGATGAGATTTCTCCTCATCGTCGACAGCGAAAACTTTTTTGTTGCTATATTTTGTTGCCTAATATAGGCCACATTCATTGGCAATAATTTATTTTCGTTGCGTATTTAATACATTTTTTTTGCAACGACTAGTAAGTTGTTGCCCAAAATTAAGACAAACACAATAAGCATGCTGTCCCCCCCAAAAAAAAAACGCATAATTTTTCATTTATATTTTTTTATTTTTTTAGACACAATTTTATACAGTGAAATGTTTTACTCTGTCCGTCTCAAAATAAATGTCCAGTTTTATTTTTTTAAAAGTTATAATTTTTGAAATTAAAATTGAACACATATAGATATATGTTCTAATTTACAAAAATTAAAGTTTGTAGTTAATTGGATGTAGTTTATAATGATCATATTCGCACACTTATAATTTTGAAAAAATATATAATTAATTTCTAAAATAATTTATATGAATTTTTCTTATAACTTGTTATTTTACATATATACATTTTGACAAGGGATGGGCAAGGAATCGAAATCGCTCCCGAAATTGCACAAAAAATTGACCAACCTGCACCGATTAAGTCGCACTAATGGTTCCGGCATAGACCAATTAAGTTTCACAAATGGTGTGTAAGTTCTTTTTTAACTCCCCTTTTTCAAAGGGTAAAATGCAAAGTCGACCACTGAACTTTAAGGATTTTTTGGTATTGAGCCATTTTCTTTTGGTCAACGCTAATTGAGTCTCTTTCTATTAAAAATTTTGGACTTTGAGCCCCAGGCGCCACATGCGCATTGACCTGCATACGTGGCACACGTGACATATCTGACGTGGACATTTTTCATTTTATTTTACACGTGGATGAGCGAGCTGACGTGGCAATTTTTGAACTATATCCCAAAAAATATGTCACTACACAGATTTGAACTGGAAACCTCTAATTTAAAATTTTAGTCCAATGACCACCCGAGCACCACATGCCTAGCTATTATTATTTCACAAGGATATATTAATATTTATAACTAAACAAATAATTTCCCCCAAATTAAAACAGACCCCCTTTCCTTAGATGTCCATAAGGTGTAGCATAAGATTGTAGTGTTAATGGAGTTCTAGTTTGAATTGTAGCTGTAATAGCCCTCCTCAAGAAACAAAACTGCTTTCAACTTTGGGATTCAACTTCTAATTACTCTTTCCTTTTATATCACATTTGATTTTCATTGTAATTAAATTGTAAAATTTTAATATTCAAATTATAAGATAAATTTTTGAAATAGAAACTTGTTACTTTATACTCCCCCCCCACCCTCACCCTCACCCTCACTTAAAAACTAGCTTATATCAGACTTTTCCGGTCAAATTTACTAATTTTAAAGCTACAAATTAATCATATTCATTTATAATTTCAAAATCTTGAAAATTGGAAGTATTTGTAAATTCAATGTAATTTTTTATGATTATAGTTCTTGCACCTATGTTCAAAAAGAAAATAGTATAAATTTTGATTACAAAAATAGTTAATTTGACTTAAAAGTGAAATTAGGCCAAATTTTGAGAGATGGATGGAGCAATATTTTTTATGCAGTTTATAATATTAACTATTGCATTAATTAAAGTTAAATAAATTCATATTAATATTAATTTTTAAGATTTTAAAAATTAAACTAGAATATAAATTAAATGAAACTTTTTTTGTAGAAAAAGAAGTAGAATTTTAGGAAACTAGGGTTGTATCATGCAAGCGTGTTGCTGCTTGTGTACTGTGTGGAGAGAATAACACTGTTTGTTTTATATATTAATAGCATTTAAATCTTTTCGAAGTCTTATGGTATAATAATTATATAATTAATTTTTCATCATATATTTTACATAAAGTAACGAAATTTTATTTCTAAACTTAATAATTTAATCGTATGATTCGTGGTTATATTATACTAACATTTATTCCAGTGCAAAACACGTATTCTTGGTTAAAAACTATTAAATAACTGATGTTTCCAATTTATTTTTTATAAATATTTTATTAAGTAGAGTACTGAACTGTTATATATATAAATTTTATAATTGATTCATATTGTTGTCCTATATGTATACTTGTATCATAATAATGTTAAAACATTAATATTAATTAAAATAATTCTCATAACTTTGATTCCTTCTAAAACTGTACTATAACTAAAAGTAAATTTTTATAAATGATTAATAATAAATATAATTTTGTTAAAAGAATTCCAAAAATAATTTATTAAATTATTAAAAATCTTTATTATAAATTCTTATGACATAATATTATTAACAAATACAAATTAAAATTATATTGCTAGAATTGTAAGATACATTAAGTAAGACCAATATTCTTCTTAAAGAAATTGTTTCCTTTTGAAACTAAATTATTTAACTAAATTCTTCTTAAGTAATATAATGTAAGATACATTTAAGTCATTTGTTATTATTTAGTGTTTGACAATAACTTAAATTTTAACTTTTTTTGACTTATAAGTCATTATTAAATTTTTTCATGCTTCATGTGCTATATATTTTTATGTATTAGATAAATTTTACTACCATATATATATATATATATGGTCCGGATCAGTCATCTACCTTATCTACTCTTTAGTACTCACCCCCTTTAGCGACGGTTTTGGTCATCTGATAAATCATCATATACTTTTAGTGACGCTATATGTTGTCAAATCGCTAAAAGTAGAAACGACGATTGTATGGTAAAAGCCAAACCGCACTTAAATGGGGTGAGCACGGGTGAGTAAGATAAGGGTATGCACTTCGATCCTCTATATATATAGGGATTCCATCAACGATGAACAGGTTGTTGGGGAGCAACCCATTTTAGCCAAATTAGCTACTGACTGTGGCGACATTGTTACTAATTTTTTTTATCGGTAGCTACTGGTTTGTGGCGGGGGCTAAATGAGTTGCTCCCAACAACCGGTTGCTGTGGATGGATACCCATATATATATATATATATATATATATATATGACAAAAATCACCTTTACCCCCCTGTGGTTGTCAAGTTGTAAACATTGAGCCACTGTACTTTAAAAAAATATAATTAACCCACTAAAATTTTTAAAATTTCTTAATAAGGTCATTCAGTCCAAAAAATTGGACGAACATTAAATCCTAACTTCTATTTTCATACTTGGCTTTAAAAAAATATAAAAAACCATTTAATGCTGATATGGCTTCCAACGTGATTTTTCTCTCTTTCCTCTTATTCATCTTCAACTCATAAAATTCTCTCTCATCTTCTTCATATTCAACCCATAAAATCAATTCAAAACACTTATTTGATTCCATCAGAAAATATGGGTTGATTCACTTCTATGTAATTAAGCACATGGGCTATGTGACGCCCCCAAAATTAGGTATACATCACCCATCTTGGGTCGCCAGATACATGGTACAGAATTCAAATATAACTTACTAATACAACTGTCGTGTACAATACGACAAAACATAAACTGTGAGTTTGAATACAAAGTATTGTCTACTAGAGATTATACAAACTCAAAAGGAGTCCTCATCACAATTATTATCACACTATTTCACAGAATAGCGAGAACTACTAATGCTATCCTCTGGACCATTACTCCGTTCCCCGACTCGTCCCAGCTATATTCTCATTTCCTGAAGAGAACATTGAAAGAAAGGGTGAGCTCAACTAGCCCAGTAAGAAATATTATGACTAAAATAATGCAGAATAAATTATCATTAGCCTTCAACAGTGTTAAACTGATAAAATATAACAACATCAAGTTTAACTGCAGCGGAACAAACAATCCATTAAAAGAGTCAAGTAGAGAATAAAATCTACTATCTTTTATGATTTAAAAGGTTTTCATGACTTTTATCATTGGGACTCGACAATAAATAATCCACATCATCGAATCACCCATGCACTACGGCTAAGGAGATTCTTTAGTATCACGACCACAAATTATCCATACACTACAGCCAAGGACATTCGTGTATTCATTAATGGTCATGATCATGCCAACAACTGTCCATCAATGCACTACGAGCCAATGATAACTCTTACCATATCATTTGTAACATTACGGTCATGATTACAATCAATAATCCACGTCATAATCATACCAAGTCCATCTATGCACTCACGTGCCATAGATGACTTTCAACATAATATAAACATAAGGATGATGACAATGATATAAGAATTCAATAAAACAAGTTCAAGAATTAATTTATCCGAGGAACTAATAATATCAAAATATCAACATGATCTTTGCTTTGTAGAGTAAAAATTCAAGAATGATCGAAGAATATTTCCATGAAAAGATCTTTGGATGAAGCGCAAATATCAAAGATATTCTACTAATTTCATGGAGTATAGAAGTCAAAACTTTAACCAACTGAGTATAATAAAGAATGGAATAACAAAAGAAATCACCATGCATGCGGTACTTCACATAGACAGGTTATTCCAATGGAATAATAATAACGGAACCAGTCGTGCAAAATTTACAATCGGCGGGATGTTCCAATGAATAATAAAAGGCGAAACCGAAGTCCTGTAAAACACCCGACGGGATGTTCCAATGAGAATAATAGAAGAATGTCACCAAGTATAGGGTAAATCACAGCGTATCAAAGTTATTCCAATGTAATAATAATCAATGGAATAACAACAGTTCTCTTCATGAATAAGAAAGAATAACACCCCTTACTTTAGTTGGAGATTGAATACTACAGTAGTGTAGTAACAGAATACTCTTCTTCTTTCTCTCTTATTCTCTCTATACTTTCTCTCTCTATAGCTTGAATGAATTCGTGAAAAATAATGAAGCACTAGGCCTTTATTTATAGAAGATTTCTAGTTTAGCACTTACCATGTGAAAAGGCAAGTGGCTTGACGTCTGGTGATGTTAAAAGAAAAGTGGTTTGATGCCTGTAATGTGAAACGACAATTGGTTTGACGCCTGTAATGTGAAACAACAAGTGGTTCGACACCTGTAATATGAAACGACAAGTGGTTTGACGTCTGGTAAAGGTAATTACTATTGACGAAGGTAATTACTATTGATGAAGATAATTACTATTGACGAAGGTAATTACTATTAACGAAGGTAATTACTATTGATGAAGAGACTCTTAGATGATGACATATGGGCCCCCCCATAAAATAACCAAACTTACCACAAACGTCTCATAACAGACTCTTTATATACATCAAGGATTAAATAAATATTACCACAAAACATTTTATTTTTAATCAACACATATTTAATCTTTCAACAATTATTAATCATTTATAACTTGTCGTCTCAATTATTGATTTAATAATATAACATATTATACAGATGATACTGTGACAATAATTGAATCAATAATATAAGAGATATGATGCAGCAATTATTGTAGCAATAATTGAGTATAGCTAAGTGACTTCTTACGTAAACATTAATAATCAATACCGTGTGCTACTATGCAACCACGATTTGAACAGGAACCTCTTCATACGTCAAATCTTCCGCTATTTCGTCCGGTTCTAACTCAATAATGTGGTTCGGGTCTTTCACATATTTACGTAACATGGATATGTGAAAAACGTTATGAACACGAGACATACTTGGCGGTAAAGCGAGTCTATAGGCCACAGTTCCTACTAGATCGAGGATTAAAAATGGGCCTATGAATTGAGGATTGAGTTTTCCTCTCTTTCCAAATCTTATAACTCCTTTCCATGGAGCAACACGTAACAACACATGATCTCCTATATCGAATTTCACGTCCTTTCGATGAAGATCAACATAACTCTTTTGTCGATTTTGTGAGGTTTTTATATGTTGTCGGATCGTTTGAATCATTTCCGTAGTCATACGTACCAACTCCGGTTCCAATAACGTTGCTTCACCCACCTCATCCCAGCATACTGGAAAATGACACTTTCTTCCATACAACGTTTCGAATGGAGCCATGCCAATACTTGCTTGATAACTGTTGTTGTAGGAAAACTCCACCAATGGTAAGAACTTGTCCCAACTTCCTTGAAATCAAGGACACGAGTCTTAATAGATCTTCAAGAGTTTTAATAGTCCTCTCCGATTATGCATCCGTCTGCGAGGATGATATATCGAGCTAAATCGTAAGTCTGCGCCCATAGCTTTTTGCAAACTAACCCAAAATCATGAAGTGAATCTTGGGTCTCGATCGAAACTATGGATACCGCATACCATGCGATCTTACAATCTCGTTTATGTACATCTGAGCAAGACGTTCAAGTGTATAAGTTTCTCGTATCGGTAAGAAATGAGCAGACTTGGTCAATCTATCAATAATGACCCAAATCACATCTATGCCTTGAGAAACCTTAGGAAGACCGGTAACGAAATCTATGGTAATGCGCTCCCACTTCCATTCTGGAATTTCAAGTGGTTGCAATGGACCTTTTGGTACTTGATGCTCCACTTTAACTCGTTGACAAGTTAGACACCTTGAGATAAACAACACTATCTCTCTCTTCATATTGCTCCACCAAAATGTATGACGAATATCATGATACATTTTGGTACTCCCAAGATAGATTACAAACGGTGTGTTGTGCACCTCCATCATGATTTTATACTTTAAATCAGGGTCGTTAGGAACACAAAGTCTGGAGTTGACTCGAAGTATTCCTTCTTCATCGATTCTTGCTTCTGGTATAACACCTTCTTGCACTTTCTTCCTAATACGCATCAGCTCCAGGTCTGTAGCTTGAGCAGCTTTAACTTTATCGATTAAAGTCGGTTCTACTCGCATATTCGGCATCATCACATGCGTCCCTGGAGTCTTTAACTCTATCTCCATCCTTTGCAAGTCACACAAAATGGGCCTTTGCGTTGACAATATCGCACTCGTACTTGTATATGATCTTCTACTCAATGCGCCGGCTACCACGTTAAACTTTTCGGGATGGTATTGGATGGTATGATCATAATCTTTCAATGATTCAAGCCAACGTCGTTGTCGAATGTTGAGTTCCTTTTGAGTGAAGAAATATTTGAGGCTTTTATGATGCAGTAAAGATCTCCACTTTCTCCCATAAAAGTAATGCCTCCAAATTTTAAGTGCAAAGATAATAAATGGCTAACTCTAGATCATGAGTAGGATAATTCCTCTCATATTCTTTGAGTTGTCGCGAGGCATAAACTATGACTTTTCCATGTTGCATGAGAACACATCCCAACCCTTTGCCCAAGCATCATTTGTAGATGACAAATCCTCCGAGCGGATGGTATTATCGAGCAGTCTTTGAAATGAGTTTCCTCTTGAGTTCTTGAAAATTCTTCTCACATTCTTTGCTCCAATAGAACTTTGTATCTTTTCCGAGTCAATTGAGTCGATGGAGTAGCGATTCGAGAAAATCCTTCCACGAATCTACAACAATAATAACCAACTAAACCGAGAAAGATCGTGCTTGGTCATTGATTTAGGTTGCTCCCAACTTTGAATAGCTTCAATCTTTCTTTGGGTCAACGGATATTCCATGACTTGATACCACGTGCCCAAGGAATGCTACTTCCTCGCCGAACTTCGCATTTCTTCAACTTGGCATAAAGCTTATATTCACGAAGCTTTTGGAGTGTCAGCCTCAAGTGTTGCTCATGATCTTCGCGGCTTTTGGAATAAATAAGGATGTCATCAATAAAGACGACCACAAAGTGATCCAAATATTCCTTGAATACTCGGTTCATCATATCCACGAAGGAAGCAGGAGCATTAGTCAATCCAAAGGACATGACTAGGAATCCATAATGCCCGTACCGAGTTCTGAAAGCCGTCTTTGGAATGTCATCGGTTCTAATCTTCAATTGGTGATATCCGGAACGAAGATCAATCTTTGAAAAGAATTTGGCTCCTTGCAACTGGTCAAACAAGTCATCAATACGTGGCAATGGATACCTATTTTTGATGGTGACATGATTCAACTCCCGATAATCAATACAAAGTCGCATACTCCTATCTTTCTTCTTCACAAATAGAATAGGAGCACCCCAAGGAGAAGTACTAGGACGAATAAAGCCAATGTCTAATAATTCCTGCAGTTGGGTCTTTAACTCCTGAAGTTTAATAGGAGCCATTCGATATGGGGCTTTGGAAATGGGTTTTGTACCGGGTTCAAGGTCGATACAAAATTCAATTTCACGCTCTGGGGGTAGGCCAGGAAGTTCTTCGGGGAATACGTCAGGAAATTTATTAACAACAAAAATATCATTCAAAGCTGACGTATTTTTGTTTAGATCTGTGACATTAGCTAAGAAAGCTTGACATCCGTTTTTCAATAAATGAATAGCTTTATAGCTTGAGATGACCGTGATTGA
Source organism: Panax quinquefolius (assembly GCA_020205615.1). Classification (NCBI taxonomy): domain Eukaryota; kingdom Viridiplantae; phylum Streptophyta; class Magnoliopsida; order Apiales; family Araliaceae; genus Panax; species Panax quinquefolius. The sequence continues at coordinate 59,901,897 of CM035171.1, read as the reverse complement.
TTTTAATGGTTTGGTCGCTTGAATTCGCATAATAGGTTGATTAGAAATATGAAAGCTAACAACCTTACGAAAATAATCAATTTTTGCATGATGAGTAGTTAACCAATCAATCCCTAGAATCACGTCAAATGCAAGTATTTTCAATGAAATAAGATCGACAGGTAATTTGAGGGTACCGATTTGAACCAAACAATACTTATAAATAGTGGATGTAATGAAGGTTTCTCCCAACGGAGTTTTCACAGATAAGTTAAAGTCTAATTTCTCCAGAGTCAAATTTAATCGATGAGCACAAGTAGGAGAAATCAAAGAATGGGTAGAACCGGTATCAAATAAAGTATAGACTTCGTTAGAGTTTATGATAAGCTTACCCGTGATGACCTCATTCGGGTTCCTTGCTTTGCTTTCGGGAGGTCACAACAACGCTCTCCCTTGCACTACTGGCTTTGACCTTTACTCGGGGCTGACCTTTGGTGCCTCCATCCTAGTTGAATTTGTCTTCGGTGAATGACAAAATCGGGCTAAGTGACCTTCTCTTCCACAATTATAACATGCTTTGGACGGCATCGCGCAATTTGGACTGATGTGTCCCTCCCCTCCGCATTTGAAGCATATGATAGGTGGTCTTTCTCCTTCCATAACAACGGGTGTTGGTGCTGACGTCTTTCCATCATTGTTGAATCTCCTCTTCTTGAAATGTCCATTCTTATTGTTTTGGCCTTGATTACCACCGAAGTGGTTACCATTTCTAGCCTGTTGATTCCCTCCACGCTTGTTGTCACCGCTTTGATGACTGCTCTCATTTGGTATTATAATTTTGTCTTACCGCTTCTCTCTTTTAGTTATATTGACTCGTTATCGCGCTCCACTAATCGAGCCCTATTTACAACATCTGAATACAAACACGCTTTATGAGAAATAAGATGTTGACGTATCTCGCTTTCAAACCTCTTAAAACTTTCGAGCCATTCTCTCTTCATTATCCACCAGTGGGACGAACCGTGATAACTCCATAAAATTTTGCCTCGTGTTGTGACACTGCGTTATATTGTTTTGTTCGAACTTGATAAACTCCACCTCCTTCATGTGGCGAATACTTTCGGGAAAGTATTTATCGTTGAATAGCTCCTGGAACTTCTCCCAAGATATCTTCATGATAATTGAGTTGAGTATGTTTCTACCGATTCCCACCAAGAATGCCTCTCCGCAAGAACATAAAAGGCGTGAAAGGAACCTTTTGCTCCCTTAAACTCCGCCAAATATCTTGGTGATCTGCTTTATACATGCTTCCGCCATAAGTGGTTTTGGCTCTCCCTTAAACTCTGGTGGTCCCAGCTCCTTGAACTGTTGCATGAATTGCATAAAGCCTCTGAATATTTGATCATTCATCATTTGGTCAGTGTTGTTGTTTGCATGAGGATTGTCGCCTTCCTGATGCACATTATCCTGATTATTGATATGTGGTGAATCAACGGTCGCCTGTGCTCCATTGCTATTCTCAACATTCTCATATGTCATTTTCCGATATTGCCACAAAACAAAAAGGTTAATTGACATGTAACATATTATCCCTATATTCTGACCGACCAATAAAATAGCACATAACCTTAGGTAGGTCATACAAGCGAAAGAATTCTCCGTCTCTCCCCTCCTAGTACTATTCTCACATCTTAGCCAGGGATCATATCCCTAAGCTTTGATACCAACTGTGACGCCTCCAAAATTAGGTATACATCACCCATCTTGGGTCGCCAGATACATGGTACAGAATTCAAATACAACTTACTAATACAACTGTCGTGTACAATACGACAAAACATAAACTGTGAGTTTGAATACAAATATTGTCTACTAGAGATTATACAAACTCAAAAGGAGTACTCATCACAATTATTATCACACTATTTCACAGAATAGCGAGGACTACTAATGCTATCCTCTGGACCATTACTCCGTTCCCCGACTCATCCCAGCTATATTCTCATTTCCTAAAGATAATAGTGAAAGAAAGGGTGAGCTCAACTAGCCCAGTAAGAAATATTATGACTAAGATAATGCAGAATAAATTATCATTAGCCTTCAACAGTGTTAAACTGATAAAATATAACAACATCAAGTTTAACTGCAGCGGAACAAACAATCCATTAAAAGAGTCAAGTAGAGAATAAAATCTACTATCTTTTATGATTTAAAAGGTTTTTCATGACTTTTATCGGCGGGACTCACAATAAATAATCCACATCATCGAATCACCCATGCACTACTGCCGAGGATATTCTTTAGTATCACGACCACAAATTATCCATGCACTACTGACCAAGGACATTCGTGTATTCATTAATGGTCATGATCATGCCAACAACTCGTCCATCAATGCACTTTCGGACCAATGATAACTTTAACCACATCATTTGTAACATTACGGTCCATGATTACAATCGAATAATCCACAGTCATAATCATACCAAGTCCATCTATGCACTACAAAAGCCATGATGACTTTCAACATAATATAAACATAAAGATGATGACAATGATATAAGAATTCAATAAAACAAGTTCAAGAATTAATTTATCCAGGAACTAATAATGTCCAAATTGTCAACATGATATTGTTTTGTAGAGTAAAATTCAAGAATGATCAGAAAAATATTTCCATGAAAAGATACTGGATGAAGTGCAAATATCAAGGATATTCTACTAATTTCATGGAGTATAGAAATCAAAACTTTAACCAACTGAGTATAATAAAGGATGGAATAACAAAAGAAATCACCATGCATGCGGTACTTCACATGATGCATTATTCCAATGTAATAATAATAATCGGAACCAGTCGTGCAAAATTTTGCCACGAGATGTTCAAATAGAATAATAAAGACGGAACCAGTCCTGTAAAACACCCAAACAGGATGTTCCAATGAATAATAGAAGAATGTCACCAAGTATAGGGTAAACCGGCAGATATACTGAGTTATTCCAATGTAATAATAAGCAATGGAATAACAACAGCTTCTTCATGAATAAGAAAGAATAACACCCTTAATTTAGTAGGAGATTGAATACTACAATAGTGTAGTAACAGAATACTCTTCTTCTTTCTCTCTTATTCTCTCTATACTTTCTCTCTATAGCTTGAATGAATTAAGTGAAAAATAATGAAGCACTAGGCCTCTATTTATAGAAGATTTCTACCTTAGCACTTGCCATGTGAAAAGGCAAGTGGCTCGGACGACCGTGATGTGAAAAGAAAAGTGGTTTGGCGCTCAGAATGTGAAACGACAATTGGTTCGACGCCTGTAATGTGAAACGACAAGTGGTTCGACGTCTGTAATATGAAACAACAAGTGGTTTGACGTCTGGTAAAGGTAATTACTATTAACGAAGGTAATTACTATTGACGAAGGTATTACTATTAACGAAGGTAATTACTATTGACGAAGGTAATTACTATTGACGAAGATAATTACTATTGACGAAGGTAATTACTATTGACGAAGGTAATTACTATTGACGAAGAGACTCTTAGATGATGACATATGGCCCCCCCATAAAATAACCAAACTTGCCACAAACGTCTCATAACAAACTCTTTATATACATCAAGGATTGAATAAATATTACCACAAAACATTTTATTTTTAATTAACACATATTTAATCTTTCAAAAATTATTAATCATTTATAACTTGTCGTCTCAATTATTGATTTAATAATATAATTAACATATTATACAGATGATACTATGACAATAATTGAATTAATAATATAAGAGATATGATGCAGCAATTACTATAGTAATAATTGAGTATAGCTGAGTGACTTCTCACGTAAGCATTAATTATCAATACCGTGTGCTACTATGCAACCACGCGTATTACTGTACTTTTACTACCAGTTAGTTCAACAGTTTTAGCGGTAACACCTCCGCCATTATTTTTATAGAAAGATAATTTTGTCGTTTTCTAACTACGACAATACTTCCGTTGTGGGGTCCACCAATGATTGAGCCATTGTACAAATATTTCCCGACAAAAAGAATATTCCCCGACCAAACGAATATTTTATAACAACTTTCTTACTTTGCAAAATTTATAAATATTACCCACAACTATAACATTATATCAAATTTATTCCATAATATTTAAAAATAATATTTATAGAAAATTCATCTTTATTTATAAAAGTTGGGGTCTTACAGGCTAAGTTTATAGTGTTAATTTCAAATCCCCCTTCTAATTTTCTAAATCTCATAAGATCTTTAAAAACAAAAACCCACAAGTCAAAAAATTCTCAGATCTAGGAGTAGCAGCAGATGAGCTTGATATATTCTAAGAGTTTTTTAACGGCATCAGTGCGAGAGGCTTCAGAGGTGCCCAGAAATTCTCTGAGAGTAGGAGAGATCAATTGGGATTTCAATATTCCTATAGGTATTATGGTGCGAGAGGCTTTTTTGCTTTGGTTGTAGCCTTGGCGAAAATGGTGGATGTAGGTGTAGCGACGACAACGGTGGATGTGGGAGTGTCGATGAGGCTCTTCGCGGCGGCCATTAAAGCTGTGTATGTACGGTTGAAAATCCTAGATGACGAGGTCATTCTTGATTTAAATTTATGTTTTTCTTCTTTTAATGGTTGAAAACCCCAAACTTATGTACGTATGTTATGAGAAGATTATAGGGTGTGATGATTTTTTTTATCGACTGTGAAGGAGAGCCCCAAACTTGTATATGTATGCTATGAGAAGATTACAGGGAGTGATGATTTTAATTTGATCTCCTGAGAAGAAGATGTTTACATAGAGTGGAACATTTCTATTAGTTCATATATGGCCAGATCTGCTTGATCTTTTGACTTACTTTTGTGAAATGAATAACATATTGTAGTAGATTTAATTGATACAAAAATTTTGATATATTATTTGTGTTATTTAGAATTAAAACAAGAGAGTTATGGCTTTTGACCCGTTTAATATGTGCACGGGTTGGGTTGACCTGGTTGAAGACAAGCCACCTCGCCATTTAATGTCATTTCCTTTTATTTTTTTAAGCCACGTAGGAAATTTGGATAATTTATTTAACGTCCGTAAGCAAAATTAGACGGAATGACCTGATTAATTTTTTTTAACAAACACAGTGGGCTAATTGCATTTTTTAAAAGTTCAATGACTCAATGCTTACAAGTCGACAACCACAGGGGGGTAAAGGTGTTTTTTTCCATATATATATATATACATATTTTTTTCAAAATTTCTTGTCAAACTAAATAAAATACTAAACAAATCTCAACATTAAACTAAATATATATAAAGTAACTATGAATATTTTTTTTATATAAATATATATATGTAAAAAAATATTCATATAAATTTTATAAATTTATCTCTAAATATTCATATAAATATTCATAGTTATTTTATATATATTTAGTTACTCATAGTTATTTAATTTATTTCTAAATATTCATAGTTACTTTATATATATTTAGTTTAATGCGAAGATTTAAGATGGTGTATATATATATAGATGGTAATAAAATTTATCTAATACACAAAAATATAACATAAGAAGCAAAAATATCACAACTAGGCTTTGAACCTAAGACCTATGGGTTATTAGGCTACTAAGCTACCACTAAGCCATTCTAATTTATTAGTTAAATAAACTACCACCCTAACTTGTAGCGGTTGACAGTGTAGCACATCAGCATCTGAAGGGCAAGTGAGTAATTTCTCATGACGCTACAGCCTGTAGCGGCAGGGGAAAATCCATTTCAATCCGTGTCATCCAATGTTGCGATCAACGGTATAGATTATGGTTGTTGAAATAGTACCCATGACAACCGATTGCCAAGCATGTTAGTTCTGGGCCTCCGACCCAAATAAACCCAACCTCATCAAACCTGATTATTATATTTATGCTTCCCAATGTTTCCTATTTCTAGATAAAAGTAGGATATAGTTACAAGTACTTCCTCACTCCGAGAATGAAAGTGATGATTGATTTTATGCGAATTTAAAAAAAATATTAAATGATAAATTGAAACGAATTTGTAAAAAAGAAGAGTAAGATGCAACGTCACTTTAATTGGCGTTATAATTTTTATTTTTATTTTTTATAGTTGAAGTCTTGTATACTCCTCCATTTCCAACGCCGATGACAAAGAATAAACATAAAAAAATATTGATGTTTGTAAACAGGTACAAGAGATCAAAGAAATTAAAAAAAAGAGATTCCAACGTCAGTTAAAGTGATGTTACATCTTACTCTTCTTTTTTATAAAGTTGCTATTAGGAACATAAATTAATAAATCTAATAATTATTTTTGGCCAAATTAGAAATAAATCTCAATAATTTTTTAAAATATTATCAAAGAAACAAGAAAGAAAATAAGGGGGTGTTTGATAAAATATGAATGAATCTGAATCTGAATGAGTTGAATCTGAATGAAAAAAGTTGTTTGATAATTGACATGTCTGAAATATCTGAATGACAAAACTTTATTATTTTACCCCTCTGAAAAAAATTAAAATTGTTGTAAATTTATTTAATATTACTTAATATAATAGTAAATATTTTTTTCTAATTTTTTATTTATTTTTTACTTCATTCAGTTGCTCATTCAGCCATTCAGCTTAAAAAAATCTGACTTAGCCCGTCAGCTCGTCCATCTTACCGATTTAGCCATTCAGTCCTTCAGCCATTCAACTCTAAACAAACACCCCCTAAGAAAAGGTCATTATGTTATAGTAAAATAGTTCAAAAAGATGAAATTGATATAATATAAAAAATGAAAAATCTCTGAAAAATCTAAAGAAATGGAGGGAGTAAAAAAAGTATTTTTTTTATTACTTTTACAAATAAAAATTAAGATTTTTACAAAATCTCTCATATAAATTGAGACTTATTTAATTTGAATATTGTTAAATTATTAATTTTACTCGTCAAAATATGAATTCAAAAAAAAAAATCATCATAAAACCCTCCCCGTTCCTTACTTCCCAAAAACCCACCTTCCCAAATTTGCCCAAAGATGGCGTCCCTTTCTCTCCTATGTTTCTCTCTCCCACCACCAAAAATCTTAACCAGAAAACCCTTCTTACCTCACCCTCTCAAATAAACGCTCCACATCCCCTCCCTTCCCCGCTCCGGCTCCATTTTTGGGTCTCGCTCAGCCCCAAATTCTCGCTCCCGCTCGCAGCAACCCCATCTCATTGCCATATCCGCATCCTACAATCCGACCCCAGTCACTGACCGCCTACTCTCCGTCGTGGCCTACTCCTTCCTGTTCTTCAATGGCCTCCAATACGACCGCTTCCTCTTCGCCCAGTACCCTCAGATCCTGGGTCCGGCCCTAGAACCCTGTCTACCTTTCCTCGACCTCTATCGCTCAATCCCTTACGCCAGCTATGTCGCCTTCCTGGCTCTAGTACTGTAAGGATTTGGACAATCAAATCTCTTACTAAGCTCAATTTCAGCTCAATTTAGGGAGATCTGTGACTTAGAAGAAATTTAGAGAGAGAAAGATAGATAGAGAGAGAGTTCAGAAGAAGTAGAGAGAAGTTCAGAAGAAGGAACAATTCATTTCATGACCCAACTCATTACAGATAGTTTCTCTTATACACAATAAAGTGAACACTACTATCACTAACCGACTTAATTATTACACAAAGACTATTATGCCCTTAATGGATATTTATCGTAGAGTAATAGCTTATCGCAGAGTGATAACTGATCGTAGAGTCATAGATGATCGTAGAGTAGTAGTTGGGTTCCTTACAATCCATCCCTCTTAAAAAACCACTTGTCCTCAAGGAATAAAATCAGGAAATTTAGCATCCAAATCAGACCACAATTCCCAAGTTGCCTCTGAAGGTAGAGTGTTAGCCCATTGAACCAAAACTTTAACCTCAGCTGCATTGTTTTTCTTAACCATTCTTCGATCTAGCACGGTAAGGGGTTCAATAACAAACTAGCCATGAGCATCAACTAGAGGCAGAATTGGGGAAACCTGAGCAAAAACACCAATTTTCTTCTTCAATTGAGACACATGAAACACTAGGTGTATTTTAACAGTAGAGGGCAGTAATAATTTGTAAGCAACAAAGCCTATCTTGTCCAGCACTGGAAAGGGACCATAGTATTTGGAGGCTAACTTGGAATATTTAGATTGTGTCATGGAATGTTGTTTATAAGGACGAACCTTCAAATAAACCAAATCTCCCTCATTGAAGACCCTTTCCTGTCTATTGGCATCATCATAATTCTTCATACGACACTGAGCTTGGGAGAGATTGTGCTTTAGAAGTTGTAACAAACGGTTTTAGAGGCCCACAAAACAATCTAGTCAGTAGGATCGAAAATAGTACCATATTGATGATAAGAAACATGTGGAGTGCGCATACCCATACAAGGCTTGGAAAGGAGTCAATTGTGTTCCACTTTGTGGTAATCGTATTATACCACCACTCGATAGCGATAACCATTCACTCCATGATTTAGGTCTCACATTTTACACATACATCTCGGATAAGCCTCCAAGCAATCGATTAAGTCTTTCGGTGGCCATCACTCTGTGGGTGATAGTCGTACTAAGTTGAAGTTTAGTACCCAAGAATTTGAATAGGGATTGCGAAATGTCCTATGAAAATTCTATCCCTATCTGAGACTATAAATTAGGTAGCCCATGCAGACTTATGAATATGATTGAGAAACAAGGTAGCAACATCAATGGCAGTAAAAGGGTGCTTTAAAACCAGAAAATGGGCATATTTAGTGAGTCTATCTATAACCACCAATATGGAGTTGTAACCATGAGAAGCAGGTAATCCTTCAATGAAGTCCATAACAATATCCTTCCAAGGAATATCAGGAATATGGAGTGGTTGCAACAGCCTTGTCACCACAGTAGTTTCATATTTGCTCAGTTGACAGATGTCACATTCTTTAACAAAACTGATTACATCCTTCCTCAAAGATGGCAAGTAGAAAAACTTTGAAATCCTTTCAAAAGTCCCTCTTCTTCCTGAGTGACCTCCCACAGGAGAAGTATGAAATCCGTGTAAAATCTTAGTTTTCACAGCTGGAACATGACCAACAACTAATCTATTCTTGTATTTAAGTCTGCCATTAACAAAAGAAAAATCTGGCAAGGAAGTAGGATCTAATTCAAGTTGAGCTATCACCTACTAAAATTGAGGATTAATTTCCCAAGTTTGAGCTAGCTCTTGAATCCAAGTAGGAGTAACTGAGGTAATAGCCAAATAATGGAAAACATTGTTGATACCTTCCTGAGACACATGATGAAGCTGCCTAGACAAACCATCTGCTGCTAAATTTTCCTTTCCCTTCCTGTAACAGATTTCATAGTCTAATCCCATTAACCTTGTGATCCACTTCTGTTGATTAGTAGTAGTGATTCTCTGATCCAATAGATATTTGAGACTTTGGTGATCTGTTTTAATAATAAACTTGTTCCCCATTAAGTAATGCCTCCATTTCTGTACAGAATAAACGACAGCCATAACCTCTTTCTTATAAGTGGACAGGCTTAGATGTTTTGAAGCAATGGCTTTACTTAAGAAAGCAATAGGCCTGCCATACTGCATTAATGCTGCTCCACTTCTAGTAGCACTAGCATCAGTTTCTAATACAAATGGAATACTAAAATTAGTCAAAGCCAACACGGGAGAAGAAACCATAGCTCTTTTGAGTTTAACAAAAGCTTCTTCAGCTTCAACACTCCAATGAAACTGATCTTTTTTTAGCATAGCAGTTAATGGTTTACTTATTAAACCATATTGTCTAATAAACTTCCTGTAATAGCCTGTGAGACCCAGAAATCCCCTCAAACCCTTAAGGTTCTTAGGCTTTGGCCAATGCACTATACACTCAATCTTTGCAGGATCAGTAGAGACTCCCTCAGGTGTAATGATATGACCCAGATATTGAACTTGCTGTGTTGCAAAATTACATTTAGACAATTTGGCATACAACTGATGTTGCCTCAACAACTGTAATGTCATTTCCACATGCTGTAAATGAGTTTCATATGTGGGACTGTAACTAAGATATCATCAAAAAAAAAACTAAGATGAACTTCCTCAAATAAGGGCAAAAAATAGTGTTCATTAAGCTCTGGGAGGTAGCTGGAGCATTGGTTAGCCCAAAAGGCATAACCTTAAACTCATCATGCCTTGAATGAGTCCTAAAAGCTGTCTTAGGAATGTCAGGTGGGTGTACTCGTATTTGATGATAACCAGACCTGAGATCCAACTTTGAAAATCAGCTTGAGCCATTAAGTTCATCCAGCAACTCATCTATTACAGGTATAGGGAATTTATCTTTAATAGTAGCATCATTGAGTGCTCTATAGTCAATACACATTCTCCACTTATTATCATGTTTCTTTACTAACAAAACTGGAAAAGCAAAAGGACTGTTACTATTCTGAATAACCCCACTATTCAGTAACTCAGTCACTATTTTCTCAATTTTAGATTTCTGAACATATGGATATCTATAGGGTCTCAAATTCATAGGTTTGCTACCTTCTTGCAAATTAACATGATGGTCATGAGATCTTTCAGGTGGCATACCTTTTGGTTCTTCAAAAACATCTGAGAATTATTTCAAAATCTCTTTATGTTTTGGACAGGTAGGTTCTAAAGGTGGACAGTCTTTACATTCCAAGATTCCATATAAGCATCCAAAAAAACCATGAGATGTTGTTCACAACAAGTTCTGGAACTCACTAGATTCCATTAACTGTATTGTTGGAGTAACATTAATGTCTTCCCCTTTCATCAACACTGTCTCCCCATTTTGCACAAATTGGAGCTGCAGTGTATTGAAGTCAAAAGTTACATGACTTACTGTCCTCAACCACTAGACCCCTAGAACAACATCAACACCACCCAAGGGCAGAATCCTCATCCTTATAGTGTAATCTCTACCCTGCACCTGCCATTGGAACTCTGAACATACTTGTTCACTTTTCACCTTAAAACCATCTGCAACTGAGACTGTCACTGGTGGAGTACTTGTTAGCTTAACCTTCAGTTTCTTAACAGCGTGAGGATCTAAAAATTACCAGTGCTACCATTGTTAATTAATATGCTAACTGATCTGCCCCCCGCTGTCCCTTGTACTCTGATGGTATTATTAGCATTATGTCAAGATAAAGCATGCAATGTTATTTGGACATCATTCTTTTGATCCTCCAGTAATGGCCTGTTTTGCTCTTCCTGCATCTCTACTTCTGTTACACATTTTGTTTGTTCCTCAGTTTCCAAGCACATTTCCTCCTCCTCGGATGGTATCATCATGAACAAATGAGGTTGTTTGCATACATGACCAAATAGATATGGCTCATCACAGGAAAAACATAGCCCTTTCCTCTTTTTCTCAAGTATTTGATCTCTGGTCAGATACTTAACTGGTATACCTCTTCTATGCTCATTTCCAGCCCAAGCAACTTTAGTTTCCCCTACATTTGGACTAGAAAATTCCATTCCATTATTACTGACACTTTTCTGCAAGCTAGAATTCATTACTACATTCCTGCTGCTGGAATTATTAATGACAGAAGATTTTAGTACAGTTCTGCTTCTTTTAATCCATGCTTCCACTTTAGCTTCTTCAACTCTAGCCAGCCGAATAGCCTCCTTAAGAGTAGTAACTCCTAACTCCTGAATACCTAACTGAATATCCTCCCTCAGTACACTAACAAAGCAATCAATAAAAAATTCTTCATTTAACTTTGAATTTTTTATCAGTGCCCAACCTCTTAGTTCCTCAAACATTGTTCGGTATTCATCTACAGTTATGGTTTGTTGCAATTTTTTAAGTTTAGCTATAGGATTCATCTTAGTCTCAAGACTAAATCTAGCAAGCAATTCATCAATTAAACCATTCCAGGCCAGGTCAACGCCATTTTCAACAAAGCTAGAGTACCACAATTCAGCCTCTCCTTCGAGATGCATAGTTGCTAGGTATATTTTTTGAATTTCAGCAACATTATGATAGGAAAACAATTTATTGCAGTTCTTAATCTAGGTCCTTGGGTTAGATCCATGGAATTTAGGAAATTCAAATCTAATAGTCCAGAATATACCTTCATTTATATTGTTCTGTGTACTACCTCCCTCAAACGATCCAAGGATTGATCCAGACCTTTGTTGATTTAGATTTGGATTTGGAGGAGTTTGTTGAGTTTGTTGATTGTGATTGTCAGGCCTTCCATTATCTTGCTTTTGTCCTTGTGCTATCAATATTGCTTCTACTCCTTTCATTAGCTTCTCAAGCTTATCATCGAATCCTTTTTGCAGAGACTCCACTGAAGATTGCAATTGAATTTGCAATTCCTGGAGGTTAGTTTCTAGATTCATTAATCTCTGATTGTTAGTAGCCATATCCACTGATCGTAGCAAGCTTTGATACCACTTGTAAGGATTTGGATAATCAAATCTCTTACTGAGCTCAATTTCAGTTCAATTTAGGGAGATCTGTGACTTAGAAGAAATTTAGAGAGAGAAAGATAGATAGAGAGAGAATTGAGAAGAAGTAGAGAGAAGTTCAGAAGAAGGAACAATTCATTTCATGACCCAACTCATTACAGATAATTTATCTTATACATAATAAAGTGAACACTACGATCACTAACCGACTCAATTATTACACAAATACTATTATTCCCTTAATGGATATTTATCGTAGAGTAATAGTTGATCGTAGAGTGATAACTGATCGTAGAGTGATAGCTGATTGTAGAGTAGCAACTGGGTTCCTTACAAGTATCATAAAGGGTTATTGCTAATTTAGTGCAATTTTGTCTTATTTACTTCTGATCTAGGTTTATCCTCTGATTTTGGTTAATTGATACTAGAGTAATACTAAGTAGTTGAGCCTGGACATGTTAAGCCTTACACAAACCGTAGTATATTTATAGTACTGCTCGTAGTTACCGTCAAGTGGCTTTGTTTCTTAAAGCTTGGATATATATTACTGTCTGATTGAAAGTGTGTTTTAATAATTTATTTTTGTTAATCAATGAGAAACCAGGTGTGTAAGATAGAATATTCAGAGCTTTACAACACCCTTTATGGTGTTTGTCCTGATGGATGTGTAGGACTTCTGGTTTGTGAAAAAATGAGCATGGCTATTCTATGCATTATGATAATACGTTGTAACATTTTGTTTGCTATGTAACTTTAAAAATTGCTTCAGTCTTTAAGAACTTCTTTTTCCTTTTCTTGTCCAGAATGTGATATAGGCTTATGCTTGAACACTCTTCAGTTCCTTAACATGAAGAATGAACCTCTTAATGTTGTATGCTATAGACATAATCCAGTACTTTAATATTTTTTTGTTACCAAAATAAATTCCTTTAGATGAAGGAAGAGGTTAGGCGGGTCTCCATAGTCAGGTAGATTATATTGTTTGTGTCATCATAGGAACAAATACATGCTAATGAGAATGGAAATTAGTTTTCCAGGACTGCCTTATCTGAAGTGTAAAGAAAATAAGTTATCCTTGTGCTACAACACTGCTGCTTACTCTATTTCTATCAAGATTAACCTCCTATGCAGAGTGATATACTAGTGGCTTTAAATGTTCTTGAGAAAACTCACTGGGACATTCTGACTGGAAACAATTTGTACTTAAGAAAAATTCTTAGTTAAAATGTGTGGTGAGAACTGATTAGAAAGTGTTTGGATGAATGTGATATTGTAACCTGTTTTACTCGGACTCGCTACTTTTTGGTGGAGTATCCGTGTCGACACGATATGACATGGGTACGGGTGCAGGATTCGTACGGGATTCGGCCACATAAATTCGGATACGATTGTTTTGGGAAGAAGAACCGTGAGGAGGAAGAAGAGCCGTGGAGAAGAAGAAGAAGAATCCGTGAAGAAGAAGAAGAGCGTATAAAGAAGAGAGAGAGAAATCAGATCTATAAAATATCCATGGACAATTATAATTAGATACCTCATAGTTTTTAAAATATTTTAATTTAGTCCCTCAGGTTTTTTGAAAGTTCAAATTAGCCCCTAAAAATTAAATATCAGTCCCTATAGTTTTATTTTTTTTCATTTCTGCCCCTATTTCTTTATATTTTTACACTTCAGTCCCTAGAGCAAAAAAACATTGGTGATATAATTTGAAACATTATTGTTAAAAAATCATAACATACCGTATCCCCGTACCCGTGTCCAAATTCAGATCCATATCCACGTATCCTCTGTTCTTTGACTTCACGTGTCCGACACCTAGATTCGTACCTGCACCCGACGCCCGCACACGAGTCTGAGTAAAAAAAATTGTAACAACAAAAGAAAAAAAATTGGATTGTATTTTGTCAGTCGTCACTCTTGAGGACTTTGAGCATATTAGGAAAAGGAAGCTGCTTCACTTATATGTGTTAAGCTTGACTTGGTTATTGGTCATGAATGTTTTTTCTAGTAGATCAATAGTCACATTCGAACTGATATTTGAGGCATATGCAGATTGCTATTTGAAAAACATACTTTTTGAGGAATTAATTTTAGCAACCTATGATTATTCGGGTACAAATACACATGCCCAACCTATGATTTTCCGTGTGGCCGGCAACAGATTTCTTGACAGAGATGGGTGTGTTTCAAGTATGAGATCTTTTCTCTTGATTACCTTTTTATGTTCATATATATGTTTGAGTATTTTAAAGAGGTCATTACTGAAATAATATTTCTATATGCACAATGTCAATCAGCTCTGGTGTTGCTTTTGTTCTATAATATAACACAATATATTATATGATCCATTTGTTTGGCTAAAAGACTAAGTCATGTTGTTTCTTTGAATTTATTAATTTTAACGAAATGTACTTTCTTTTTCTTTAACAACTGAAGTTGTAACTGCTATAAGGTGATCCAGCTAAATTAATTTCCTAATCTTTATGGTGAATTCGATTCTTATTGATGGGTTATTCTGATTATACCCCCCGCGCGCTCACACTTTTCAATCTTCTTGTGATAATTTGTCCATATATATTCAAATTTTCAACTATTGCTCAACACATGCTGGTAGTTTGTTTTCCCAGTTGTGATGTTTTTTTAAATTTAAACAAGGAGTTTCATTTTTTTGGGCAAACATAACTTTTTTTTTCTTGGCATGTAATTCCAAATCACCTGCAAGTCCAGACTGTTGACTTCTTAGTTCTGGTAATTTATGCGAGTATCGAAAGCAGTTGATGTGGTTCGGCACTATGGGCAGTGTTATTGGGAGTTCTCCAAAGCTCTACTCAGATTAGTGGAATTTTACATTTACTCCTTCCACCGTCCCAAATTGATGGTGCCATTTGACTTTTTGACAACTTGGGCAATTTCGCTCGATTATAAAATTATAACAATCATGGATATATTGATTGGTATTTTTCCGCCTCCTCATTGAGAATTGTATGTATATGTTCTTTAGCATTGCAGTTATTTGAGATAATTTTGGATTTACTCAACCTGTGTAAAATTTGAACCAACGAGAGATATCCTCTCATAACAATCACAACATGCTCATTAGGATTGTGAATTGTATTATGTTGGAGCCTCGAATTTGTACCTTGATTCTATAGGACCATGTTAGTCTTTTCTCCCTTCACTCTGCTACTAACATGATCTATTTCATCCATTAGCATTTGTGTTGTATATTGCAGGCGTATGCTGCTTCAGCAGTGCTAAATTTCAGTGAAAGTTGTACACCAGAGATCTTGACACCATACTTAGACGGGATTGTAAGCAAATTGCTTGTACTCTTACATGTATACCATTGTCTAGAGTACCAACATCACATCAATTAGGGGCAGATGGATCATTATATTTATTAATTTTTTTTATATCTTTGCTTAATTGTACACTTGCATGAATCAATGGTAGAAAATTTGTATATATACGACTTGAGCTATTTTTCATTTTGTTAGCAACATCTTACGAAGTTTGATTGTAAAGATGATGAATGATCATATATCGATGTATCAAATGATTTTATTTAATTAATAATATTTTAGTTTTTTTTTGTATTTATGTCATAATTTGTTATGTGGTTATTTTGACATAAATTTTTTTGTTTATAAAATAATTTTGACATTCATTACATAACAAAAGAAAATATAATATTTATATCGTTGCACATAAAAAGTAAACGTTAACATATAGTGTCATTGCTAATTGACAATAACTTTTGTTGCTCTCTAAAAACGATCACCTTCGAATAGTATCATTGCTAATTCATCATAATTATCCATAAAAAAACTAACGAAAACGCAAAATTTCATTGCAAATTAATATATAAATGGTTTATTTTGTACATTTAGCATCAAACATCGTTACCAAAAAGTACACAATTAGCAACAAAAATCAATTAAGGCAACAATTTCTTTATTGTTTAGTAACAGCAAACTTCGTTGGCAAATGTATATCGAATGTATATCAAATGCAACGAATTTTATCTTCGTAGGGAAAAAAAATATTCTTTTCGTTGCCAATTAGGCATATTTTGTAACGAAAATTATTTTTCAGTAATAATTTCTTAATAAATTTGCTACAAAATATTTCGTTGCTAAATGATTTATGATTTTACAAGAAAACAAAATTTCGTTGCGAAATATATTACTTTCTGCAACGAAAAAAAAATTGTTGCTAGACAATTAGCAACGCTCATTGCGCAACGAAATGTCCAATGACTGAAAAACCGTTGCAAATTGCATTTGGCAAAGAAATTTCTCACATTTATCAATGAAAACTATAGACACTCGAAATTTTGTTTTCCTGTTACTAACTATGAAAGAGGACAAAAATGTCTTTTTCACATTCCAGAGATAACCCTGGAGGACCACAACAACCAATTCCAACCTCGGAGATAGCCCCGTGAGATCCAGTTTCCAACCCCAGAGATAACCCCAGGAAATCAGATTCCAACCCTGGAAATAACCCCGGGAAAGGCTGTTCCAACCCCGGAGATAACCCCGGGAGATCAAGTTCAATGCCCGGAGTCAACCCCAGGTGGTCAAGCCAACCTCAGAGATGACCCTGAGGACATTCAGAGTCAACAAAATGACATTCTCAGAGATAACCCTGGGAAAAACCCGCTACAACTGTGCGAAGACCGGAGATAACCCCGGGAGGGGCAAAATGGTCATTTTACCAACTCAAAATCAACTCAAATCAAATGCACTCATTTCAACTAAAATTGCTTCAAAAGAAGTCCTACAAAAACCATATCTTAACTTTCGAGCACAAACTACGCAAAATGGCTCAACGGACTACCTGGCGAAAACTTGGAAATGCCATTTCAATCATGGAACCATCTTCCTGACATAAAAAGGGCAAATCCTATGTCATTTCAAAGCTCTCGAAAAGAGCTTTCTGGAATGGTATGGCATGCTTCCATCGGACTCCCGGATTAAAAGTTACGAAGGTTCGAGCGAACATCGTGTTGTCTGAGTGCACGTACTTCAAGACGGTGGGACCCACACTGCCCGGGGCACCCCGGGCAGCCGCATGTACACCTATTTCTGCCACATGAACACCTATTGTTGCCGTAGGTACACCTACTGTTGCCGTAGGTACACCTGCGGCACCCCCCTCTATAAATAGAGGGCTTGGGGTGGCCATATTTGGAAGAGAAACGGCGAGGAAGCCCTGTCCAGAATTTATTACATACACACTATAAACTGAGTACTTTCTCATTTTAAACACGTGTGAGCTTATATTCTGTCATATTTTTTCCGGCAGGAGCTGAGTGTTCATCCACTTAAAGTTATAAAAGTCTTTTTGGCAGTTCACTGTAAGCCTTCTTACACATTTTAAAGTCTTTCTCTTCATCTTTGCACACACTGTTCTTCACGTTGAGAGTCGGTATTGCGTCGTGTGGCCGGACTTCGGTTAGTGGTTTTATTTTTTGTTTGTATATATATATATATAATATATATATATATATATATATATATATATATATATATATATATATATATATATATATATATAATTATTGTTTAACTTCGTTCGATGAGCCCAATTTTACATCTGTACGTTTATCGCTTATATATATATATATATATATATATATATATAAATATATATATTTACATTTAGTCCCTTTGAGTTTACTTACATGGCGGTTGATTGTCTTTTACAACTTTATTTATTTTTCTGATCCCCCATAGAGGTGCTTCGTGGTGGTTGATCGTGTTTTTACTGCTTTATTTACATTCCTGATCCCCCATGGAGGTGCTTCGTGGTGGTTGATCATGTCTCTATATATATATTTATTGCTTTTATATATTTACATTTCTGATCCCCCCGTGGAGGTGCTTCGTGGTGGTTGGTCATGTCTGTATATATATATTTACAGCTTTTATATATATAACTGCTTACTACTTTCATATAAACTGCGGCATCATGTGAGGCTAGGAATCATGTGATCACAAATTCAGTCTAATGAATCTAGATTCGGTTTCCGTGATGGACATTTTCAGCTATAAGCAGCTTGTAAATTTATTCACAGTGTTTGGATTTCCTTGGATGGCTCCCATGCCCATAAGGAGTTCGACACTGCTTTGTATATTATTTTCTCGAAGATGCTTCGCATATCGAAAATAAAAGAAATCCAGTCGAACATCTAATAAAATGGAAGTATCAAAATGTCTCAATTACTATTGAGCATAAGGGTTTGAAAAACATCTTTTACAAAACATCACTGCTATATCTTGTTTAAAACTGAATTTTTATATAAATTGAAACCCTGTGTATATAGGTGCAAACGAGGCCTCGCACTACTTCCAAATAACAACACATTGACACACACACACACACACACACACACACACACACACACTCACACACTCACACACTCACATAAAAGTTTCTTGAAAAGTGGCGGTCACCGTGGTAACACGGATGTCGGGGGGTGCCTAACATCTTCCCTCTGCATAATCAAGTCCCCGGACCCTAATGAATCTCAGTTTCACAGACCCGTTTAGCAGTGTTACATCACTGGGTCAATGTGCAAACCTTTTCTCGGTTGTGTTGGTACAACCATTTAAAAAAAACAACTGGCGAATCTTACAGTCAAATCGTCGACATATAAATGTCGGACCTTTTCACAACTTGTTTTTTCAAACAAATCTCACCTAACATGAGAACACCAAAAGACAAGAACAGAAAAGGGACAAATAAAAATCTCGACGTCGACAAAAACTGTTTGTTGCAAAATCACCATTTTTTGTAGTGAATTAATCGATGAAAGAGATTATGTAATGATGTATGTGGAAAATTTATCAAGGAAATAAATTTCAAACGAAGATATATTATAAGGTTAAAGAGAATGTGTAAATGTATATATACATATATACTTAGATGTGACAACCCGAGAATTTAGACAATTTAATAAAATCTTAAAAGATTGAATACAGGTTAAATAATAGACCTAGACAGAAAATAAGTGCATGGATTTGACATTTTTGTGAAGGATTTTTATGGATTTAAACATTTCTGGTGAAGACGTACATGGTTAAGTGTATATGTTTTGTGTACAGTGATTTTATATATGGATAGTATGTGGTTAAGGGTCAAGGGTTGATCAGAAAAATTATATCAGTGACAAACCCTAATGATATATTAAGAACATCAATATACAGTTACAAAACTCTAACGATTTATAAAAAACCCTAATACCGGCTCTAGAAACCCTAATTTCAGTTTCAAGAATCTAAAACCCTAATTTGGAATATTAAAACCCTAATTTGGGAGCTTAAAAGCTAAGTATAAAGGCTTAAGTGTTTTTTATTACAAAAGTAAGTAGGAAACCCTAATACGATTAGGAAACCGAAATTTCTAATTTTAAAAGCTTACTTTTCTATTTAAAACCCTAATTAGAAAATCTTAGAAATTTAATTGCAAAACCTAAGGGTTTAAACCTAAGGGTTGGACCAAATGACTATAATGCCATTAAAATTGCTAGCTAAATGACCAAATTGCCCTTTTTGTATTCTTTAATGAGCAAGTGTGTGAATCTACACATGATCTTGGTTGGTTACCAACTATATATTTTCCATGTGCCTTATATCTCACAAATATCAGCTATCTTGCCACCTTGCATCAGCCATATACATTGAATCAAAATATAAAAGATTAAAGTTAAGAAACTAACTTACTTTAGTTTCTCTCAAGCCAAACCTTTTCTCTCTCTCTAAATTTTAAGATTTGGGTGGAACAAAGTCCAAAAATTAAGACAAGTTAGTTTTATAGCAAGCCAAGAACAAAAATCCAAGACCAGATTCAAGATCAAAGCTTGAAAAGGTATAAAACCCTAAAATATCTAAATGTTGTAATCTATGTTATATGTGATGATTTGTTGTTTAAAGTTGTGTTTAAAGAGGTTATATAGTGATCTAAGATGTTACATCAAGGATCCATAACATCTAGATGCAAGAAAATAGAATTTTAAAAACTAACTTAGAACCCTTATTTTAAGGCCCGACAGCCATATGTCAAGGTCTCTAGATCCTGTGTGTTAGATGTTATGTGTGTTTGATGTTATAGACTTGTTCTTTGTTATGAGGAGAGTAGACTGGAGGTGAAATCAAGTCCATACAATATCTAGATCTCTAGTTATTAATGGTCAAACATGGTAACCAAGCACAAAGTTGATTTCTGGAAAACCCAGAAAATCTCCAAAAACCCAGAATTTCTAATAAGCTTTTTACGGTCTTGAATCTTACTGTTGATAATGAGTTAGGCTATGTTGATGTTTGGGAGTTGTAGTCTGACATGTAGACTACACATTCATACTATTAGAACAACCAGATCATGCTTAGAATCAAAATTATTTATGGTCAAAGTAGGGTTGACCAACTGCCGGGATGAGTTTTTTGGAAAACCCAAAAAACTCAAGAATAGTTTCCTGACAACAGTTTGATCGGCCTAGATTTTTTTGTTGTGATGTTGTAATGCTACAAAAGTGTAATACTTTTGTTCCTTGACATCCTTATTACAATATTGAACCCTTAAATCAGACTGAGTAAGCCTAGAAATGTAAGATTTAAAGCTTGGAAAGTAGACCCATGAATTGTTCTTCATTTCTGGGTAACCCGCAAGAAATGAAAAACATCTCTGACATGATTTTTGAGAGCTTGTATCTCTTTGATTTGTTGTAGTTTGGCCATGAAAGTTGTTTAGGTTTGTAGTATTACATCAATATTATAACATTAACACATAAACCAACTCAGAAACATTAGGATCAAAGATTTTTCATTGGTCAAATATGGTACCCTGTTAACAGACTTTGAATGTTCTTGAACATTTAAAAACACCTATAGTAACAGTTTTGTCACTATAGCACCCTTTAGCGACAGTTTATTTATAAAATTAATTATTTTATTAAATAATTAGAATAAATTGGTTATTAATTATGAAAAATACATAATTAATTTCTAAAAACTATTTTAAAGCCTAAAAATGGATTTTTAATAATTTGGAATATATTTTATTAATATTTTAATATTTTTAAATATTAATGATATTTAATTTATTTAATTATTATATTAAATAAATTACTTAACAATGATTTTAATACTTTAAAAATCATTTAAAAATATATTAAAGTGTTAGAAAATATTTGAAGTTATTTTGAAAGACTTTTAATATTTTGTGATGAATTTAATTAATAATTTAATATTAATGATAATTAATTTATTTAATAATTATATTAAATAAATTATGAAAAAATAATATTAATGCTTTAAAAAAATATTAAAATAATTTAAAGCTTATAAAATATTTTAAGTTATAAAATATAACTTTTGATATTTTGTCATGAAATACATTAATATTTAATATTAATGGCGAGTTATTTAATAATGATTTTAAATCGAGTTAAATATGATATTAAGGTGTTAAAATACTTTGAGATATTATAAATAACTTATAATATTATGATATAAATTTTATTAATATTTGATATTAAATAAATATTAATGATAATGGAATATTGTGGTATTTAAATAGTATAAATAGGATATTAATGATTTAAAAATCATTTTAAATGGTAATAATGACTTCAAAAATTTTATGAGCTTGTGAAAAATATTTTGACTGATAAATAAATTATCTAAGATAATAATTAAGCGTTTAAGTAGAGTCTTATTGATAATAGGCTCGATAATTATCCGATTAGGCAATCGGGATGTTGAATTAGTACCGAACTCAACTCAGACTGAAATAATTTGACTTGAGATTAGGTCTTAAGTGCTTTATTGACTGATAGGATTATGTGATAATGTGTTTAGGTTATTTTATAACTATAATTAACAGTATTAACTGTGGTGATATTATTCTAATTTGTATATCGATATTATTAATATTAGGTATTCAGACAAAGCTAAATAAATTGCGTAGCAGTAGTCGGCGATAAAGGCAAGTTTCCTAACTCTAACTCGAGTTGATTATTGTATAATATGTTCGTGATTAATCATTATTGATTACATCACATCTTTGATTATTGATTCGCACGTTGTGCATGTTGCATATGTTCATCAGGTATGAAAGGCTGATCACCTTCATTACCATTTGGTCCAGTTGATTTATTAATGTTCATTGTCTGTTCAGTTATGAAAATTGATTCATGCTATTTCACAATTTTTATATTGTTGAAAGTCAGCCAGCTTATTGTTCATTCTTTTAATCATGATATATCCTTTCTTGAACTTAAACTTACTGGGAAAACTTGTTGCTCACCCTTGCTATATCATGTAGATTAGGACGAATACTTCGGATATAGGCAAAGTTAAAGACAGTTCCATCATTGTATTATTATGCATCTAAAATTTGTAATAGTATTATATGATAATGACATTTTTGTCTAATAAGATATTGAATTCAGGTATTAAGTTAAGGTTATCGACCTTGGGGATTATGTGTAAAGTTTAATGTATAAATAACTTATGTTTATATCTTCTGCAATAGTTATAGATTTAGTGTACCAGAATTCATGGTGATTAGAACCCGGATCTGGGGCCGTCACAGTTAGTATCAAAGATGTAGGTTATAAACCTTAGGTAGGGTTACCTTAGGCCAATAACTGCAGGGATAAGGATAAGAACTAACCTAAATAGAGTTAGTGCGTTGATAAGATTTAAAGACAAATCTTGATAAGTTATAAAAGATCCAGAGTTACCTAACTCTAATAATAAAGATGAACAGTAGTAATGAATAGATAAAGTATAAAAGACTAATGGTATAAAGGGGAAATAAGATCGCAAAAGTTGATGTGAGTCAATTGTACTATGAATTGGTGTTGTGCCAACTCAAAAAAAGGGTTTGGGGAGATGCAATACGGATTAAACAAAATTCGTATGGAGAAAGTATGGGGCTAGGATATTAAGTGGGATTTCAATTGAGGACTCATGTCAGCAGTTGAGTTGTATGATTCCTTGTATGGGCAGGGAATTTGTACTTGGTTTTAGAACCGCTTAGCTTCCTGGTTGATATAGTGGTTAAGTTGAACAATTCTTTGTATGGGCAGGGAATTGTCCTTAGTGTAACAACCACTTAGCTTCCTATATTGATTAGTGGCTGGGTTGATCAATTCTTGTATGGGCAGGGGATTTTGTTTGGTTCGACAACCACTTAGTTTTTGGTACTGATAATCATTGAAATGTTTATGTTGCGCTATTTGCTATATGCGTGTTCAGAAGGTGATTCTTTTCTCATGTGTATAACATATAGGTAGAGTATAGTTAGAGAACATAAGATTAAGTTACGAGTTCTTAAAACTCATACTTATGGTAAGTTCATGACTCATAATTATATGAAATATTGTTGAACCCCTTAGCAAATGGACCCCAATGGTCTGACTAGGATAAGTTCTTAAACTCATATTATTGTGAAAAGTTTCTGAACTCATAACGTGTGGTAAGTTTGACGAACTGGGTATAGCTAAGTGTGAATGGAGTACTGAGGATAATAGGAATAGATAGACTTATTAAGCAATGGATCATTAGTGGAAGCATAGGAATTAAGTCCTTAAATGTCACAACTTGATTCTGTGGCTGATTCTGCAATGCTCCCGTCAGTAACGTCACTAAATGCTGAACTAGGTTAGTCTCAGCATTGTTGTTATTGGTAGATACCTCAGAGTTTCTTTGTCGTGGTAGACGTCTTGGAGGCATTTTCTGTTAAAATATACTAATTAGATTATTATTAAATCTTCTAGGTATTATGTACTTAACTTGCACATCACAAAAATACTCACGTAACACAGAATATCTTGAGTAAATAATAACTTTTATTCATTCAAAATATTTTAAAACATAATAATGATAGCATTCTTACTATCTACATCACTTTCCTGAACTACAAGTTTCAGGATAACTTCATCATCATCATATCCCATTGGTTATCTAATACCCAGTATTTACATCTTATTTACTAATTACTCACATCATAATTACATTTATGACAACCTACTAAAATGTTGCGTAGCCTTACGACGTTCCTCTTCCATAATATGGAACATTGTTCGGCGATCTAACATGTATGATGGCAGCGTCTTGAACTGAATCGGATAACACATGACCCGATTTTGAGCTTGATGTCGCCTAGACAAGCGAGTTGTCTGACGATGATGCAGGCCAGGAAGTTGTTAAGACAGGGATGTGTAGGATATTAAGCTTACATAGTCGACAGTTGTAAAGAGAGTCCGAAAGTAGAGGAGATACCGGTAGTGAGAGACTTCGTTGATGTCTTTCCAAACGATTTGCCAGGACTTCCCCCAGATAGAGAGATTGATTTCGTGATCGATTTGGCGCCAGTAATG
Organism: Panax quinquefolius; assembly: GCA_020205615.1. Classification (NCBI taxonomy): domain Eukaryota; kingdom Viridiplantae; phylum Streptophyta; class Magnoliopsida; order Apiales; family Araliaceae; genus Panax; species Panax quinquefolius. The sequence goes on along the minus strand of CM035171.1, from coordinate 59,877,056 downwards.
ACTCCAATATCGAAGGCACCGTACCGAATGGCACCGATAGAGATGAAAGATTTAATGGTACAACTACAAGAATTACTGGACAAGAAGTACATTCAACCGAGCGTATCGCCGTGGGGAGCGCCGATGTTGTTTGTGAAGAAGAAGGATGGAACGATGCGGCTCTGCATTGATTACAGAGAACTGAATAAGGTCACAATTAATAATAGATATCCATTACCGAGGATTGATGATCTATTTGATCAATTGAAGGGAGCGAAATACTTTTCCAAGATTGATTTGAGATATGGTTATCATCAACTAAAGGTGAGACCAGAGGATGTACTGAAGACAGCGTTCAGAACACGTTATGGTCACTACTAATTTTTGGTTATGTTTTTTGGTCTAACAAATGCTCCTACATCATTTATGGGATTAATGAATGGTGTGTAACCATTTTTGGACAAGTTCGTAGTGGTATTTATAGATGATATTTTGGTATATTCAAAAACCAAGGAAGAACATGAAGAGAATTTGAGATTAACGTTGGAAGTATTGAGAAAGGAGAAGTTGTATAACAAGTTTTTGAAATGCAAATTTTGGATCGAGTGGGTGCAATTTCTTGGGCACGTGATCAATAAAAACGGAATTTTGGTAGATCCATCCAAAGTTGAAGCCGTGATTAACTGGGATCAGCTGAGAACGCCATCGGAAGTATGAAGTTTTCTTGGATTGGCAAGATATTACTGAAGGTTCATTCAAGACTTTTCCAAGATCGCAACTCCGCTAACGAATTTAACTTGAAAAGCGGTGAAATTTGTTTGGACGGAGAAGTGTGAGGAAAACTTTCAAGAATTGAAGAAGAGGTTGAGTACAACACCTGTGCTGTCTCTTCTAGACGATACATGAAATTTTGTTATTTATAGTGATGCGTAGCATAAAGGACTTGGCTGTGTGCTGATGCAAAATGGAAAAGTCATTGCGTATGCATCACGACAATTGAAGGATTACGAGAAGGGATATCCGACCCACGACTTGGAGTTAAATTGCGTGGTTTTGCTTTGAAAATCTGGAGGCACTATCTCTATGGGGAGAAATGTGAAATATATACAGACCACAAAAGTCTGAAATATATTTTTACACAGAAGGACTTGAATATGCGCCAAAGAAGATGGTTAGAATTAATTAAAGACTATGACTGTGAGATTTTATACCATCCGGGTAAGGCAATTGTCGTTGCCGACGCCTTAAGTAGAAAGGGTCGGGAGAAGTTGATGACGTTGACCGCTCAGGAGGAGCTAATTTCAGAAATGGAGAAACTGGAGTTGGAATGGACAGTGAACACCAAATCTGTGGATTGAAGTATTCGAATTTGGGGGTGTCACAATTATACCATGTCTATGAATTATTGATTCGCACTCTGTGCACATTGCATGTATTCATCAAGTATGAAAGGTTGATCACCTTCATTACCATTCCGTCCAGATATAGTTATTCATGTTCAATGTTCATTCAGCTATGAAAATTTGTTCATGCTAGTTCACAATTATATTGTTGATTGTTAGCCTGCTTATTGTTCAATTCTTTCAATCATGATATATCCTTAATTTATTGAACTTAAACTTGCTAGGCAAACTTGTTGCTCACCCTTGCTATATCATGATAAACATTACAGATTAGGATAAATATGTCGGATACAAGAAAGGTCAAAGACAAGTTCAGATTGGGATTATATGTGTAGCTAAAATTGTAACAGTAATTTATGATAATAAAATTGTATGTTAGATAGGATATTGATTCAGGTATTATGTGAAGGTTTTCGACCTTGGGGAATAATGTGTAAAGTTTAATGTATAAACAATATATGTTTATATCTTCCGCAATAGTTATAAAATTAGTATACCAGATCTGCGGTGATTTGGGACCCGGATCTGGGGACGCTACACCAGAACCGGTATTAAGGTTTCTTATCCATTGTTAGGGTTTTCTAACTGAACATCAATGTTCTTAATATAATATTAGAGTTTGCCACTGATATAGGTTATCTGGTCAACCCTTGACCCTTATTCACATACTGTACACATATACAACCATATACACAGAACATATACACTTATAAACTTAATCCTGAATAATTCACTACAAAAAATTTTAAATTCACAAAATTCCTTCCCAAAAATGTCAAATTCATTCACTTATTTTCTGTCTAGGTCTATTATTTATCCTGTATTCAATCTTTTAAGATTTTAATAAATATCTAAATTCTTGGGTTGTCACATTCACCCCTTCTTCTAAAAATTTTGTCCCCAAAATTTACCTTACACCTTTCATACTCATCACCACATGTTACCCAAAACATTACTCACAAGAGTTAAATTATTCAAATCGTGCTGAGGAGTCATATAGACCATGAACTTCTTAGGTTTATAGGTATTACTGTGACACCCCCAAATTCGGACCTCCACTTGGTCAGTCGAATTTGGTTCATCACGTTCTCATGGTAAAACCATAGTAACTAAAATAACGCATACACAACGAAAAATCTACTTTAGAATAATATACAATGATTTATTATAATTATTCCCCCAAGCCTGGCAACCTACAGTGCTTAATAGATTACATAATAATATCTAATAAAGACTTATTACATGATCTTACTTAAGCTTAAACATAGTCTGAAATAGTCTTAATACAGCATAATAGACTTTAAACTTAAAAAGGACAAGCTAGTCGGTAGCCTTGCCATTGCCCTTGTCTGTTCCGGAGACACCTCTGTGACGCCCCCAAAATTAGGTATACATCACCCATCTTGGGTCGTCAGATACATGGTACAAAATTCAAATACAACTTACTAATACAACTGTCGTGTACAATACGACAAAACATAACTGTGAGTTTGAATACAATTATTGTCTACTAGAGATTATACAAACTCAAAAGGAGTCCCCATTACAATTATTAACACACTATTCCCCAACTCGTCCCAGCTATATTCTCATTTCTTGAAGAGAACAGTGAAAGAAAGGGTGAGCTCAACTAGCCCAGTAAGAAATATTATGACTAAGATAATGCAGAATAAATTATCGTTAACCTTCAATAGTGTTAAACTGACAAAATATAACAACATCAAGTTTAACTGCAGCGGAACAAGCAATCCATTAAAAGAGTCAAGTAGAGAATAAAATCTACTATCTTTTATGATTTAAAGGTTTTTCATGACTTTTATCATTGGGACTCGACAATAAATAATCCACATCATCGAATCACCCATGCACTACGGCCAAGGATATTCTTTAGTATCACGAAAACAAATTATCCATGCACTACAACCAAGGACATTCGTGTATTCATTAATGGTCATGATCATGCCAACAACTGTCCATCAATGCACTACGGGCCAATGATAATTTTTACCACATCATTTGTAATGTTACGGTCATGATTACACCGAATAATCCCTGGTCATAATCACACCAAGTCCATCTATGCACTACAGGCCACAGATGACTTTCAACATAATATAAACATGAGGATGATGACAATGATATAAGAATTCAATAAAACAAGTCCAAGAATTAATTTATCCATGAACTAATTGTTGGGTTTGTAATATTCAATAACGCAATCAAATTGCATAAAAAGTGCGGAAGCGTGTAAAATCAGAGTTTAAAAATTTACAAACCATATACCCGGATCACCCTTTATGCATAATTATTAATTAAACGAAAAGATAAAGAATAAAATCATACCCTTGAAGATCGAGCTTCCTCAGGTACAAGTTCACCTCCAAATCCTTTCGCGTTCAATCTTGAATCCACCGGGTTTGGTTCCTTCCTTTGATCAACGTTAGCCACCCAAATGTTTGGCCTCTAGAGGTGATCCACCAAGGAAGAAGAAAATTCAAGAAGAAGGGTGGTTGGCTCAAACCCTAGTTTTCTATCTCTATAGAAAGGGCGTACTCTCCAACAAATTGGAATTATGTCGTATGTTGAAAAAGTCAACAACTCCCCCCACCCATAATAAGACTCCTCTTATTTATAGATGTGGGCAACCCATCTTAACAATTAAGGAATTTGGTTTTATTTAATTAATTAAATTCTTTTAATTAATTAAGCTCCCTAATCTTATTAGGGATAATTAATTAAACTCCTTTAACTAATTTTCCCTCCTAATCCTATTAGGAATAAATGAGAGTACTTATATTAAATTAATTACTAAACTCTTTTAGAAATTAAAATAATAATAATTGTAATAATATTAATAAGACTCCTCTTATTAATTTATATTTAATATTTCTAAAATATTAAATAATAAATATTAAGCTATTTAATTTATTCTATCACCATAGATTAAATTAAATATACTTAACATATTATTACGATTATGCCATTAACTTCTTAAATAATTATTCTTCCTTTTATGGTGTGACCCTTTAGGTTCTCCATATTAAACCTACTGTGAATAAATCAATTAGAACAATTCTAATCTTATTTAAATAAGTAAATTAAACAATTAATTTATTTAAATAAATAATATTTATTCTACAATAGGGATAAGCCTCCTAGCGATCAACGACTTTCCGGATAATATAGATTTCAACATTAATCATTAAAGAACCTTTGAGTAAATAGTTACTTGTCTACAATTCAATCCTTCCACCATACAATGTCCCAATTAAATATAAGACATGGAATTCTTCACAAGTCTTATTTTATTTAATTATATGTATTTCGATCCTTAAATGCACAACTCCAAATAATGCAAATTAGAAACTCCTTTCTAATTTCATTACGCCTTAACCAAGGACTCTTTGGGTTGTCATTTATCGAATCACATAGGACATTTCTCTTCTTTTATTAGAAGTGGTAGATTCTTTATTGATCATACATTATCTCCATGTATAACTTATTATACCCAAGCATACCCTTTGATATACCCTAAGGGTCTTAAGGAATAAGTCAAAGTATAACTCATCATACATAAGATACTATGATGATCTCAAGTCCAAGGATTACTTGTCTTACTATCACTACTGAGAATTCCTATTGACGAGCAAATAAAACTCCATTAGGTATTCCTTAGCGAGCCACGTTCGATGAACTTATTCTCTAATAAGCACCTACATACTTGCTTTAGTGTCTCCACACAAATGATCATGAGATCAATCATCCTCATCCAATGAGCAAGCAACGTATGTACCAATCTATCCGGATTCACTAATCCCCAATTTAGTAATCCAATGATTGGGAACTATTTTAGTTTTAAGCTTTTTAAGAATTTAGATCTCATTAGAATGATCATCATCATTATTCTAAAAGCATTGCTTAAAACTATGGGTTTATCACATATTATAAAACAGCATCATGTAGATAATTAAAAGCCTTTAATAAATTAATACTTTTTATTAATAAATGAATAAGATTGTTACAAAGTATATGCTTTATCATCAAACATGATTGGCTTGTGTGCATATTACTTTCAATCTCCCACTTGCACTAAAGCCAATCGCCATTGTATCTTATACTCTTCTTATCTAAGTGACGATTATCCTGCTGTTGGATAAGCTTTAGTTAATGGATATGTAATGTTGTTCATGAGAGCCCACTATCTCTATAGTGATTTCCCATCTTTCAATGATTCTAATAATCAAATGAAAGTGCCACAACACATGTTTAGATCCAAGATGAGACTTGGGAACTATTCCTAGTTCTGTAATGAACTTTTAATCCAAACAATCAACTTGCAGCTTCATTTATAGCTACTTACTTTGTCTTTATCACTAAACCAGCAACTCTTTGCTGTTTGGAACCTTTCCAATTCACTACACCACTGTTCAAGATAACGCTTTACCTTAAAGTGGATTTTTCATCATCTTGTCTGCGTACGAAAAACTTGAGTCTCATTAAGCCCTCTAGTTTTAATTTAGACCCACCATGAATACGATCACATCTTTTGTGCTTGGGTCAAGCACTTTAAGATGTTTTCACGACTTCATAGTGAACTTCTCCATAATATGGTGATCAACATCGGTCTCGTACATTTCATTGCATACATGATTGTCACTCATGCGACCTCTCTTTTTCGAGAGTCTCATGGGGACAATTAAGAGAGATACACTCCATAGCTCATCGACATGAGACATCTCTTGGAGTTTGCCATGCTAAACGACTTTAGCATCAAATGAATATACGTTCCTTGGGTTAAGTCGAGCATCCTCTTGTATCTATCTATATAGATTTTATCCCCAATTAAGATACTCTTCCAAATCATTCATGGAGGAATGTTTAGACAACTTTATCTTTACTGATTGTAGCATTGGTATGTAATTTCTCATCCGTAGTACATCAACATATAATACTAGAAATTTCACAATGCTCCCACTGACCCTTTTGTACACACTAGAAGTCTTACCTCATCGAATGTAACTCTGGATCATCATCTTCTATGATGCGTACCTCATCATCATCATCCATGATGAATCCATACCTCCTAGGTATCTTGATGTACTATTCCGGACTTCACGATTCGATTGTGGTACAATAGGTCTATCTACAGGTTCCTCTTATTTGACTTATAGTGTTTTGTGGTTCTTGAACTCTTCAAGATCTATTATCCTCCCACTAGCCCCTTCAATGATAAACACCTTTATCTTAGAAGGCAACGTGTTTCATAACAAACACCTTTTGCTAAGTAGAATTATAGAACATATACCCTAAACTTACTTTAGGATGTCCCACAAATTGTACTTGTCAAATCTTGTCCCAAGCTTATCCTTTGAAACCGTTTCACATAAGTTGAACAACCCCTTATCTTAACATACTTAAGATTAGGAATCCTCCCTGTCCATAACTTTTATGGAGTCTTGGGGCCGGATTTTGAGGTTACCATTTTCGTAGATATGCAGCCATTTCTAGGACATGATCCTAGAAGGATACTGGAATGTCGGTAAAATCATTATGGACCGTACCATGTCCAACAAGGTATGATTTTTCCTTTCAGATACACCAATCAATTATTGCGTATCAAGAGGCGTCCATTATGAGAAAATCATTTGAGATGATCTAGAAACTTATTGCACAAGTATTTATTCCTTGATCAAATCAAAGAATCTTAATACTTTGCCAATTTGTTTCACTTTTGAATTCTTTGAACCTTTCAAATAATTCACACTTGTATTTCAGCAAATACACACATTCAACTCTTTGAATGATCATCTCCTTTTCTTATACTAATTTGTTCAATATGCAAAATTATTTTCATGTAAGTCAAGTATACAAAATTTATTAAGTAATATTCCAGTTCTATACAAAACATTATTATTATAAATAGAACAACAATTGTTCTTAAATATAATACCAAAGATTTCATTGTCCAACAATAAAATGGAAATAATGTTTTCAACGAGAACTAGAATACAATAACAACTTATTGACTTAATAGATTTGCCAGAGGCGATCTTAAATTATAAGTTTCTATGGCTAATGCAGCAACCTTTGCTTCATTTCCCATACATAGGATTACTTATATTTGTTTAGTTTTCTACTTCTGTTTGGTCCCTTCATAAATCTATATTTATGATAACCAAACCCGGTATCCAATACCCAAGTAGAACCTTGACTTAAAGAAAATTTTATTTCAATCATGAACAAAAACTATATTATGTAGAAACTTCACTAAGCTTCTTTGGTTAGCCTCGCAAAGATGCTTCTTCTTGCGATTCTTTCGATGTCACGGCTTATTGCGGTGGAAGCAAACTCCTTTGCTATCCGTGACGCTTTTGTTCTTATTATCCTTTGTTTTGCCTTTCTATTTACCTTCTTTGAATCGTTCTTCTTTTCGGAAGATCCTTTTGGCCCTACCAAGTAAGACATGGTCTTTCTTGGTTGAAAGTGACTCTCATCATTTTTCAATATGTTAAGCAAATCAAATTGAGTCGATATCTAGCTTGTTCATATGAAAAATTCACAACAATTGTGAGGAGTCCCGAGATTGAGTGCAAGATCAAATCTTGGCTCAACTCTCCATCTATGACAAAACTCGTTGTCCTAATTGATCAATCAAATTGATAATGTTAAGGACTTTTATCTGCATCAGTGTGTATCTGGTCATTCTAGATCGGAAGAGCTCCTTAGATATCCGATATCTATCGGTCCCTACTTTCTTCACCATCAACTACTTGACGCAGCGGGAGTATAGTAGAAATATCCATAGTTTCAGTCGACGCTGAGCTTGTTACTCATGGATACGAGCATGATGCATTGAGCCAATCATGCATTATCTTGCCACTTTCTAAAAGTAGCAATCTCTTCCTCGAGGCATTATGCGCAACCATTGCGAGGATAGGCATATTAAGGATATAAGATAGCTTTTCACTATGAGAACTATTCTCAAATTCCTTAACCAATCCGTTTAATTGATTTCGATTAATTTAGCATCTAATATGCTTCGCAAGGATAGTAATTTTAGACATTGTAAAATTACGTAAATGAATTTATAATTAACAACATTTTAACATACATTCTTTTATTAATTACCAAAATAAATTAGGTCTTGTTTTAAATTGGTATCTCCCACTATTTTCTTCAAACTATATTACCCTCACTTATATAGTTCGGCAAAATCTAATTAAAGATTTGCTAGTGAGAATAAAGATCCCATTTCAAATGTATATAGCCTTGTGGTGACACAACAAACTATATATAAATAAATAGGTAGATAACTTTTGTCAATTACATCAACTATGCAACTCCTTTTCTTTTGCCTCTTAGATTATTTTGATCAAGTGGTGGCACATCCGAATCAAAATTATCCAAGTTAAGTCCAACCTAGCACTCCATATATTCAAAAAAGAAAAATATCATCCTTGTGGTGACACAACAAAACAACATTGTTCAATTTTCTTTATAAGCATCAAATGTGATAAATTAACATCTTAAATACTTAATACTTGCCTTGTGGTGACACAACAAACTCATATTAAATATTTAATACTCTATTAATTTTATCATGCTAGAAAGCTGACGTTCGATATTCCAAATATCTTTGAGCGCTTAGGACTTAATATAAAATAAATTTGAGGGTTTGTTATTAATTGTCTCATCTTGTTTAAGCGCATACATATATATATATATAAAATACGCGTCGTATTAATGAACATCACGCGAAACATGTTTGCATAATATATAATATATATAGTATAATAATGCATGCACATATAGAATACTATATTCTACCCGGATTGATTATGGACTTTTATTCTAGTTTGGTTCACTAGAGCCACCAAGTGAACCAAAAGGTCAAACCCTAGGGGTGCAAGAAATAATATTTAAATATAACTATTACATTTAAACCCGGGCTCCATTACAAACGGGTCTTCAAGCGCTCCTTGATCTCCAATTTTTCAAAATTAATTCTAACTATTCCTATTACAAAACTATTTAAAATAAATAGAAACCTTGATCGTGATCGAGGGAAGTACATAGGAGGAGATAGAATTTACATTCGTAAAAATTAGAGAAGACGAGGTACTGCAGACCCCATTTAATAAAACCCATACATTCATGCATCCAACTAAAATAAAATCCAATCACATTGGTCAATAGTCCATAATCAATCCCATTTATTATCATACACATCAACATATGCATCAATAAATAACATTCATCTTATGAATAATAAACATTTAATATATATATTGATATCATTTAATGGGCAAATTTAGTTAGTATAAAATTTAATTTTTTTGAATCAAAATAAACTCCTTTATTTTAATCAAAATTTAAATCAAAATAAAACTATTTTATTTTAATTTATCCAATTTTGAATAAAATAAACTATTTTATTTTAATCAAAATTTTAATCAAAATAAACTCCTTTATTTTAATTAATTATGGAATCCAATTCCAAGTAAAAAAAAATCTTTAATTAAAATAAACTCTTTTATTTTAATTAATTATGGAATCCAATTCCATGTAAAAAAAAATTTTTATTAAAGGAAACACTTTATTCTTTCATATTCTTTCCTATTCACAAATAAACTCCTTTATTTTGAATAATATGAAATCTTATTCCATATTTAAAGAAACTCCTTTATTTAAGGAAACATGGATTTTCTTTCCTATTCACAAATAAACTCTTTTATTTTGAATAATATGAAATCTATTTCATATCTAAATAAACTCCTTTATTTAAGGAAACATGAAATCCAATTTCAACTCCAATTAGTTATTATGGAATCCAATTCCAACTCTAATTAGTTAGCATGAAATCTAATTTTAATTGTAAAATTATTTAAAATTAAAATAAAACTTTATATTTTAATATTAAAATAAACCTTTTATTTTAAAATTAAAATAAACTTTTATTTTAATTATATAATAATTAAGAATATATATATATATATATATATATAAATATATATATATATATATATATATATATATAACCATAATCTATATATATATATATATATATATATATATATATCCGCTCTCGTCGATTTTGTTCCATTTAAGCACCAATTTTTTTTTTTTTATTTTCCGTTCCTGCTCTTTTAAATCCGTGCAACTCTTTTTTTTTTTTTTTAAGATTACATGATGCAGACTATGCAGTAGTATATATATATCATATTTATATATAATACGGCGACCATTTGTTATCCACGGGAAAAAAAAAGCTGGGTCACCTTTTTTTTTTTTAATTAAGTGCTGCACGGATATATATACATATATTATTAAAATAACTGAATCAGCACACAAAAATAAATTAAAAGATGACCGGATCACATGGCCTTAAAAAAAAAAAAAACTTCGGTCTTTTTTTTTTTATTTTTTTATTTTTTAATAAATTTTATACAATAAAATTATGCCCAATTAAATTGTTCTAAACACATATCAATATACATATCAAATTAAAACAATTAATAATTCGCATAAAGGTTTGGCTTTGATACCACTGTTGGGTTTGTAATATTCAATAACGCAATCAAATTGCATAAAAAGTGCGGAAGCGTGTAAAATCAGAGTTTAAAAATTTACAAACCATATACCCGGATCACCCTTTATGCATAATTATTAATTAAACGAAAAGATAAAGAATAAAATCATACCCTTGAAGATCGAGCTTCCTCGGGTACAAGTTCACCTCCAAATCCTTTCGCGTTCAATCTTGAATCCACCGGGTTTGGTTCCTTCCTTTGATCAACGTTAGCCACCCAAATGTTTGGCCTCTAGAGGTGATCCACCAAAGAAGAAGAAAATTCAAGAAGAAGGGTGGTTGGCTCAAACCCTAGTTTTCTATCTCTATAGAAAGGGCGTACTCTCCAACAAATTGGAATTATGTCGTATGTTGAAAAAGTCAACAACTCCCCCCACCCATAATAAGACTCCTCTTATTTATAGATGTGGGCAACATATCTTAATAATTAAGGAATTGGGTTTTATTTAATTAATTAAATTTTTTTAATTAATTAAGCTCCCTAATCTTATTAGGGATAATTAATTAAACTCCTTTAACTAATTTTCCCTCCTAATCCTATTAGGAATAAATGAGAGTACTTATATTAAATTAATTTCTAAACTCTTTTAGAAATTAAAATAATAATAATTGTAATAATATTAATAAGACTCCTCTTATTAATTTATATTTAATATTTCTAAAATATTAAATAATAAATATTAAGCTATTTAATTTATTCTATCACCATAGATTAAATTAAATATACTTAACATATTATTACGATTATGCCATTAACTTCTTAAATAATTATTCTTCCTTTTATGGTGTGACCCTTTAGGTTCTCCATATTAAACCTATTGTGAATAAATCAATTAGAACAATTCTAATCTTATTTAAATAAATAAATTAAATAATTAATTTATTTAAATAAATAATATTTATTCTACAATAGGGATAAGCCTCCTAGCGATCAACGACTTTCCGGATAATATAGATTTCAACATTAATCATTAAAGAACCTTTGAGTAAATAGTTACCGTGCAATTCAATCCTTCCACCATACAATGTCCCAATTAAATATAAGACATGGAATTACCTTTGTCAAGTCTTATTTTATTTAATTATATGTATTTGATCCTTAAATGCACAACTCCAAATAATGCAAATTAGAAACTCCTTTCTAATTTCATTCTCGCTTAACACCAAGGACTCTTTGGGTTGTCATTTATCGAATCACATAGACATTTCTCTTCTTTTATTAGAAGTGGTAGATTCTTTATTGATCATACATTATCTCCATGTATAACTTATTATACCCAAGCATACCCTTTGATATACCCTAAGGGTCTTAAGGAATAAGTCAAAGTATAACTCATCATACATAAGATACTATGATGATCTCAAGTCCAAGGATTACTTGTACTACTATCACTACAGAAATTCCTATTGACAGCAAAATAAAACTCCATTAGGTATTCCTTAGCGAGCCACGCGTTCAGTGAACTTATTCTCTAATAAGCACCTACATACTTGCTTTTAGTGTCTCCACACAAATGATCATGAGATCAATCATCCTCATCCAATGAGCAAACAACGTATGTACCAATCTATCCTGGATTCACTAATCCCCAATTTAGTAATCCAATGATTGGGAACTATTTTAGTTTTAAGCTTTTAAGAATTTAGATCTCATTAGAATGATCATCATCATTATTCTAAAAGCATTGCTTAAAACTATGGGTTTATCACATATTATAAAACAGCATCATGTAGATAATTAAAAGCCTTTAATAAATTAATACTTTTTATTAATAAATGAATAAGATTGTTACAAAGTATATGCTTTATCATCAAACATGATTGGCTTGTGTGCATATTACTTTCACTAATAATGTCCTAATTGTCAACATGATACTGCTTTGTAGAGTAAAATTCAAGAATGATCAGAAGAATATTTCCATGAAAAGATACTGGATGAAGTGCAAATATCAAGGATATTATACTAATTTCACGGAGTATAAAAGTCAAAACTTTAACCAACTGAGTATAATAAAGAATGGAATAACAAAAGAAATCACCATGCATGCGGTACTTCGCATAGACATGTTATTCCAACAGAATAATAATAATGGAACCAGGTCAGGCAAAATTTGTACCGACAGGATGTTCCAACAGAATAATAAAGACGGGACCAGGTCCGATGTAAAACACACAGACATGATGTTCCAACAGAATAATAATAAAGATTTTAACCAGTCCTGGTTAGTAAAACACACGATGTGATGTTCCAACGGAATAATAACAAAGAGACGGAACTAGGTCCTGTAAAACACACACATGAGATGTTCCAACATAATAATAATAAAGACGGAACCAGTCCTGTGTAAAATACACAGATAGGATGTTCCAATGTAATAATAGAAGAATGTCACCAAGTATAGGGTAAACCATTATCACAAAGTTATTCCAATGTAATAATAAGAAATGTAATAATAACAGTTTCTCTACATGAATAAGAAAATAATAACACCCTTACATTAGTAGTAGATTGAATACTTAGTGAGTGTAAGTAATGTATCACTACTTTCTTCTTTCTCTCTTATTCTCTCTATACTTTCTCTCTCTATAGCTTGAATGAATTCGTGAAAAATAATGAAGTACTAGGCCTCTATTTATCGAAGATTTCTAGCTTAGCACTTGAAATGTGAAAAGGCAAGTGGCTTGACGACTGGTGATGTGAAAAGAAAAGTGGTTTGATGCCTGTAATGTGAAACGACAATTGGTTCGACGCCTGTAATATGAAACGACAAGTGGTTTGACGTCTGGTAAAGGTAGTTATTATTGACGAATGTAATTACTATTGACGAAGGTAATTACTATTGACGAAGGTAATTACTATTGATGAAGGTAATTACTATTGACGAAGAGACTCTTAGATGATGACATATGGGCCCCCCATAAAATAACCAAACTTACCACAAACGTCTCATAATAGACTCTTTATATACATCAAGGATTGAATAAATATTACCATAAATCATTTTATTTTTAATCAACACATTTAATCTTTCAACAATTATTAATCATTTATAACTTGTCGTCTCAATTATTGATTTAATAATATAACATATTATATGAGATGATCTTTGTGACAATAATTGAATCAATAATATAAGAGATATGATGCAAGAATTCTCATAGCAATAGTTGAGTATAGTGAGTGACTTCTCACGTAAGCATCAATAATCAATACCGTGTGCTACTATGCAACCACGCGTATTACTGTACTTTTACTACCGGGTAGTTCAACAGTTTTAACTGTAACACCTCCGTTGTTATTTTCATAAAGTATTTTTGTCGTTTTCAATCCGACAATAATTCCGTTAGGGGGGGTCCACCAATGATTGTGCTTGGTGCATTTAATATTCCCCGACAAAAAGAATATTCCCCAACCAAACGAATATTTTATAACAACTTGCTTACTTTGCAAAATTTATAAATATTACCCACAACTATAACATTATATCAAATTTACTCCAGAATATTCAAAAATAATATTTATAGAAAATTCATCTTTATTTATAAAAGTTGCGGTCTTACAACCTCCCCTTCTTATGAAATTTCGCCCTCAAAATTAGGGTACGTACCTGGTATGTCAAAGATGTAAGGATACCTTGATTTCATTTCAGATTCTAACTCCCAAGTCATTTCCTCAACATCGTGGTTTTTCCACAAAACTTTAACTTGAGGTATAACCTTGGAGTGTAGAATATGTTCCTTCTTATCCAAGATTTGAACAGGAACCTCTTCATATGTCGAATATTCCGCTATTTCATCCGGTTCTAACTCAATAATGTGGTTCGGGTCTTTCATATATTTACGTAACATGGATATGTGAAAAATGTTTTGAACACAAGACATACTTGGCGGTAAAGCGAGTCTATAGGCCACAGTTCCTACTCGATCGAGGATTAAAAATGGGCCGATGAATCAAGGATTGAGTTTTCCTCTCTTTCTAAATCTCGTAACTCCTTTCCATGGAGCAACACGCAACAACACATGATCTCCTATATCGAATTCCACGTCCTTTCGATGAAGATCAAGATAACTCTTTTGTCGATCTTGTGAGGTTTTTATACGTTGTCAGATCGTTTGAATCTTTTCCGTAGTCATACGTACCAACTCCGGTCCCAACAACGTCGCTTCACCCATCTCATCTAAGCATACTGGAGAACGACACTTTCTTCCATACAACGCTTTGAATGGAGCCATGCCAATACTTTCTTGATAACTGTTGTTGTAGGTAAACTCCACCAATGGTAAGAACTCGTCCCAACTTCCCTTGAAATCAAGGACACCGAGTCTTAATAGATCTTCAAGAGTTTGAATAGTTCTCTTCGACTGTCCGTCCGTCTGAGGATGATATGCCGAGCTAAATCGTAAGTCTGTGCCCATAGCTTTTTGCAAACTAACCCAAAATCATGAAGTGAATCTTGGGTCTTGATCAGAAACTATGGATACCGCAGATACCATGCGATCTTACAATCTCGTTTATGTACATACGAGCAAGACGTTCAAGTGTATAAGTTTCTCGTGTCGGTAAGAAATGAGCGGACTTGGTCAATCTATCAACAATGACCCAAATCACATCTATGCCTTGAGAAACCTTAGGAAGGCCGTGAATGAAATCCATGGTAATGTGCTCCCACTTCCATTCCGAATTTCAAGTGGTTGCAATGGACCTTTTGGTACTTGATGCTCGCTTTAACTCGTTGACAAGTTAGACACCTTGAGATAAACAACGCTTTTCTCTCTCATATTGCTCCACCAAAATGTATGACAAATATCATGATACATTTTGGTACTCCCGAGATGGATTGCAAAGCGGTGTGTTGTGCGCCTCCATCATGATTTTATACTTTAAATCAGGGTCTTTAGGAACACAAAGTCTGGAGTTGACTCGAAGTATTCCTTCTTCATCGATTCTTGCTTCCGACATATAGCACCTTCTTGCACTTTCTTCCTCATACGCATCGCCTCCAGTGTCCTGTAACTTGAGCGGTTTTAACTTTATCGATTAAAGTCGGTTCTACTCAGATATTCGCCATCATCACATGGGTCCCTAGAGTCTTTAACTCTATCTCCATCCTTTGCAAGTCACACAAAATGGGCTCATGCGTTGACAATATCGCACTCGTGCTTGCATATGATCTTCTACTCAATGCGTCGGCTACCACATTTGCTTTTCCGGATGGTATTGGATAGTATGATCATAATCTTTCAACAGTTCAAGCCAACGTCGTTGTCGCATGTTGAGTTCCTTTTGAGTAAAGAAATATTTGAGGCTTTTATGATCCGTAAAGATCTCCACCTTCTCCCCATACAAGTAATGCCTCCAAATCTTTAGTACGAAGACAACAGCTGCCAACTCTAGATCATGAGTAGGATAATTCCTCTCATATTCTTTAAGTTGTCTTGAGGCATAGGCTATGACTTTTCCATGTTGCATGAGAACACATACCAACCCTTTGCCCAAGCATCATCAGAGATGACAAATCCTCCGAGCCGGATGGTATTGTCGAACAGTGTCTTTAAAAGAGTCTCCTCTTGAGTTCTTGAAAACTCTTCTCACATTCTTCGCTCCAACCAAACTTTGTATCTTTTCGAGTCACCGAAGTCGATGGAGTAACGATTCGAGAAAATCCTTCCACGAATCTCCGATAATAACCAAATAAACCGAGAAAGCTACGTACTTCGGTCACTGATTTAGGTTGCTCCCAGCTTTGAATTGCTTCAATCTTTGTTGGGTCAACAGATATTACATGACTTGATACTACGGCCTTAGGAATGCTACTTCCATAAGCCAGAATTCGCATTTCTTCAACTTGGCATAAAGCTTGTATTCACGAAGCTTTTGGAGTGTCAGCCTCAAGTGTTTCTCATGATCTTCACGGCTTTTGGAATAAATAAGGATGTTATCAATAAAGACGACCACAAAGTGATCCAAATATTCCTTGAATACTCGGTTCATCATATCCATAAAGGCAGCAGGAGAATTAGTCAATCCAAAAGACATGACTAGGAATTCATAATGCCCGTCTGAGGTTACGAAAGCCGCTTTGGAATGTCATCGGTTCTAATCTTCAATTGGTGATATCCAGAACGAAGATCAATCTTTAAAAAAAATTTGGCTCCTTGCAACTGGTCAAATAGGTCATCAATACGTGGCAATGGATACCTATTTTTGATGGTGACATGATTTAACTCCCGATAATCAATTCAAAGTCACATACTCCCATCTTTCTTCTTCACGAATAGAATAGGAGCACCCCAATGAGAAGTACTAGGACGAATAAAGACAATGTCTAACAATTCCTGCAGTTGGGTTTTTAACTCCTGAAGTTCAATAAGAGCCATTCGATATGGGGCTTTGGAAATGGGTTTTGTACCGGGTTCAAGGTCGATACAAAATTTAATTTCATGCTTTCGGGGGTAGGCCAGAAGTTCTTCTAGAATACGTCGGAAATTTATTAACAATATAAATATCGTTCAAAACTGACGTATTTTTGTTTAAATCTGTGACATGAGCTAAGAAAGCTTTACATCCGTTTTTCAATAGACAAATAGCTTTATGGCTTGAGATGACCATGATTGATTTTAATGGTTTGGTTGCTTGAATTCGCATAATAGGTTGATTAGGAATATGAAAGCTAACAACCTTACGGAAATAATCAATTTTTGCATGATGAGTAGTTAACCAATCAATCCCTAGAATCACGTCAAATGCAAGTATTTTCAATGAAATAAGATCTACAGGTAATGTGAGGGTACCGATTTGAACCAAACAAGACTTATAAACAGTGGATGTAATGAAGGTTTCTCCCAAAGGAGTTTCATAGATAAGTCAAAGTCTAATTTCTCCGGAGTCAAATTTAATCGATGAGCGCAAGTAGGAGAAACAAAAGAATGGGTAGAACCGGTATCAAATAAAGGATATATTTCGTTAGAGTTTATGATAAGCTTACCCGTGATGACCTCATTCAGGTTCCTTGCTTTCTGGGAGGTCATAACAAACGCTCTCCCTTGCACTACCGGTTTTGACTTTTCTAGGACAGCCTTTGGTGCCTCCATCTTAGCTGAATTTGTCTTCTGTGAACGACAAAATTGGGCTAAGTGACCTTCTCTTCCACAATTATAACATGCTTTGGACAAGATTGCTAGCTTTTTTAGGCGATGTGCCCTCCCTCCGCATTTGAAACATATGATAGGTGGTCGTTCTCCTTCCTTAACGACAGGTGCTGGTGCTGATATCTTTCCATCATTGTTGAATCTTCTCTTCTTGAAATGTCCATTCTTATTGTTTTGGCCCTGATTACCACCGAAGTGGTTACCATTTCTGGCCTGTTGATTCCCTCCACGCTTGTTGTCACCGCTTCGATGACTGCTCTTGCTGATATTATCATTTTGTTTACCGCTTCTCTTTTAGTTATATTGACTCGTTATCGCTACTTCGAATTAACTTAGCCCTATTTACAACATCCTAATATAAACACGCTTTTATGAGAAATAAGATGTTGACGTATCTCGACTTCAAACCTCTTAAAAACATCCGTGTCATTCTCTCTTCATTATCCACCAAGTGGGACGCAAACTGGGATAACTCTGCAAATTTAGCCTCGTATTGCGACACAGTCATATTATTTTGTTCCAATTTGATAAACTCCACCTCCTTCATGTGACGAATACTTTCGAGAAAGTATTTTTCGTTGAACAGCTCTTGGAACTTCTCCCAAGACATCTTCAGTACGGCAGGTTGAGTACGGCAGGTTGAGTACGTTTTACCAATTCCCACGAGTAATCTGCCTCTCCGCGCAACATAAAGGTGGAAAAGGGAACCTTTTGCTCCTCGGAGCATCCCAAGACATCAAATATCTTGGTGATCTGCTTTATCCATGCTTCCGCCATAAGTGGTTTTGGCTCTCCCTTAAACTCCGGTGGTCCCAACTCCTTGAACTGTTTTGCGGTGATCGCCCGAGAGTTTCCAGTGTTTCCACCTGCATTTTGGGCAGGAGCCGCTCTCGCCTGCTGTTGCATGAATTGCATAAAGCCCCTGAACATTTGATCATTCATCATTTGGTCAGTGTTGTTGTTTGCATGAGGATTGTCGCCTTCCTGATGCACATTATCCTGATTATTGATATGTGGTGAATCAACGGTCGCCTGTGCTCCATTGCTATTCTCAACATTCTCGGATGTCATTTTCAGATACTGCCACAAAACAAAGGTTAATTGACATGTAACATATTATCCCTAAATTTTGACCGACCAATTAAATACCACATAAACTTAGGTAGGTCATACTAGCAAAGGAATTCCCCATCTCTCCCCTCCTAGTACTATTCTCACATCTTTGCCAGGGATCATATCCCTAAGCTCTGATACCAACTGTGACTTTGGACACCAACTTGTGTCAGCACCTCACTAGGGTACCTATCAACTTGCCACCGCAGAATGGCGTCCCCTACGGAGAGTCTGGCTTCGGTGCATCCCTCATCAACAGGAAGTCACCAGATAGAGGCTCGGGGCTCTTTACTTATGGCTCTGATACCAACTATGACGCCCCCAAAATTAGGTATACATCACCCATCTTGGGTCGTTAGATACATGGTACAAAATTCAAATACAACTTACTAATACAACTGTCATGTACAATACGACAAAACATAACTATGAGTTTGAATACAATTATTGTCTACTGAAGATTATAAAAACTCAAAAGGAGTCCTCATTACAATTATTAACACACTATTTCACAGAATAGTGAGGACTACTAATGCTATCATCTGGTCCATCACTCCGTTCCCCGACTTGTCCTAGCTATATTCTCATTTCCTGAAGAGAACAGTGAAAGAAAGGGTGAGCTCAACTAGCCTAGTAAGAAATATTATAACTAAGATAATGCTGAATAAATTATCGTTAGCCTTCAACAGTGTTAAACTGATAAAATATAACAACATCAAGTTTAACTGCAGCGGAACAAACAATCCATTAAAAGAGTCAAGTAGAGAATAAAATCTACAATCTTTTATGATTTAAAAGGTTTTTCATGACTTTTATCGCTGGGACTCAGCTTAATAAATAATCCACATCATCGAAACACCCATGCACTACGGCCAAGGATATTCTTTAGTATCACGACCACAAATTATCCATGCACTACAGCCAAGGACATTCGTGTATTCATTAATGGTCATGCTAACAACTGTCCATCAATGCACTACGGGCCAATGATAACTTTTACCACATCATTTATAACATTACGGTCATGATTACACCGAATAATTCTTGGTCATAATCATACCAAGTCCATCTATGCACTACACGCCACAGATGACTTTCAACATAATATAAACATGAGGATGATGACAATGATATAAGAATTCAATAAAACAAGTTCAAGAATTAATTTATCCAGGAACTAATAATGTCCAAATTGTCAACATGATACTGCTTTGTAGAGTAAAATTCAAGAATGATCAGAAGAATATTTCCATGAAAAGGTACTAGATGAAGCACAAATATCAAGGATATTCTACTAATTTCATGGAGTATAAAAGTCAAAACTTTAACCAACTGAGTATAATAAAGAATGGAATAACAAAAGAAATTACCATGCATGCGGTACTTCGCATAGACAGGTTATTCCAACAGAATAATAATAACGGAACCAAAGTCGGGCAAAATTTGCAAGCGGGCGGATGTTCCAACAGAATAATAAAGATGGAACCCGTGTCCTGTAAAACACACATGAGCGAGGATGTTCCAATGTAATAATAACAAAGATTTTAACCAGTCCTGTAAAACACATGATGTGATGTTCCAACGTAATAATAATAAAGATGTAACCGGTCCGGTGTAAAACACATGCATGTGATGTTCCAATGAATAATAGAAGAATGTCACCAAGTATAGGGTAAACCGAGTATACAAAGTTATTCAAATGTAATAATAAGCAATGGAATAACAACAGTTCTCTTCATGAATAAGAAAGAATAACACCCCTTACATTAGTAGTAGATTGAATACCGCAGTAGTGTAATAGTAATGTAATACTCTTTTCTTTCTCTCTTATTCTCTCTATACTTTCTCTCTCTATAGCTTGAATGAATTAAGTGAAAATAATGAAGCACTAGGCCTCTATTTATAGAAGATTTCTAGCTTAGCACTTGAAATGTGAAAAGGCAAGTGGCTTGACGACTAGTGATGTGAAAAGAAAAGTGGTTTGATGCCTATAATGTGAAACGACAATTGGTTTGACGCCTGTAATATGAAACGACAAGTGGTTTGACGTCTGGTAAAGGTAGTTACTATTGACGAAGGTAATTACTATTGACGAAGGTAATTACTATTGACGAAGGTAATTACTATTGACGAAGGTAATTACTATTGGCAAAGGTAATTACTATTGACAAAGGTAATTACTATTGATAAAGGTAATTACTATTGACGAAGAGACTCTTAGATGGTGACATATGGGCCCCCCATAAAATAACCAAACTTACCACAAACGTCTCATAATAGACTCTTTATATACATCAAGGATTGAATAAATATTACCACAAATCATTTTATTTTTAATCAACACATATTTATTCTTTCAACAATTATTAATCATTTATAACTTGTTGTCTCAATTATTGATTTAATAATATAACATATTATACAGATGATACTGTGACAATAATTGAATCAATAATATAAGAGATATGATACAGCAATTACTGTAGCAATAATTTAGTGACTTCTCACGTAAGCATCAATAATCAATACAGTGTACTACTGTGCAACCACGCGTATTACTGTACTTTTACTACCGGGTAGTTCAACAGTTTTAACGATAACACCTCCGTCGTTATTTTCATAAAGTATTTTTGTCGTTTTCTCAATCCGACAATAATTCCGTTGTGGGGTCCACCAATGATTGTGCCTTCGTACGAATATTCCCCGATAAAAAGAATATTTCCCAACCAAACAAATATTTTATAACAACTTGCTTACTTTGCAAAATTTATAAATATTACCCACAACTATAACATTATATCAAATTTACTCCATAATATTCAAAAATAATATTTATAGAAAATTCATCTTTATTTATAAAAGTTGGGGTCTTACAACCTCCCTGTTCTTCCTTAACTAAAAGGTTTTAAATAAGCAAGGATGAGCACAAATTGCCCAGCAAGTAATATACAACAAGGGTGTAGGATATAACATCACAAGGTTTAAAATATCGAAGGGTTATTTCTAGGATAGTTAAAAGTGTCAGAATAACATCATGAATAAGGGATATGACAATTCAATATAAATCAACAGATATATATGAATTCAACGGCTAACAATGTATCCAACTGGATAAGCAATTTATATTGAGCAGTCATTAAGGACTATTGAACTTTCACTAGAGTTACCAATATTAAATTGAGAACCAAAAATATCAAGTATTATAGATGATCAATCTACAATACTATACGTTATGCATAATACCACAATAATATTTATTCATGTGTTGGGGTTTCCAACAACATACACTCCCCTAACCAAAAGGGTTGTCCAACTCAGTTTTCAAGATTTCCGCACCAATCACTTGGTTTGGACAATTTTTATTAACATGCATATAGTCTAGCCGAATCTAATGACATCGACTCTTTCACAATATTCAAGGACAATACCAATTTCAACATGAATAATAGCTTTTCACAAGGGTTTAACATACTAGCTCATTTGAATGAGAATGTAATGTAACTTGTATTCAAAGGGGTAAGCTTACGGTATTTGTTGAATAAAAATAATGCAACGGTATTGCACAACAATAATAGTAGGGTTCAGATACTTGCCTTAAGCGTAGTTTATCCACTTTAATAACTCAACCTTTCGAATCCTATTTATAGCGTATTATATGTATATAAGGTTCATTAGCTAACACAGTCCTTAATCAAGCATGACAAGATACAAGTACACATATGGTACAAAAAAATTAGTTTATAAGTCATCATGAATCAAATACTTAGTTACTTTATAAACAAATCAAGAATGCTCAAGGTTAAGACCTCCTCTACTCATGGACTTTCTATTTTAATACAACACCAACATAACAACTAAGCATCACACATATATATGTACATCAGTAGGTTTTAGATCACATTTAGCATCATAGGCACTGTGCAGGTTACTGTCCAAAAGTTAGAACTCATTATTTGGGATTCCAGATCAAGTAGTGAATGCCACCATGGCTAAGCCTTGGATCGGCCAAGAATTGCTAGCCCCCCCACCCCACCCAAAACTTCGATTCTTTGCCTTGTGGTCTCTATTTGGCTTGAACACACAATCATATTTTGTCATATTAAAGGCTTTCACATGCTTTTTAGCTAAATCTAGGTCCCTTCTTGCATAACATGGTTCTAAGTTTGATCATTTCAATAATTTAAGGTCATTCAAGGTCGTGAAACCACAAAGTCTAGCATGCTTTCTTTCTAAACATACATGATAGTTATAAAACTCATATTAGACATACTTGTGTGTATTCACAATGCATATGTGAAACTAACACCGCTTTAGTTGAAAAATAGGCTTTGTTCATGCTTTTCTTGAAATATGCTTCACAAGCATGGTATATATATATTTATGCTACATGAGTGAGACTAAGAGCGTCATTAAATATGATCACAAATGTCAGATTCTAGTCTTCAAGATATCATGACAATATTTATATTCTAAACTTACTAGTAAGTCCAACTTGTTCATGTTTCTTTGTTAATCACATAAACATAAGCTAAATGTTTATTCATGCATTTACAAGTCGTATACACATGCTTTCAAAGTCAGAATATTCATCATGTAGAAATCATACAAGTTAGCATACTAGGCTAAGTCTTTCCTTGAAAACATTTCTATCACTAGGCTTAATAAGTTTGTTCATGCTCAAAAGGACTATGTACACTACAACATGTTCATCTATGTGTAAAATCAGTCATGTATAAGTTACTACGTTCACAATTTGTAGAACATGATCTTTAACATAGTTGGTTATCAAAACTTAAGGTTCAAATCTCCATTTAAACCATATGTCTCCATTAATCATCTAAGTCTATGAAAACATGCTCACATTAGGTTAATATATCCATATATACATCATACACATGCTTACATGCTAGCTTAAGTCAAAACAACTAGCTAATAATGATTAGATTTGAAAATAGATTGCTTAACTAAATTCACCAACCAGCGCAGCTGCACTGAGCCTCAATACAAATGTGGCGCAGATGCGACATGCATGGTTCAGGCGCAAAAGCAGTCTGCTTCGGTAGAACTCCAGCCCAACCTCATAAATTACTCACGAGATCATTCCTAAATACTCATAAATCAATTGCAACATGCTGACAAGATCATATAACATCTATATGGACATTACCCAACCTCATTAACATATAATTCCATGAATTCAAGAATTTGGATTTCAAGACTTAAGACTCCACTTTTACAGAAACTGAATTTGGAAAGCTAGTAATGGAATTATACCTTTGTAATGTGAAAGAACTTGCTACTACTTGAACTCTTAAACTCCAAGGATTCTTGTATGCTCTCAATTCTCACTTAGCAATTCTCAACACTTGGAAAAATGGAAGGAGAGCTCATACTTATAGAACATCAAAAATCTAGACAATAACATTCTCCCCTAAATCAAACTCATGTGTTAAAGGATTGCATGGGGGTTAACAAGGAGTGGTTTTATGGTGGTTGAATTGCATCATGAGCACCACTCCCCTCATGATCATTGCCTAGCAAGCTTGGAAGTTGGAAGAAAATGTAGAACATAGGCTAGCCTTTTTCTAGTACACGTGAATGAAGTTTGAGGCAAATGAGACACTCATATTAGGACAACTTAATTGCTCAACATTCTAGCAACACTTAGACTATACTTATGCACAACCCTTATTCTTATGTTATATCTTTAATACACATCTCAACCATATATTATAATTAAATGTCACACTTAATAATTAAGGTTTCAATGTAGTAGATGAAATATGGAAATGTAATATACATATAATCCATGTACATTTTTATCACACTGGTACACTTATTAAAAATACCAGTTTACAGTATGCTCATGGTATATCATTTTAATACCTACCCACATACATATTGTTATACGGATAACGTATTTATAACATATAGTTCCAATATGTTTAATCACATTACCTTATACAATATAGTTTTACAAGACTTAATATATAGTCACACAACGTCGCACTGCACTATATAGTATAGTTATACATGCACATAACCGTCAATATAATATTATTATATTACTAACTTACTTATTTGCTAAAAAAATCATGTACTTCCTTAATTAATTAACATCAATATTAATTAATCCACCCATTGATTAATGTATTTATGGATTCCCATAATCATTATTCCCTTTTATAATATATTGCAATTGATAGTAATAACATATTATTAGTTAATTACGAAGAATTCAATATTCTACCACAACCATTAACAATTAATTAATATAACAATTAATCATTAATATTACTTAATTGCGCACTTTATTTCATGGTTTGTTAATGTCACACCTATCACATAATTGTTCCTTTTAATTACCAAAGTGGAAAAATTACTTTTCTCCAATCGATTACTAAGCAGCAATTGGCTTGCTTTATCTTGTTGGGATGGCGCATTTAAGGGCTGCGTCTTCTAACAAAGCCAAGATCTGGTGCAGCCCCTTCTGCGCTGCTTTTCAATACTAACTTGTTATACATGACATGAATTGATCTCCACAAGAGTGTTACTACGAATCTATTAGTGTATTGATTACTTATACAAAATCACATGTTCGACACGATTAATCTTCCTAATTCCCGTTTTAATTCACTTAATGAATTTTCTTGTTTCGCATTATGCCACACAAAGCATTTCACACTTCTCATTGCAAATTCACATTTCTTAATACGCAATGATTTAATACAAATCAATTATATTAACAGACTCATAAAACAATAACACTTATTTTCACATAAATTATATTTCCATTAATATATTTATTTAATAATACATGGAAATTCTCGGGTATTACATCCTCCCTCCTTATAAAAATTCCGTCCCAAAATTGCTACAAGGTTACACAAACAGATGGGGATAATCCCGCATCATCGTATCTTCTAACTGCCACGTTGCCTCCTCGACATCGTGGTTACGCCAAAGCACTTTTACAGAAGAAATGACTTTGTTTCTTAAGGTTTGCTCTTTCCTATCTAGAATTTGGATAGGAATTTCCTCATATGCTAAGTTCTTCTCCACTTGAATGGGTTCATAAGAAATCACGTGCTTGTAGTCAGGCTTGTACGGACACAACACGGATATGTGAAACACATTATGGATGTGCTCCAACTCAGGTGGTAGTGCAACTTTGTATGCTACATCACCCACTCGCTTTAGTATCTCAAATGGTCCTATGAATCTTGGACTCAGTTTTCCTTTCTTGCCGAAACGGATCTTTCCCTTCCACGGAGATACTTTTAAAAATACGAAACTGCCGACTTCAAAATCTCGGTCCTTCTAATGCAAGTCTGCGTACTTCTTTTAGCGATCTTGAGCTGTTACAAGTCTGGCCCTTATCACTTTCACCACATCCGCAGTCTATTGAACTAACTTTGGTCCGAGTATTCATCGTTCTCCGACTTTGTCCCAACATAACAGCGTCCTACACTTCCTCCCGTAAAGAGCTTCATACGGTGGCATGCCGATACTCGCATGGTAACTATTATTATACCCAAATTCGACTAAGGGTAGGTGGTCGTCCCAATTTCCCTTGAAGTCCATCACGCAAGTCCTAAGCATGTTCTCTAGCGTTTGTATTATTCGCTCACTTTGTCCGTCTGTCTGAGGATGATAAGCAGTACTCAACCTCAACTGTGTTCCCATCCTCTCTTGCAAACTTTTCTAGAATCTTGACGTGAAACGCGGGTCTCGGTCAGAAACAATTGACACTGGCACCCCATGTTGTGAAACGATTTCCTTTACATATAGACTCACTAATTGATTTAAACTGTAGCGGATCTTGATAGGTAGAAAATGTGCGGTCTTCATAAGTTGATCCACGATTACCCAAATGGCATCCAAACCTTTTTGTGTGACTGGAAGTCCTACCACGAAATCCATCATAATATGCTCCCATTTCCACTCTGGTATTTTCAACGGTTGTAGTAACCCACTCGGTCCCTGATGCTCTACTTTGACTCGCTGGCACGTAAGGCATCTAATAACGTACTCCGTAATTTCTTGTTTCAGATTTGGCCACCAAAAATGTTGCTTCAAGTCCCGGTACATCTTTGTGCCTCCCGGATGAATGGAATACGTCGTATTTTGAGCCTCGTATAAAATTTCCTCTCTTAATTCGGCCACTGCCGGTACCCACACTCTCCCTTCGAATCTTAAGATACCATCTTTATCTATTCGAAATATTTCTTCCTCTTTTTCCATGATCCTTCTTCTGATCTTCTCACATTCTCCATCTCTTTCCTGGGATTCCTTTACTCTATCCAACAATGTCGGACAAGCTTCTATTACAAATAACTTTTCTGCAGACCTCTTGGGTCCCTTCACTTCTATTTCCAATTTCTCCATATCTCTTACTAACTCTTTTTGAGTTGTCAGTCGAAACAATTTCTCCCTTCCTTTCCTGCTTAGAGCGTCGACAACTTGCCTTCCTCAGGTGATAAAGAATTTCACAATCATAATCTTTGATTAACTCTAACCACCTCCTCTGACGCATATTCAACTCCTTCTATGTGAAGATATATTTCAGACTTTTGTGGTTCGTGTATATCTCACATTTCTCTCCGTACAAATAATGCCTCCATATCTTTAACGCAAAAACTACTGCCGCTAACTCTAAATCATGAGTAGGGTATCATTTTTCGTAATCCTTCAATTGTCGTGATGCATACGCAATGACTTTGATGTGTTGCATAAGTACACAACCAAGTCCTCTATGTGATGCATCATTGTACACCACAAATCCTCCCGTATCATCTGGTAATGATAATACAGGTGCCTCGCTCAATCTCTTCTTCAACTCTTGAAAACTCTCTTCGCATTTGTCGGTCCATACAAATTTCACCATTTTCCTCTTCAAATTTGTCAATGGGGTTGCTATCTTAGAAAAATCTTGGATGAATCTTCGATAGTACCCAGCTAACCCTAAGAAACTCCTCACCTCCGTCGGAATCCTTGGTTATTCCCAATTACACACTGCTTCGACCTTTTCGGGGTCTACTGAGATTCCATTCTCATCCACCACGTGGCCTAAGAATTGAAGCTTCTCCATCCAAAATTTGCACTTAGAAAACATCGCATACATCTTCTCCTTTTGTAGTGCCTCCAAAACAATCTTCAGATCTTCGACGTGTTCTTCCTCGGTCTTCGAGTAAATTAAAATATCGTCGATGAAAACTACTACGAATTTATCCAAATATGGCTTGAAAACTCAGTTCATCAAGTCCATGAATGCTGCCGGAGCATTAGTTAAACCGAATGACATTACCAAAAACTCGTAATGTCCATAACGGGTTCTAAATGTAGTCTTTGGTATGTCATCATCCCACACTTTCAGTTGATGATATCCCGTCCGTAGGTCGATCTTCGAGAAACATTTCGCCCCTTTTAATTGATCAAATAAGTCATTTATCCTCGGTAGCAGATATCTGTTCTTGATCGTTACTCTGTTCAATTTGGGATAATCGATATAGAGCCTCATCGATTCATCCTTTTTCTTCATGAATAACACTGGTGCTCCCCAAGGAGAAACACTCGGTCGAATGTAACCTTTATCCAATAACTCTTGAAGTTGTATCATCAATTCCTTCATTTCCACTGGCGCCATCCGATATGGAGCTTTCGAAATCGGTGTTATTCCTGGTGCTAAATCTATTACAAATTCGATTTCTCTGTCTAGCGGAAGGCCAGGTAGATCGTCCGTAAACACATCCTGAAATTCACTAACTACGGGTATATCTTTACTCTTTACTCCTTTTTTCCGAGTATCCACAATGTAAGCTAAATAACCTACACATCCTTTCCTCAACAATTTCTTGGCCTGCATCATCGTAACGCAAAACGATTGCTTAAGCGATAAGCTACCATAAAACACTACCTTAGACTTACTCGGAGTCTGAAGGTTCACACACTTTTTCTGACAGTCAATTACTGCTGCATGGTTATATAACCAGTCCATCCCCAGTATTACGTCGAATTCTCCTAATCTAATAGGAATCAAGTCTACGATCATTCATATTCTTTAATGTTTGCGCGACAATTTTGATAGACGTATTCTACATGGATTATTTCCTTTTCGCAACTTCTATGTTCAAAGGATCTTCTAAACGTTCTAGGGGTGTACTAAGTTTATTAGCAAATTCTTCTGACATAAATGAATTGGTGGCACCCGAATCAAATAATACATAAGCATTTATATTATTGATTGGGATTATACCTGACACCACGTCCTTTGCAGCTACGGCGTCTGTAAAGCCCCCAAATCCAGGTACTTGAAACCAGAATTCAGTGCTTCACGATACCATTTCTATGAGTGGAATAATACTAATAATAATAACAATAATATAAATATTAAACTTGCTTTACATAATTATCAAAGTCTAGCTCCCAAGTACGTAACCTTTAATCATTCCTTACAATACATGATAATAAATATATAACACTGTCTTAATAATATTAAACTATTACATAAGATAACATTGAAATCATTCAGCAACCTTTCCATTTCCCTTGTTCTTAACGGAGCCTTCAGGTTGTTCACACTTAGCTGAAAACATTTAAATTAAGCAAGGATGAGCATTTGAGTGCTCAGCAAGTAATAACAATTATATATATAAGCTGAAAGAATTTAAATGTTTTCTTTATACTACCCTTCTACAACAAATCAATGGTTGTGAAGTAATCTGAATCGATAATAATAACATAACAACCCTCTTTCAAATTTTTTAAACTACATACTGACTATAAATAGGGTTAAGGGGACATACTATGAACATTATTTTCATTTTCGAATAGGTTAAATGAACTTCATCTCAGAAACCGTCATAACTTACTGACGCACACGGGGTAATCGGCCGTTGTACCAGATTGATCAATCTCATGCAAGAACGATAGGATCGTTTCACTCATTCCCGCCATGTATAAAAGTTTTTCCCGTGTAAGGGATGTTCATACTTGTCGGGGTTCCAAACCAAAGCAATTTGGTTGGATAATAATAAGGTTTTATCTTGTTCAACAATAATCTATAATTCAACATATATATACGGTATTTAACAAAGGTGTATCAACATCGTGAAAAATGTAATGATTATCCAGTGGGGACACTTGATAATCATTTATATAAATTATCGAACATAATATATATCTGAATTACCATATACTAACATGTTGATAATTAATGAGCGTATACAATATAGGGTTAATAATCTGTACAGTAATAATATAATTTTGAAACATTCTTACTCATGTCCATTGCATAAAGAAAATGCAAAGGTAGGATACTTGCCTGATCCGCTGCTTACAATACGCAACTTAGTTTAATCTTTTGTATCACGAACTATTATTAATCAGATCATTCGTTCGATTAGAACAATATACTATAACATATAGTAACTTGCATTTCACAACAAAGACATAATCTAATCACATTATCACACATGTTCAACAAATATCGTTGATCACAAACAAACATTAATACGATCAAAAATATCTAAGTCCGTATTAATTTTCAAATATATTTCAGATATCGACACTTTTATCGGGTAATTATCGAGTCTAAGACTCTATTCCAACGCTCAATATCCGTAAGTATCACTATATTATTTTAAATGACTTAATAAACATTTATTAATTTATCATGAATTTTCAAACACCAAAATCATTATTAAATGATTTAAATATCAAATAATTCTATTATCATTTAATTATTATTAAACTATTAATAATACTTTTATTCATTTACCAATAGTATTAATATTTTATTTATTTTCTAATATTATTAATCTTGATATTATTTAATTCACCTCTTAGTATTATTAGTTTACTAATAATACTTTTATTCGCTTACTAATATTATTAACATCTTAATAATATTTTAATACTTTACTAATATTATTAATCATCTTAATAATATTTTAATCATGCATTAATATAATTACTTTAATAATATCTTACTTATAATATTTTTATTCATTTACTAATATTATTAATCATTTAATAATATTTTATTCTTTTACTAATGTTATTACATTTTTAATAACATCTTATTTAATCTCGAATATTATTATTTACTTAATAATATTTTAATCATCCAATAATACTTTAATTTAATATTATTAATCTTTTAATAATATTTTAATCTAAGATTAATATTTTAATTATTTAATAATACTTTAATCATTTATAAATATTTTAAATCAAATATGATTAACCATTTAATAATATTTTAATAAAGTTTTAATCTTAATATTTTTATTTACTTAACAATATCATATTCTAATATTATTAATATCATAATAACATTTTAATAATTTATTAGATCAATAAACAATTTATTTTAATTGTTCACCCTTTATAAAACCATTTATTTAATATCCATAAAAGGTCATAAATAATATTTCTTATTATAAATTACCAAAATGCCCTAAAATAGTCATAATATTATATATTAGGAGTATTCAAGCATTAAAATCACATTTTTCTTATTTAAGACATCACTTAACTATTTATTTTCTTTTATTCATAACTAAATCATTTTTAGGAAAAATACCAAAATGATTCCAAAAATTCGTCTTTTCTGGTTTTAGAAAGTATATGACCCAACAATGATCCCCAAATGTTTCTGGAATTTTAGAAAATGATCTACTATTTTTAAAGTTCCCAAAACACTCGGATCTTGCTTCATTTTTCATAAATTGAGTTATGCTCAGAAAAATCTTAAAGTTTCAGGGTATGCTCTCCTAACTTATATGAACCTACTGTAATAATTTCGGAATTTTCTAGTGTATACACAGTAAGATATTCGAAGGTAAATATTTAGGAGTCCTTTACGGAAATAGTCATTACGCACAATCTATAACTCGAAACGTGTCCGTTCTTTTTTCTACATGTAGATAACTTCTCAAGGTACCTCTGTGAAGTTTTCCAGAGTTTTAAGAGACATGAAACTGTTCAAAACAGTCCCAAGAAAAATGGGATAGAAGCTATTTTAGGGTTTTGAATCCTTAACATTCCAAGTGGACTGTTTTGGGGAAAACAGCCCCAAAGGTTTCAAAACTTGCTAGATTTGTGTTCTATCACTTGGGTTTACTAGAAAATTCATGTATCTAGCACCCCCTTCGATAGATCACAAATCCAAGTTGTAAAACTTGAGTTATACAAGATTTAGTGGAAGAAAAAAACAAGGTTTCACCCCTTGGAGCACATATGCTCATTTTCTTCCTCTAAGCCTTTGATCTAACACTCAAGATACTTAGTTCCATACATGATGATATGTAGAACTAGGGCATCTTGAGTATTAGTTCATAACTCCAAGAAAACTTAAGCTATAATACAAAGTAGAAGAAGAAGATGAAAATTAGGTTATACCTTGATTTAGTGGCAACCACCCTTGATTTACCAAAGTTGAGGATAAACTTAGGGTGCATCAACAAAACTAGCACACCTCTCTCACTCTCTCAAAACCAAACCTCCCCCCTCTTTCTCTTACTTTGCAACTTGCTAGCTTGAGAGAAAAGAAGAAGAAATGAATATGGGAGGAAATGAAATGAATTGGAATGGACTAAAGGGATGCTTGCAATCCTATTATCCCCCATACTTTCTTTGCCCATTAGACAATACCCCTTATTTTATCTTTAAGTATGCTTAATGAGATTCCCAACCAATGAGGAGTAGACAACAATGTCCTTTGTGTAAGAGACTAGGAAAAGTAAGGTGATTAGCTATAAAAGGAAAAGTTATTAGCAAGTTTTCATGCCTTAAAAGCCACTCAAAAATCCATCCGGCCCCCTTGCTCTCTTATCCTCCAATTTTTGATTTATTTTCATGCCCAAATTTGAATAATCAAATGTCTAAAATATCCTTAATCAAGTGGGCTAGGGTTTGGTCTTGTATTTTATTTCTTTTGGGCTTCTAATTTAATTAGTTGGGCTATGTAAGTAACATAGTTTAACAATTTAATTTATATTACCCTAATTGTTTATTTAGGGTTTCTATTCCCAATCTTATGGAATTTAATTTCTTATACATGTGACTTTAGCTTATAACCTAATTAGGTTTACTAGAAATAGGTTTAAAATTATTAGTCACTTGAAATAACAAGATTATCCACTTAATTTAGTATACATATTAAATACTAACCCTTCCTTATTACCATAACTCTTAGGTTATTTAATTGTCTCACTTAATGTATAATTAGGTTACGAAGCTTTCATTTAGGGTTTAAAATAAAATAAAATTAGTTCCTAAAATTTGTAATTAGGATTTCACACAGTAATACAAGGGTTTGTCACATAACACCATAATTAACCAACCCTTATTGGTCCACATATACAGTACATATTTATAGCACTGAAAAATCGAAATATAATTATTATAATAATTCTAAAAATTATTTCATATATTATATAAATAATATATGATTATATCTTCATGGACAATAATTAATAAAACATTTCTACTATAAAATTAATTATGATAAGAATATAATTTATAATGATCAATAATTCTAAAATAAAATTATTTGTAACTATTCATATTTTTATTTATCACATAAATACATATACATATTATCTTGGCACATATTCCCCATATTTAAAATAAAAAAAAAATTATACGCAAAATTTCTAATTTATTTGTATAGAAAATATCGGGTTGTTACAGCGTCTTGGACGGTCATGTTAAAGGTTCGAGCGGTCGATCGATTGGGTTGCGCAGGTCCACCGCTTCCTTTCTTCGGGCATTCCTTTATCTAGTGCTCTATTGATCCACAAGAAAAACATCCTCTGATCTTCTTCGGCTTCGGGCAATTTGGCGAGATGTGCCCCTCTTGGCTGCAATTATAGCAGGTGCTTTTCCTCTTCCAGCATTCTCCCTGATGACTTCTCCCACATTTGTTGCAAGCTTCGGTCCTCTTCTTGAAGTTTCCTTGGTGATTCCCACCTTGATTGTTGCTTCTGTTGTTGTTTTTGTTTTCCCATTTCCTTTTTTCGGAGTTACTTCCTCCACTGCTGCTCCCTCCACGATGCTCACTTCCGGTGTTCTTATTCTTCTTCTCCTTATGATACAGACTCAAGGCCTCATTGCCACCTTCCGCAGTGATTGCCTTCTCTAATAACGTTGTAAAGGAATCAATCTGGAAGACCGATACCTTATTATACAACCACAACTTCAACCCTTGCTCAAAACGCCTAGCCTTCCTCTCCTCATCCATAACTTGGTGCTCTGGAAATCATGCTAGTTCATTGAACTTAGCTACGTATTGCGCCACCATCATATCACCTTGTTTTAATTCTAGGAATTTTACTTCCATCCTACTCTTCATACTCTTTGGGAAATAGTTCTCGAAGAACAACGTAGTAAACCTCTCCCACGTTATCGTTCCTTCCCCCACTCTCTGCTGATTAGTTTCCCACCAATAGTTCACTTCGCCTCTCATCATGTATGTGGCAAATACAGTCTTCTGGTCTTCACCCACGTGTTCTATAGTTAAGGCCTTCTCGATCTCCTTGATCCAGGTTTGCGCAACTATCGGGTCAGTAGTTCCCGTGAACTCTGGGTGTCCTACACTCTTAAAGTCTTTGAAGGTTGTTACTGGGACAACTTGGGGAACGGGTGGTACGGGTTCGTTCCTTCCCCTCAAAGCTTCTCCCAATAAATCTACTAGTCGCTGTATCGGATCTACTGGTCCTCTCTCATCATTAACTGACTCTTCTTGGACAGTTATTCTACGTCTGGGCGGCATTTTCTGCATCACAAAATTTTTCATCTTATTATCTAACTACCATATTTAGACATTTCTCAAATGAAAAGAACAAAAAGTTTATATCACATTTCTGGAATAAGATCATTTATATTCATATGCCAAATGGTTATAATACACGTTCTTTTCTAGCATACTGCTATAAATGAAAATACATTTCCCCCTAATATCACAAAAGACGGGGACAACACTAGCTTACTACCCCTCTAACATTTTTCAAAGGTTTGGGGTGTTACAACTATCTCACATCTTTCACAAAAGACTGACATTACAATAATATATTAACAACATATAAATAAGAATACTACACTACTGAGCTTTTCCCTCTAGACTCAATCTAATATTCCACACTCCACGGCGCTCTGATACTCCTTTTGTGTGATGTGTGCCACCATATCCCGACTTATGGTGTGTCGGGTCTGTCCTTGCTCAGCGGGGTAGTGATTTACCCCATCGATAAATCTCTCCATGGCCGTGCGTAGAGCATAGCCCATCTTGTTCATCTTCCTCCTCTTGCACCGCACCTCATCTTCTAGATCACCCACTCTGTCATTAGAATCCTCCCACTTCTCCTTGAAGTGGATCCTATCCATCACTTCCATCTCTAACTGAGTTCGGAGAGCCTCCTTCTCCGTCCTCTCACTCAACACCCTCTGTTCCAATTCATCTAACTTTCCTGCCACCTCAACATTCCTTGCCACCGATCGGTGAAATAAGGCACCCATCTGGATCCCTGCCTATTTACGGTGAGCAATTTCCACCTCCATCTCCTGCATCACTAGTTGCCTCTCAAGAGTCTCAGTCTCTAGCTCTTCGACTCTACATCCTAATTCCAAAATTTGTTCCTCATACTCTCCTAGCATCCGATCTTCAAAAGTAGTCCCGTCGGAGTCTTCCATGAGCTCGGGTTCCTCCTCCATGGGTTCCTCCTCCATAGGCTCCTCCTCCGGATCAGACTACCCAGATAGAGACACGATCTCCTCCTCCTCATCATCATCACTAATTGGGACAATTACTGATATAGGATCTACTATCATGGGTGCCTCATAGACTACGTGGATATCACGCGACTATTCCTCAACTACTCGGCTAGGTCCTCCCATGTTAGTCATCCTACAATCACCAACATAAGACAAGCCAAACAACAACTCGAATGTTAAATAACATAAGTTCATTGCATAGAATGAAGTTACATTTCATAACACACTAAGTCTCTCAGGGAAAACTCTACATGAGTTTTATCCCCTTCCTAACGTCTAAGTTTTCTTAAGTTATAACCTAAGGGCTCTCGTTCCTAAGGTTTATAACTATAGCTTTGATACCAACTTGTGACGTCCCCAAATTCAAACCTCCACTTGGTCACTCGAATTCGGTTCATCACGTTCTTATGGTAAAACCATAGTAACTAAAATAATGCATACACAACGGAAAATCTACTTTAGAATAATATACAATGATTTATTATAATTATTCCCTCAAGTCTCGCAACTTACAATGCTTAATAGATTACAAAATAATATCTAATAAAGACTTATTACATGATCTTACTTAAGCTTAAACATAGTCTGAAATAGTCTTAATACAGCATAATAGACTTAAAACATAAAAAGGACAAGTTAGTCGGCAGCCTTGCCCTTGCCCTTGTCTGTTCCGGAGACACCTCCCTGTTCCTCCTTAACTTAAAGGTTTTAAATAAGCAAGGAT
This sequence comes from Panax quinquefolius, assembly GCA_020205615.1. Lineage (NCBI taxonomy): Eukaryota > Viridiplantae > Streptophyta > Magnoliopsida > Apiales > Araliaceae > Panax > Panax quinquefolius. The sequence continues at coordinate 59,840,323 of CM035171.1, read as the reverse complement.
GAGCACAAATTGCCCAGCAAGTAATATACAACAAGGGTGTAGGATATAACATCACAAGGTTTGAAATATCGAAGGGTTATTTCTAGGATAGTTCAAAGTGTCAGAATATAATCATGAATAAGGGATATGACAATTCAATATAAATCAACAGATATATATATGAATTCAATGGCTAACAATGTATCCAACTGGATAAGCAATTTATACTGAGCAGTCACTAAGGACTATTAAACTTTCACTAGAGTTACCAATATTAAACTGATAACCAAAAATATCAAGTATTATAGATGATCAATCTACAATACTATACGTTATGCATAATACCACAATAATATTTATTCATGTGTTGGGGTTTCCAACAACATACACCCCCCTTACCAAAAGGGTTGTCCAACTCAGTTTTCAAGATTTCCGCACCAATCAATTGGTTTGGACAATTTTTATAAACATTCATATAGTCTAGCCGAATCTAATGGCATCGACTCTTTCACAATATTCAAGGACAATACCAATTTCAACATGTATAATAGCTTTTCACAAGGGTTTAGTATACTAGCTCATTTGAATGAGAAAGTAATTTAACTTGTATTCAAAGGGGTAAGCTTACGGTATTTGTCGAATAAAAATAATGCAATGGTATTGCAAAACAATAATAGTAGGGTTCAGATACTTGCCTTAAGCGTAGTTTATCCACGTTAATAACTCAACCTTTCGAATCTTATTTATAGCGTATTATATGTATACAAGGTTCATTAGCTAACACAGTCCTTAATCAAGCTTGACATGATATAAGTATGCACATATGGTACAAAAAAAATCAGTTTATAAGTCATCATGAATCAAATACTTAGTTACTTTGTAAACAAATCAAGAATGCTCAAGGTTAAGACCTCCTCTACTCATGGACTTTCCATTTTAACAACTAAGTATCACACATATATATGTACATCAGTAGGTTTTAGATAACATTTAGCATCATAGGCACCATGCAGGTTACTGTCCAAAAGTCAGAACTCATTATTTGGGATTCCAGACCGGTAGCGCAACAAGCACCATGGTAAAGTTTAGGGCCCACAGCGATTAATGGTCCTCCTGACCCAAAACTTCAAACTCACCGCCTTGTGGTCTCTATTTGGCTTGAACACACAATCATATTTTGTCATGTTAAAGGCTTTCAAATGCTTGTCATATCAATCTAGGTCCCTTCTTGCATAACATGGTTCTAAGTTCGATCATTTCAATAATTTAAGGTCATTCAAGGTCGTGAAACCACAAAGTCTAGCATGCTTGCTTTCTAAACATACATGATAGTTATAAAACTCATATTAGGCATGCTTGTGTGTATTCATAATGCATATGTGAAACTAACACGCTTTAGTTAAAAAATAGGCTTTGTTCATGCTTTTCTTAAAATATGCTACACAAGCATGGTATATATATGTTTATGCTACATGAGTGAGTCTAAGAGCGTCATTAAATATGATCACAAATGTCAGATTCTAGTCTTCAAGATATCATGACAATATTCATATTCTAAACTTACTAGTAAGTCCAACTTGTTCATGTTTCTTTGTTAATCACATAAACATAAGCTAAATGTTTATTCATGCATTTACAAGTCATATTCACATGCTTTCAAAGTCAGAATATTCATCATGTAGAAATCATACAAGTTAGCATACTAGGCTAAGTCTTTCCTTGAAAACATTTCTATCACTAGGCTTAATAAGTTTGTTCATGCTCAAAAAGACTATGTACACTACAACATGTTCATCTATATGTAAAATCAGTCATGTATAACTTACTACGTTCACAATTTGTAGAACATGATCTTTAACATGGTTGGTTTTCAAAACTTAAGGTTCAAATCTCCATTTAAACCATATGTCTCCATTAATCATGCAAGTCTATGAAAACATGCTCACATTAGGTTAACATATCCATATATACTTCATACACATGCTTACATGCTAGCTTAAGTCAAAACAACTAGATAATAATGATTAGATTTGAAAACAGATTGCTCAACTAAATTCAAAGAATCAAGCAATTACAATCTGCGCCAATACAAATGTATGGCGTGTTGCAACATGCCCGGTTCAAGCCTTGACGATGCCTTTGAGAACTCCAAATTTCAACCTCATAAATTACTCACGAGATCATTCCTAAACACTCATAAATCAATTACAACATGCTGACAAGATCATATAACATCTATATGGACATTACCCAACCTCATTAACATATAATTCCATGAATTCAAGAATTTGGATTTCAAGACTTAAAACTCCACTTTTACAGAAACTGAATTTGGAAAGCTAGTAATGGAATTATACCTTTATAATGTGAAAGAACTTGCTACTACTTGAACTCTTAAACTCCAAGGATTCTTGTATGCTCTCAATTCTCACTTAGCAATTCTCAACACTTGGAAAAATGGAAGGAGAGCTCATACTTATAGAACATCAAAAATCTAGACAATAATATTCTCCCCTAAATCAAAATCATGTGTTAAAGGATTGCATGGGGGTTAACAAGGAGTGGTTGGATGGTGATTGAATTGCATCATGAGCACCACTCCCCTCATGATCATTGCCTAGCAAGCTTGGAAGTTGGAAGAAAATGTAGATCATAGGCTAGCCTTTTTCTAGTACACGTGAATGAAGTTTGAGGCAAATGGGACACTCATATTGGGACAACTTAATTGCTCAACATTCTAGCAACACTTAGACTATACTTATGCACAACCCTTATTCTTATGTTATATCTTTAATACATATCTCAACCATATATTATAATTAAATGTCACACTTAATAATTAAGGTTTCAACGTAGTAGATGAAATATGGAAATGTAATATACATATAATCCATGTACATTTTTATCACACTGGTACACTTATTAAAAATACTAGTTTACAGTATGCTCATGGTATATCATTTTATTACCTACCCACATATATATTGTTACATGGATAATGTATTTATAACATATAGTTCCAATATGTTTAATCACATTACCTTATACAATATAGTTTTACAAGACTTAATATATAGTCACACAACGTCGCACTTCACTATATAGTATAGTTGTACATGCACATAACCGTCAATATAATAGTATTATATTACTAACTTACTTATTTGCTAAATAAATCATGCACTTCCTTAATTAATTAACATCAATATTAATTAATCCACCCATTGATTAATGTGTTTATGGATTCCCATAATCATTATTCCCTTTTATAATATATTGCAATTGATAGTAATCACATATTATTAGTTAATAATGAAGAATTCAATATTCTACCACAACCATTAACAATTAATTAATATAACAATTAACAATTAATATTACTTAATTGCGTACTTTATTTCATGGTTGGTTAATGTCACACCTATCACATTATTGTTCCTTTTAATTACCAAAGTGGAAAAATTACTTTTCTCCAACTGATTATTGGCGCAGCTGCGTCGTGCCCTAACAGTGCCAAGATTGGTGTAGCCCATGCCCGTGCCAGTTTTCAATGCTAACTTGTTATACATGACATGAATTGAACTCCACAAGAGTGTTACTACGAGTCTATCAGTGTATTGATTACTTATACGAAATCACATGTTCGACACGATTAATCTTCCTAATTCCCGTTTTAATTCACTTAATGAATTTTCTCATTTCACATTATGCCACACAAGGCATTTCACACTTCTCATTGCAAATTTACATTTCTTAATACACATTGATTTAATACAAATCAATTATATTAACCGACTCATAAAACAATAACACTTATTTTCACATAAATTATATTTCCATTAATATATTTATTTAATAATTCGTGGAAATTCTCAGGTATTACAATTACTATCTGCGACCTATTTCAATAAAGAAAAAGGTACTCTACCCCTTACAAAAGTTAATAGTATGTTTATAATCACGAAGAGGTAAACTACTGTTGCTGGTACGTACGTTAATCATGTCTTGAGAATATTCTCGCTATTGAATAAATTTATCCAATCTGCATAGTTCACCTCAGTCTTATCATAGAATTCAGCACCAAAAAAATTTGGTTTAGGAAAATTTTTAAAGAATGCTTAGAGTTTTATAAATGTTGGTCTAGCTGAATCAAATAGCTTAGACTCATAACAATAATCAAGTTCAATCAAAATATTTAGGTATAGCCAAACCCTGTTGGCAATTTAAAATTATTTTTAAAATAGTTTGAAAATGACGTCATGATGTCTTACTGTATTAACAACTTGTTTGAGGATGCCGCCATCGAGTGACTTTGTCATAATGTATCATACAATAGTGGAACAACGATTTTAGATCAAATTCAACACTAAGTATTCCTGTATTTATAACTCCATCAACTTTTTATCATCTCTGCACCAGGTTACATGATACATAAGTGATAAATAAAAATATATTTTGATATTTAAAATCATTATCGTCTAGCCGAAACAAGTAGCATGGACTATACTTTAAACTGTTCAAAAACCATTGCAATTCAGTTTTATCATCTCAACATGTAACGATGTGTCGGTGGCCCGAAGTCCACACATACACAATGGTCACTAGAAGTTTAGAATAAAAATTTATTTTCAAAAGCACAAAGTGCGTATTTAGCTTGACGTCAAAAATTTCGAAGTCTAGCATAGCTAGCAAATTTGAAAAACCTAATGTCGCCACTAATGATCAATTGCTTAATAATGTTATCTATTCCTATTATCCTTAATACTCCTTTTACACTTAGTTATACCCAGTTCGTCAAACTTACCACACTTATGAGTTCAGGAACTTGCCACAATCATATGAGTTTAAGAACTTGTCCTAGTCAGACCTTTGGCGTCCATTCGATGAGGGGTTCATAAACATTTCATATAATTATAAGTCATAAACGTACCATAAGTATGAGTTTTAAGAACTTGTACTTAACCTTATATTCTCTACCTATACTTTACCAATCTGTTATACACATGAGAAAATAATCACCTTCTCAACATGCATATAGCAAATAGCGCAACACAAACATTTCAATAATTATCCTAACTCCCTTCTCATTACGAATTTTGTTTAATTCTGTATTCATAATCCTTTCCTGAATCTGTACCAATTCATAGTACAACTGACACACAACATTCTTGCCATAACTTTTTAATCATTTAATTGATCCTTCACACTACTATAACCTTATCCGATCACGGGGTGATATCATCGTATATATTACGATTCGTTTCTATACTATGATCGTTTTGTTTTATATTCTCATATCCCTGTACTTTTAGTCTTTTAGACTCGATCTATTCATCACTATTGTTCATTCTGGATCTTTTATAACTTATTAAGATTCGTCTTTTAATCTTACCGAAGCAGTAACTCTATTTGAGTTAGTTCTTATCCTAATCACTGCGGTTATTAGTCTAAGGTATTCCTACCCTAGGTTTATAACCTACAACTTTGATACTAACTGTGAGGGCCCCAGATCCAGGTCCCAAATCACCGCGGATCTGGTACAATCATTCTATAACTATTGCGGAAGATATAAACATAAATTGTTTATACAATAAACTTTACACACTATCCCTAAGGTCGAGAATCTTCACATAATACCTGAATCAATATCCTATCTAACATACAATATTATTATCATACAATACTGTTACATTTCTAGCTGCACATATTATCCTTAGCTGGACTTGTCTTTGACATTTCTTGAATCTGATGTATTCGTTCTAATCTATAATGTGTATTATGATATAGCAAGGGTGAGCAACAAGTTTTCCTAGCAAGTTTAAGTTAAATAAATTAAGGATATATCATGATTGAAAGAATTGAACAATAAGTTGGTTAACATTCAACAATTTAATTGTGAACTAGCATGAACAAATTTTCATAGCTGAGCGAACATTGAACATGAATAACTATATCTGGACCGAATGGTAATGAAGGTGATCAGCTTTTCATACCTGATGAATACATGCAATATGCACAGAGTACGAATCAATAATTCATAGACATTGTGACACCCCCAAAATAGGTATACATCACCCATTCTGAGTCACCAAATACATGGTACAGAAAATAACTTCAACTTTATTATTACAATTGTCGTGCAAAATACAACAACACATATACTGTGAGTTTAAATACAAATATTGTCTTCTAAACAGTATTCAAACTCGAATAAGTCCTCATTACAATTATTGATACACTATTTTACAAAATAGTGAGGACTGCTAAACAACTATCTTGATCCATCATTCTATACCCCGACTAGTTCCCGCTATATTCTCTCATCCTGAGAATAAAAATGGAACAAAAAGGAAAAGGGTGAGCTCAACTAGCCAAGTAAAGAATATTATGACTAAGATAATGAACAACAAATTATCGTTAGCCTTCAATAAATCAGATAAAATATAATGGACAACCAGTTTTAGATCAATATTCGCAACGAAAATAACAATTCATTAGAAGAGTTAAGTAGAGAATGAAATCTACTATCATCTATGAATTTAAAAGTTCATCATCAATATTTTAACCATATAACATCAATCAATATACATTTTGAATCAAATATTCATCTTTGCACTACAAGCTAAAGATATTCATTTATATCACCAGTTGGTCATGCTCATCTCAACAGCTGTTCATCTTTACACTACGGGCCAAAGATATTCATCAGGTAATCATTCATCTTTGCACTACATGCCAAAAATATTCATCAAGTATCACCATTTAAGACTGAGGATGATGAAAAATATTTTAAAGAACGAATCCAGTTAGATAAAGGACACGATTACAGATTCATAATTTAGATTATCCATCAAGAATACTCCATAATAATCAATTGTCGAGAAAAATTCAAGAATAAAGTTCAAAACATAGATCCAATCAAAGATATGAACCATAACAGACAACTTGGATGCAGAAAAGAAAACTAAAGGAATTTCTGATAATTTCAGGAATTATAGAAGCAATACTTACCGTAGTAAGTTTAGAGTTAGGAATCTGAAATGAATAATATACGAAACTGTAAATGAATTTTCAACTGTCATGCGGTAGTCTACGTAGATAGATCATTCCACAATTTAATAACAATTGAATACGAAGAGTTATTCACTAGGCATGCGGTAGTCCGCGTAGACATGATATTCCCACAGAATAATAAAGAATGGAATAACAAAAGGATTTCACTATGCATGCGGTAGTCCACGTAGACAAGTTATTCCAACAGAATAATAAAGAATTGAATAACAACCCTATCGAGTATTGAAAGAAAATAACTCTCTTCATAAATACGAAAGAAATAATACCCCTTACGAATACAACAACTAATATCCCTTACCTTAGTAGAAGATTGAATACTGAAGTAGAGTAGTAGCAGAATACTCTTCTTCTTCCTCTCTATGGTTTCTCTATCTAGAGTTTCAGTGAATTCGTAAGAAATAATGAAGGAATGAGCTTCTATTTATAGGAAAAAAATACTGAATAATAACTAATTCATGAACGGCCTAGATTAATTTACTTTTAAACGAACGTTCCATATTGATTTACTATTAAAACTTTCCACCAGCGGTCCATATTGATTTACAAATAATATCTTCTACCAATGGTCTGAAAAATTAGTACATCCCCTCATGGAATAATAACCTAAATTTATAACAAACACCTCATAACAAACCCCTCTATTTATATCAAAAGTTGAATAAAAAATTACCACAAATCACTTATCTTTAATAAATACATTTTTAATCTATTAACAATTATTCATCATTAATACTATAACTCACAATCTTTAACAACCAGATCATTCACAGGAAAGAGGGGGCTTTCCGATAAGGATTTCTCCCTATTGGCGCACAATTAGGTGGCCAAACTTCTCCTCGCAGAACTTTCTAGTACATCGTCAATATTGCAAATAATAATATGAATAACTTTGTCGTCTCAATTATTGATTAAATAATATAAAATATTATGCAGATGATACTGTGACAATAATTGAATCAAATAACGTGAGATACTATGCAGCAATTATTATAGCAATAATTGAGTATAATTGAGTGACTTCTCACGTAAGCATCAATAATTAATACCATGTGATAATATGCAACGACGCGTATTACTGTACTTTTATCACTGGGTATTTCAACAGTTTAACGGTATCAATTACGCCGTTATTTAAAAAAACTCAAACTTGTCATTTTCTTCATCTGATCGTTTTCCGTTATGGGGCCCATAAATGGCTACACCATCGTACGAATATTCTTCGACAGCAAGAATATTCCACGACCAAACAAATATTCCCTGACAACAATGAATATTTTATAATCACTTGCTCATTTTGCAAAATTTGCACATTTCACCCATAACCAAAGCATTATATCAAATTAACACCTTATTATTCACAATAATAATTAGTGGAAATTCGAATTTATTTATAAAAAGTTGGGGTCTTACAACCTCCCCTCCTTATGAAATTTCATCCTCAAAATTGACGTACGTACCTGGTATTTTGAAAAGGTGAGGATACATCGTTTTCATTTCTGATTCTAACTCCCAGGTCATTTCCTCAATAGCATGGTTCCTCCACAAAACTTTAACTTATGGTATAATATGTGCATAGGACATGTTCCTTCCTATCCAAGATCTTGACAGGTACCTCCTCGTATGTTAAATCTTCGGTTATCTCTCCGGGTTATAACTCAATAATATGGTTTGGGTCTTTCACATATTTATGAAGCACATATATGTGAAAAACATTATGAAAACAAGACATGCTTGGAGGTAGTGCGAGTCTATAGGCCACATTTCCTATTCGGTTAAGAATTTCAAATGGACCAATAATTCGTGGATTGAGCTTTCCTCTCTTCCCAAATCTTGTAACTCCCTTCCATGGAGCAACACGTAACAATACATGATCCCCAATATTAAATTCCACGTCCTTTCGATGATATTCATTGGTACCAACTCTGGTCCTAACAACGTTGCTTCGCCCACCTCATCCTAGCATACTAGAAAGCGACACTTTCGTCCATATAATGCTTTAAATGGGGCCACACCTATACTTTCCTGATAACTATTGTTGTAGAAGAATTCCACCAATGGTAAGTACTTATCCCAACTCCCTTTGAAATCTAGGACACAGAGTCTTAAAAGATCTTCAAGAGTTTGAATAGTCCTTTCTGATTGCCCGTCCGTTTGAGGATGGTATGCCGAACTAAATCGTAAAGCTATGCCCATAGCTTTCTGCAAACTAACCCAAAATTATGAAGTGATTCTTGGGTCACGATCTGAAACTATGGATAATGGCATGCCATGCAATCTCACAATCTCATTGATGTACATACGAGTAAGACATTCAAGGGAATAAGTCTCCCGTATCGGCAAAAAATGAGCAGATTTGGTTAATCTATCAATAATAACCCAAATCGCATCTATGCCTTGAGAAACCTTGGGAAGACCCATAACGAAATCCATGGTAATGTGTTCCCACTTCCATTTTGGAATCTCAAGTGGTTGCAATGGACCCTTTGGCACTTGATGCTCCGCCTTTACACGTTGACAAGTTAAACACCTCGAGATAAACTCTTTGATCTCTCTCTTCATATTGCTCCACCAAAATGTATGTCAAAGATCAAGATACATTTTGGTACTCCCAGGATGGATTGAAAATGGTGTGTTGTGGGCCTCCAACATGATTCTATGCTTCAAGTCAGAATCGTTAGGAACACAAAGTCTGGAGTTGACTCGAAGTATTCCTTCTTCATAGATTCTTGCTTCTGAAATAACACCTTCTTGCACTTTCTTCTTCATACGCATCAGCTCCAGGTCCGTAGCTTGAGCAGCTTTAACTTTATTGATTAAAGTCGGTTCTACTTGTATGTTTGATATCATCACGTGGGTACTTGGAGCCTTTACCTCTATCTCCATTCTTTGCAAGTTATACAAAATGTGCCTTTGTGTAAACAACATCACACTCGTACCCGCATATGATCTTCTACTCAATGCGTTAGCTACCACGTTTGCTTTTCCAGAATGGTGGATGGTATGATCGTAATCTTTCAACAGCTCAAGCCAAAGTCGTTGCCGCATGTTGAGTTCTTTTTGGGTGAAGAAATATTTGAGGCTTTTATGATCTATAAAGATCTCCACTTTCTCCCCATACAGGTAGTGTCTCCAGATCTTCAACGCGAAAATGACTGCTGCCAACTGCAGATTATGAGTAGGATAATTCCTCTCATATTCTTTGAGTTGTCGCGAGGCATAGGCTATGACTTTCTCATGTTGCATGAGAACACATCCTAACCCTTTGCCTGAAGCATCGCTGTAGATAACAAATCCATCCAAACCAGATGGTATTGTCAGAATAGGTGCCGAAATGAGTCTCCTCTTGAGCTCTTAGAAACTCTTCTTGCATTCCTCGCTCCATACGAATTTTGTATCTTTCTGAGTCAGCTAAGTTAACGGAGTAGCGATTCGATAAAATCCTTCCATGAATCTCCGATAATAACCAGTTAATCCCAGAAAGCTATGTACTTCAGTCACCAACTTCAGTTGCTCCCAACTTTGTACTGCTTCAATCTTTGCCGGGTCAACAGATACTCCATGTTTTGACACCACGTGCCCAAGGAATGCTACTTCCTCAAGCCAGAACTCGCATTTCTTCAGCTTGGCATATAGCTTGTTATCACGAAGCCTTTGAAGTACCCCCTTCAAATGGCGCTTATGATCTTCACGACTTTTGGAATAGATGAGGATGTCATCAATAAAGACAACAACGAATTGATCCAAATATTCCTTAAACACACAATTCATCATATCCATGAAAGAACAGGAGCATTAGTCAGTCCAAAAGACATGACTAAGAATTCATAATGCCCGTACCGAGTTCTGAAAGCAGTCTTCGGAATATCCTCAGTTTTAATCTTCAGCTGATGATATCTAGAACGAACATCGATCTTTGAAAAGAATTGTGCTCCTTGCAACTAGTCAAATAAGTCATCAATGCGAGGTAGCGGATACCTATTCTTGATGGTGACATGGTTCAATTCTCGGTAGTCAATACTAAGTCGCATACTCCCATCTTTCTTCTTTACGAATAAAATAGGAGCACCCCAAAGAGATGTAATAGGACGAATGAAACCGATGTCTAACAACTCCTGTAGTTGGACCTTTAACTCCTGAAGTTCAATAGGAGCCATTCGATATGGGGTTTTAGAAATGAGTTTTGTACCGGGTTCAAGGTCAATAAAGAATTTAACTTCACGTTCTGGGGGTAGACCTGGAAGTTCTTCAGGAAATACGTCAGGAAATTCACTAACAACATAAATATTATTCAAATCTGATGTGTTTTTGTTCAAGTCCATGACTTGGGCTAAGAAAGCTTGACATCCATTTTCCAATAAACGAATGGCTTTATGGATGGAAATGATAGTGATTGACTTTAGTGGTTTGGTTGTTTGAATTCACATAACAGGTTGGTTAGGAATATGAAAACTAACAAACTTACGAAAACAATCAATTTTAGCATGAGGAGTTGTTAACCAATCAATCCCCTAGAAACAGTTGATGATGGTGATGACGTTTTCACGTTATCATTGTTGTACCTTCTCTTTCTTAAATCTCCTCCCGACTCACTTCTTCTATTATCATGGCCATGATTACCACCCGAGTGGTTACTGCTTTTGTCTGTATTCTTTCATCCCCGCTGGTTATCATTGCTCCGATGGCTGCTGCCACCGGTATGACCCTGGTTGTGGTCCCTCGGTTGAACATACTCATTATCGTGCTTTAATAATTGAGCCATGTTTACAACATCTGAAAATAGAGAAAATTTGTGAGAAATAAGATATTGCCGAATCTCGGGTTTCAGACCTCTCAGAAACATCCGCGTCATATGTTCCTCATTCTCTACCAAATGAGGTGCAAACCTGGATAACTCCGCGAACTTCACCTTGTACTGGGATACCATCATGTTGTTTTGTTCTAGTATAATAAACTCTACCTCCTTCATATGACGAATACTTTCAGGAAAGTACTTGTCATTGAACATTTTCTGAAATGTTTCCCAAGACATGTTGAGTGCGGCTGGCTGGGTACGTTTCACAGACTCCCACCCGTATTCTGCCTCACCATGGAACATAAAGGTGACGAATGGAACCTTCTATTACTCCGTGCATCCCAAGACATCAAATATCTTGGTAATTTGTTTAACCCAAGTTTTCGCCTTGATCGGATCCGGCTTTCCCACAAATTCTGGTGGTCCCAACTCTTTGAACTGCTTGGCTGTGACAAGCCGCGCGTTGCTATCATATCCACCCGTATTTTGTACACGAGTCTCCCTCATTTGATTTTGCATGAACTACAAAAAGCTTCTAAACATCCCATCATTCATCGTTTGTTCGGAAGTGTTGTTTACATGAGGAATATTGCCTTCCTGTTGCACGTTCCCCTGGTTGGTGATTAAAGGTGTCTCCACGGTCTCATTCACTCCATTGTTAACATTCTCAGCTGACATTCTCAAATACTGCCATAAAACAAGGGTTAATTAAAGAAATTGACATACCAAATAATACACATATATTATGACCGACCAACAAATAAGCTTAGGTAGGACACACTAGTGAATGATTTACTCGTCTCTCCCCTCCTAGTTCTATTCCCCGATCTCTGCCAGAGACCATATCCCTAAGCTTTGATACCAACTATGACGCCCCCAAAATAGGTATACATCACCCATTCTGAGTCGCCAAATACATGGTATAGAAAATAACTACAACTTTATTATTACAATTGTCGTGCAAAATATGACAACACATATACTGTGAGTTTAAATACAAATATTGTCTTCTAGACAGTATTCAAACTCGAATAAGTCCTCATTACAATTATTGATACACTATTTAATGAGGACTGCTAAACAACTATCTTGATCCATCATTCCATACCCCGACTAGTTCTCGCTATATTCTCTCCTCTTGAGAAGAAAAATGGAGCAAAAAGGAAAAGGGTGAGCTCAACTAGCCCAGTAAAGAATATTATGACTAAAATAATGAACAACAAATTATCGTTAGCCTTCAACAAATAAGATAAAATATAATGCACAACCAGTTTTAGATCAATATTCACAGCGAAAATAACAATTCATTAGAAGAGTTAAGTATAGAATGAAATCTACTATCATCTATGAATTTAAAAGTCCATCATCAATATTTTATCCCTGTAACATCAATCAATATACATTTTGAATCAAATATTCATATTTACACTACAGGCTAAAGATATTCATTTGTATCACCAGTTGGTCATGTTCATCTCAACACCTGTTCATCTTTGCAATACGGGTTAAAGATATTCATCAGGTAATCATTCATCTTTGCACTACAGGCTAAAGATATTCATCAAGTATCACCATTTAAGACTGAGGATGATGAAAATTATTTTAAAGAATGAATCCAGTGACATAAAGGACACGATTAGGGATTCATAATTTAGTTTATCCAAGTTCAAGAATACTCCATAATAATCAATTATCGAGCAAAATTCAAGAATAAAGTTCAAAACATAGATCCAATCAAAGATAGGAACCATAACAGACAACTTGGATGCAGAAAAGAAAACTCAAGGAATTTCTGATTATTTTAGGAATTATAGAAGCAATACTTACCGTAGTAAGTTTAGAGTTAGGAATCTAAAATGAATAATATACAAAGCTGTAAATGAATTTTCAACTGTCATGCGGTAGTCCGCGTAGACAGATCATTTCTACAATTTAATAACAATTGATTACAAATGGTTATTCACCAGGCATATGGTAGTCTGCGTAGATAGGTTATTCCCACAGAATAATAAAGAATGGAATAACAAAAGGATTTCACCATGCATGCGGTAGTCCACGTATACAAGTTATTCCAACAGAATAATAAAGAATGGAATAACAACCCTTACTAGTATTGAAAGAAAATAACTCTCTTCATGAATACGAAAGAAATAATACCCCTTAGGAATAAACTAACTAATATCCCTTACCTTAGTAGAAGATTGAATACTGAAGTAGAGTAGTGGCAGAATACTCTTCTTCTTGTTCTTTATGGTTTCTCTCTCCAGAGTTTCAGTGAATTCGTAAGAAATAATGAAGGAATGAGCTTCTATTTATAGGAAAAAGGATTGAATAATAACTAATTCATGAACAACCCAGATTAATTTACTTTTAATTGGACAATCCATATTGATTTACTATTAAAACTTTCCACCAGTGGTCCATATTGATTTACAATAATATCTTCAACCAACGGTCTGAAAAATTAACACATCCCCTCATGGAATAATAAGCCAAACTTATAACAAATACCTCATAACAAACCCCTCTATTTATATCAAATATTGAATAATTAATTACCACAAATCACTTATCTTTAATAAACACATTTTTAATCTATTAACAATTATTCATCATTAATACTATAACTCACAATATTTAACAACCAGATCATTTCCAGGAAAGGGGGGGCTTTCCGATAAGGATTTCTCCCTATTGGCGCGCAATTAGGTGACCAAACCTCTCATCGATAGAACTTTCTAGACATCGTCAATATTGCAAATAATAATATAAATAACTTTATTGTTAGACCCCAGATTTTATCAATAAAGATTTAAATTTTGTCGAAATAATTTTTAATATTATGGTGTGAATTTGAGATAATATTATAGTTGTGGGTAGTATTTATAAATTTTGCAAAATATGCAAGTGGTTATAATATATTCGATTGGTCGGGGAATATTCGATTTAGCAGGGAATATTCGTACAATGGCTCAATCATTGGTGGACCCCACAACAGAATTATTGTCGGATTGAGAAAACGACAAAAATAATTTATTGAAATAACGGCGGAAGTTTTACCGTTGATCTTGTTGAACTACTTTCGGTAGTAAAAGTACGATGTACGTGTGGTTGCATAAGAGCACACGGTATTGATTATTGATGCTTATGTGAGAAGTCACTCGGTTTGATTCCATTATTGTCGATTAATAATATGAATTATTATAGCGATAATGACGTTTTGTTTTATTCAGTATTATTAACGTAATAAAATAGAAACATCTTTTATATAAAATGTAATACTTTATTAAAGTTATTCTATAAATAGAATATATTATATTTTATTATGCATAGTTTTGCATAGTGTTTTTTTCATAGTGTTGCATAGTGTTTGCATAGTAAAATGTTTTTATATAAATAGAATATATGATATTTTATTTAAAAGATTTTGCTTTAAATATGGACCGTCGATTAAAGTAAATCAATCTAGGCTGTTCATGGATTAATTACTATGCATTCTATTTTCCTATAAATAGAAGCTCATTCCTTCATTATTTTCTTACGAATTCACCTAAACTCTAGAGAGAGAAATTATAGAGAGAAGCTATAGAGAAAAATCTATAGAGAGAAAGAAGAAGAGTATTCGGTACTTCACTACTTTGATATCCAAAGTCTTTTACTAGTAGGGAATATTATTTGTTGTATATGTAAGGGGTGTTATTCTTTTGTATTCATGAAGAGAACTTCATTGTTATTCCATTGTTTATTATTACATTGGAATAACTTTGTAAAAAGTGGCTTACCCTATACATAACTTCATATATGCGATATCTGGTATACTTGGTGAAATCCTTATGTTATTCCATTCTTATTTATTCTGTTGGAATAACTCAGTATACGCTGAATCCCCTATACTTGGTGATCTTCTTCATTATTCCATTCTTCTATTATTCATTTGGAACATCCATGCTCATGTGTTTTACCGGACCTAGTTCCGCCTTTATTATTCTGTTGGAACATCCTGCATGTGTTTTACACCGACACGGTTCCGCTTTTTATCATTCTCGTTGGAATATCCTATACGTGTGTTTTACACCGGATGCGGTTCCATCTTTATTATTCTGTTGGAACATCCTCAGCTTGCAGTGAATTTCACGACTGGTTTCGTTATTTATTATTCATTTGGAATAACTTTTATGCATGCGATTACATCGCATGCATGGTGATTTCTTTTGTTATTCCATTCTTTATTATACCCAAATAAGTTAAAACTTTGACTTCTATACTCCATGAAATTAGTAGAATATCCTTGATATTTGCGTTTCATCCAGTATCTTTTCATGAAAATATTCTTCTGAGTATTCTTGAATTTTACTCTACAAAACAGTATCATGTTGACAATTTGGACGTTAATAATTCCTGGATAAAATAATTCTTGAACTTGTTTTATTGAATTCTTATATCATTGTCATCATCCTCATGTTATATTATGTTATCTTTGGCTTACGTGCATAGATGAACTTAGTATGATTATGACCAGGGATCATTTGGTATAATCATGGCTTGATATAAATGATGTGACAAAAGTCCTCGGTGGCTCATAATGCGATGATGGATAGTTTTTGGTATGATTATGACCGGGGGTGATTCTAAGTATAGTCATGACCATTGATAATTTGATGAAAATCCTTGACCGTGAATACGGGGATGATTAGATATTGTGGTTTATTCATTAAACCGAGTCTTAGTGATAAAAATTGATGAAAACCTTTTAAAACCTAAAAGATAGTAGAATTTATTTTCTACTTGACTCTTTTAATGGATTGCATATTCAATGCGAGCTTAAACTTGTTGTCTATTGTATTTTATCGGTTTAACACTTTTTGAAGGCTAATGATAATTTGTTCGCATTATCTTAGTCATAATATTTCTTCTTTGGCTAGTTGAGCTCACCCTTTCTTTCACTTCTCTTCTTGAAATGAGAACATAGCCGACGAGCCGGGAAGCGGAGTAATGGTCCGAGGATAGCATTAGTAGTCCTCACTATTCTGTGAAATAGTGTGATAATAGTTGTAATGAGGACTCCTTTTGAGTTTGTATAATATCTAGTAGACAATATTTGTTTTCAAACTTACAGTTTATGTCGTATTGTACATGACAGTTATATTAGTAAGTTGTATTTGAATTTATGTACCATATAAGTGGCGACCCAAGATGGGTGACGTATACCTAATTTTGGGGGCGTCACATTTGTCGTCTCAATTATTGATTAAATAATATAAAAGATTATGCAGATGATACTGTGACAATAATTGAATCAAATAACGTGAGATACTATGCAGCAATTATTGTAGCAATAATTGAGTATAACTGAGTGACTTCTCACTTAAGCATCAATAATAAATATCGTGTGCTACTATGCATCCACGCGTATTACTGTACTTTTATCACCGGATACTTCAATAGTTTAACGGTATCAATTACATCGTTATTTATAAAAACTCAAACTTGTCATTTTCTTCATCTGACCATTTCTTGTTATGGGGCCCACAAATGGCTGCGCCATCGTACGAATATTCTCCGACAACAAGAATATTCCACGACCAAACGAATATTCCCCGACAACAATGAATATTTTATAACCACTTGCTTATTTTGAAAATTTTGCACATTTCACCCATAACCAAAGCATTATATCAAATTAAAACCTTAGTATTCAAAATAATAGTTAGAGGAAATTCAATTTTATTTATAAAAAGTTGGGGTCTTACAGACATGGTATAATTAGTAGTGATTAATGTGACGCCCCCAAAATAGGTTCAATCCATCCAACCTATTCTGAGTCGCCAAATACATGGTACAAAAAATAACTACAACTTTATTACTACAATTGTCATGCAAAATACAACAATACATATGTTGTGAGTTTTGATACAAATATATACCAACTGTGACTCTCATCCCAACCTTGGATAGCACGTCACAATGGCACTTTACATAAAGGTACAGTCAAAAACTGTTTTAGATATTAGAATCTTTGGGAAGTGCTCAAGGAAACCTTCGTACATGGGAGGCCATGCGTCTAGGTTATGATAGATATCATATTTCCACAAAATTATCCTTGGATGACCCAATAGACCCCAAAGAAAAACGAGAAGATTACTATCATGTTCTTTCCAATGGTGAGTCTTCTCTTGACATATAACTATCTCCACTGTCTGCAATTGAAAATTATATTTCAACCAAACTCCAAGATTATATAGGTAGTGCTCGTAGATATACTCAGCAAGTGGATGTGCACAACCTTGTCTTATGATGACACGAGGTTGTATGTCATTAGACATTTTTTATGATAGTGGCAAAACACCCTTCCAAAGTTGGGTTCTCCTCACCCTATTTGATTCACCAAATATAACTACTAAATGGTGTATAAAATACAACACACTTTTCTATACTATTTAGGGAGAACCTTCACAACTAGAGACCACCGTTTTATTCCCCTGTTATCCCCGCTCGACCCAGCTACACTCTTATTACCTGAAAGGAATTGTGAAGTAAAAGGGTGAGCACAACTAGCCCAGTAAAGAATATCATGACTAAAGATAATTAAATTATCCATAGCCTTCGTTAGTAATGAATTAGAGATTTAGAACATATAGTAGATGATAAAACTTTTCAACCATAGTTGCAGCGGAACGAGAAATCCATTAGAAGAGTCAAGTAGAACATAATGTCTACTTTATCCTCTAGATTAAAAGTCCATCTTTAATATTTTATTCCTGTAATACTCATCAACAGTTCTTTGCTATACACCAGACAAAGAGAACTCTCATCACCTGTCTTCACATGAACCACCACAGATTATAATTAAATCACAGTTCATAATTATAATCAAGTAAATCAACAGTCCAACTTTGCTTTACATGCTAAAGATATACAACTTAAAAACCAATAATCAACAAAATCCATCTTTTGCTACGGGCCAAAGATATACAATCATAAAACCAATAATCTTTGAGACTCGACAATAGTATCACGACCACGAATTATCCATGCACTACGGGCTAAGGATATCCGTATTTTCAATTACGGTCATGATTATACCGAATAATCCCTGGTCATAATCATACCAAGTCCATCTATGCACTACTGGCCATAGATGACTTTCAACACAATATAAGCATGAGAATGATAACAATGATATAAAGAATTAATCACATAAGATAAAGGATAAATATTAAAATTTTATAATACAATTTATCCAGAGTTCAAGAGTATCCAAATTGTCAACATGATACTGCTTTGTGGAGTAAAATTCAAGAATAATATTATATCAAAAATGATTTGAACTGAAAATAATATTTCAACGAATATTTAACGAAGATAATAACATTATTTATTATATTATAAACTCCTTTTAATATTATTCATTATATAATAACATTAAATTCATTTACTAATATTATTAATATTACCACAATATTTTAATCATTTCTTAAACTTATAAACAAATTATTTTAATTGTTTACACTATACTAATTAATGCATTTAATCATCCTAAAATGCCAAACTCATAAGATTTCTTCACCAATAACCAAAACCCTCATCAAAAATCTTATATACCTTATATAAGATTCTCAAGCCATAAAATTCTATTTTCCAATTTTCTTACTTCACATAACATATTTAATTCATTTACTCATAACTAGTTCATTTTCATGAAAAATACCAAATCAGTCCCAGAAAATTTTCTTTTCTTAGATTTTGCAGAATATAGTCCCATATTGAACATATATTTTTCTCGGAATTTTTAAAATTCATTTACTATTTTTCATATGGCCAAAACTACAGAATATTTAAACATTTATCATAACTGTACTTTTGCCCAAAAATTCTGAAATTTACAGAGTATACTGTTGTTATATACATGTACTCCCAATAAAAATTACCATTTTTGGACACAATCTAGAAAACTAATCAAAATATCATTTCAAATTTTTCCAGAATTTTTGAGGGTCGAAAAAATTACGAAACCGAAAAACATAATAACCCTTACAATCCCTTACCTCAAAATAGCAGCATTTCTAACTGAAATATCGAATGTAAAGCCAAAGAAAACTTAAACTGAATAGCAACTCTCAAAGAATCTAAATACTCAAAAAAATACGCCGATAATATAGAGAGAGGAAACTTATGTTTCTAGTGTGATTTTCAATTCTAACTTAAGCGCTTATTTATAGGAAAATGCTAGAACGCCAAAGCAGACTAAAATAATAAAATAATATTATAATTTTTCTACGCATGCATGCTTTTAACAAAACTCAGCCACCACAAGTGGGGCCCACCAGAAATCAGCCATCTTCCCCAACAGCCAAAAGTGGGGCCCACCCATATTTTTAATAAAAACATTTTAATTTCTGAAACTTCAAGAATTCATAATAAATAGTCCTTTTATCAGAAAAATACGAATTTTATGTCCATTTCATACGAAATCAAATTCTATACAACTTTTTAGCTTTAAGTTTTTCCAAATTCCAAGCATAAAATGTCCGAAATCCACATACGGACGATTTTCAACACCTCTTAAAATGCATAACAAATCATATGTTCATTTGTAACGGTTCAACATTTATGGACATATACTCAACTTATATATGTATAAAATATCCAAAAATCACAACGATCCAACGGCCGGATCAAAATTATAACTCACGCAATAGAGCTTTAAGAACACTAATTTGATTTTCGGACTATAAGTCCCTCGTACCAGTTTCACTCAAACAGTCACCACGAAAAATCCACAAAGAATTTTTGGGTGATTCAAATTTCTACGTTTAGCTTACATCCAGGGCTTTCTTTTGATATATTGCTCATCTCCTAACTCATTATACACAAAGAGTTATGGATTTTACAAAATCAAGTAATAAACTAATTTTTCTGAAAATCCCATATTTTGTTCTTCTTTTCGACAAAATACTAATAAAATACCTCAGCATTAATTCCTTCATTTATATCCATATAAAAATATATATATTTCCTTATCATATAAATCAATAATTAATTATTCACAAATAATATTACAGAATCACAATTATAATAACCAGGTCGTTCCCAGGAAAGAGGGAGCTTTCTGATAACAATTTCTCCTTATTGGCGCGTAATTAGGTGACCAAACCCCTTTCCTAGACAGAACTTCCTTAGACATTGCCAATAATGCTATGTAATAATATTATTCAAATAATATGAATTATTGATCTGATAATGGAGATACTGTGCAGTGACAATTATTGAACAACAATAATATATAATATCAACGTAGCAATTATTGAATCAATAAAATAAAATATTGAACAGTAATTACTGTAACAATTATTGAGTAGTGCCTTCTTACGTAAGAATCAATAATTCAAAAATACTGTGCAATATCGTGTGCTACTGTGCAACAACGTGTATTTCTTTAGTTTACCCACCGGGTGTTCTAACAATGTTAACGGTAACGATTACACCGTTATTTATAAAAACTCAAATTTATCATTTTCTTCATCCGACAGTTATTCTGTTTTGGGGCCCACAAGTGGCTGCGCCGTTGTACGAATATTCCCCGACAACAAGAATATTCCACGACCAAACGAATATTCCCCGACAACAATGAATATTTTATAACTACTTGTTTATTTTGAAACAAATAATTTCACCCATAACTTTTAACTGTTATCAATTTAACTATTTACTAAATAGAAAAATTGAATACTTTTATTTCATAAAATTCGGGGCCTTACAATTAACCACAAGCATCTTTCAAAAATATCAACTCGAGATCGAGTTAGAGAAAACTTGCATGAACCGTTGATTACCGTTACGCAATTTATTTAACTTTGTCTGAAAACCTAATATAGATAATACCGATCTCCAAGTTAGAATAATATCATCACAATTATAAATTAACCTAAACACATAACCCTATCAGTCTATAAAACACATAAGACCTAGTATCAAGTCAAACTATTTCAGTCTGAGTTGAGTTCGATACTATTTCGATATCCAGACGGCCTAGTCGGATAAATATCGAGCCTATTTTCCTTAAGACTCTGCTTAAACTGGTTCACAATTATTTTAGATAATTTTATTAACATTCAAAATAAATTTCAAAGTCTCATAATAATTTTTAAATAATTATTATCATTTATTATGATTTTTCAATCATTAATATCATAATTATATGATTTAATTACCACAATATTCTATTATCATTAATATTTATATAATATCAAATATTAATGAAATACACAACATAATATTATAAATAACTTATAATATTTTAAAGTATTTTTAATACTTTATTATTGCCTTTAAATGATTTTAAAGTAATTTAAATCATTGTTAAATAAGTGCCATTAATATTAAAATATTAATGTTTTTCATCACAAAATATCAAAAGTTATATTTTATAACTTAAAATATTTTTATAACACTTAAACTATTTTATATGATTTTTAAATCAAGTAATTCTATTTTTCACAATTTATTTAATATATTTATTAAATTAATTAATTACCATTAATATTAATTTATTAATAAAATTCATCACAAAATATCAAAAGTCATAAAAATAACTAAAAATATTTTCTTATACCATAATATAATTTTTCATGATTTTGCAAGTATTAAAATAATTTTTAGGTAATTTATTTAATATTATAGTTAAATAAATTAAATAACATTAATATTTAAAAAATATTAAATATTAATGAAATATATTCAAAATAATAAAAACCCATTTTTGGACTTTAAAATAATTTTTTTGGAATGTATTATGAATTTTTTAATAATTAAAAACTATTTTTCTCTATTTATTAAATAAAATAATTTATTTTATAATTAAACTGTCGCTAAAGGGACTTTAGGCGACAAAACCGTGGCTAAAGGTGTTCTTGAGCCTTCACAAATCTTCAAATTCAGTTCGCAGGGTAGTAGGTTTGACCACAATTAATTCAATGTTCTTATTAATTTCTGGTCAGCTAATGGTGTTAGGATTATACTAGAAGTGTAATACTACCATTCTCAATCAAAATCCTGGCTAAACTACAACAAATCAAAGATATATAAGCTTTCCAATATGTTGTCAGAGATGTTCTTCATTTCTGGGTTACCCAGAAATGAAGAACAGATCTAGTAGCCTACTTTGGGCTTCCACAACTTGTTATCCTTGAAATGATTTTGTGATTTAAGGATTCTAGGTTGTGGCCTACATGTAAATTAACAGATCTATCACATAAAAACAGTCTAACTACAACACAATCTCTAGATCTGGTCCAGTCAAACAATGTTAGAAGACATGTTCATACGTTTTCTGGGTTACCCAAAAAACAGTGTTCGTGATCGTGCTGCCTTGTTTGACTGTCTACTAAATCCAACATGTTTTATCCTTTAGGTGTTCTAAAAGCTTTAATATATAGTCTATATAACATACTACCATCTTGTCACAATAACAGAATCAAAACAACAAACATGAGCAAGATCTGTGACCATAAACATGCTGTCAGGCGGTTCTGGGCAATATCTGGGCTACCCAGATTCGCTTGGTCATGGTCGATCAACCGACTTTTACCATCAATAACTTTCAATCTGTACCAAATCTGACCTCAATTCAAATTCTAGAACAAAGTCCTCATGACATACTACAAGTAAAAACTTTTAAAACACTAAAACACATAACAAGCACAGATCTATGAGGCCTGACATCCGGTTGTCAGACAACATTACAAAATTTTCTAGATTTTTGAAAAATTCTAATTCGAGCATATAGATGTTATGGATTCACTATATAGCAACCCAGATCACCTATTTACACTACATAATACATGTTTAAACACAAAAACTTAAGATCTAACATAGCTTTAATGATCAGATTTTAGGTTTAGGTTTTATACCTTTCTTGCACTATTTTGAATCTGGCCTTGCTAATCTGTTTTGTGGAGGTGGTAGGGACTTGATAAGGGACTGATCCACTAATATATTTCATGGGTTAGGGATAGAGAGAGTTCAGTTGGGTACTTGGTGAACAAATGAGCAAATTTGGTGACTTTTCTCTCTCTTGATCTATATATATATACATATATCACTTCATATAATGAATATGGCTGATGTATATAGCTGATTTGCTGAGAATTTGGTCACGTGGGCAATCTTGGCGGTTTACCAACTCCAAATATGGCAAGATCTACAAGTTTCCTAAAATAATGAACAAAGAACAATTAGGTCATTTGGCTTTTAATTTTAATGGCTAACTTATCTTTTGTCGCAACCCTTATGGTATAACCCTAAGGTTTTAAAATTTTGATTTTCAAGGATTTCTAATTTGG
Source organism: Panax quinquefolius (assembly GCA_020205615.1). Taxonomy (NCBI): domain Eukaryota; kingdom Viridiplantae; phylum Streptophyta; class Magnoliopsida; order Apiales; family Araliaceae; genus Panax; species Panax quinquefolius. The sequence goes on along the minus strand of CM035171.1, from coordinate 59,816,137 downwards.
TTTAAATTAGAAAATTTAGTTTCCTAAAAATGTAAATTTGGGTTTCTTAATCACGTTTAGTTTTCTATTTACATTAAACGCGAAAATTAGGTTTAAGATTTACAATTTATAATTAAACTTGCTAAATTAGCGATTATATGACGCCCCCAAAATTGGTATACATCACCCATTCTGAGTCGTCAAATACATGGTACAGAAATAAATACAACTTCATTAATACAATTGTCGTGCAAAATACGACAACACATATACTGTGAGTTTAAATACAAATAATGTCTAATAGACAATATACAAACTCAAAAGGAGTCCTCATTACAATTATTGATACACTATTTTACAAAAATAGTGAGGACTGCTTAAAACAACTTTCTAGAATCATCACTCCATACCCCGGCTAGTTCCTGCTAAATTCTCACCTCATGAGAAGAAAAATGGAACCAAAAGGAAAAGGGTGAGCTCAACTAGCCCAGTAAAGAATATTATGACTAAGATAATATACAACAAATTATCATCATCAATATTTTATCCCTGTAACATCAATCAATATACATCTTGAATCAAATATTCATCTTTGCACTACAGGCCAAAGATATTCATTTGTATCACCAGTTGGTCATGTTCATCTCAACACTGCTCATCTTTTTGCACTCTTCGGCAAAGATATTCATCAGTTAATCATTCATCTTTGCATTACATACCAAAGATATTCAGTAATATCATCATTTAGGACTGAGGATGATGAAAAATATCTTAAAGAAAACGAATCTAGTGAGACAAAAGAACAAATATTAAGTATTTGTATTACAGTTTATCCAAGTTTAAAATTTCTCCATAATAATCAATTGTGGAGCAGAATTCAAAAATAAAGATCAAAACATGGATACAATCAAAGATAGTAACCATAATAGGCATCTTGGACAAAGAAGAGAAAAAACTTTATTTTTCTGTGAATAGTGTCATATACGTGAATAATGTCGTATACGTGAATAGTAACCCCGACACAAAAAGGTAGAAATTCCACAATAAAATTCATATCAATATTTCGGCATAATGATATTGAAGAAATTAATATCATTTATGAAGAAAATAACATCCCTTACCTCAAAAGAACAGTATTTCTAACTGGAATATCGGATGTAATACCGAAGAAAACTTGCACTGATTATCAACTCTCAAAGTATCTAAATACTCACAAAATAGGCTCAATAATATATATAGAGAGAGAAAACTTGTTTCTGGTGTGATTTTCAATTCTAACTAAGAATCCTATTTATAGGAAAATGCTAGAACGCCAAAGAAGACTAAATTAATAAAATAATATTATTATTTTTTCTTGTCTACGCATGCCATTTTGGAAAGCCATCAGCCCGTCACATTTGAAAAAAAATTCCAGCACATGTTTTCATAAAAAACAAAAGTGGGTCCCACCCATAATTTTAATAAAAATATTAAATTCTGAAACTTCAATATTTCATAATAAATATCCCTTTTATCAGAAAAATACGAATTTTATGTCCATTCCATAGGAAATCGAATTCTCTACAACTTTGTAGCTTTAAGTTTTTCCAAATTTCAAACAGAAAATGCCCGAAATCTACATACAACCGATTTTTAATGCCTACATTCTGACAAAATACTGATAAAACTCCTCAACATTAATTCCTTCATTTATATCCACACAAAATAAATATTTTCCTATCCATCCACAAAAAATAAATATTTTCTTATCATATAAATTAATAATTAATTATTCACAAATAATATTACAGAATCACAATTATGACAACAGGTCGTTCCCAAGAAAGAGGTGGTTTTCCGATAAGGATGTCTCCTTATTGGCACGCAATTAGGTGACCAAACCCCTTTCCTAGACAGAACTTCCTTAGACATTGCCAATAATGCTATCTGACAATATTATTCAAATAATATGAATTATTGATCTGATAATGGAGATACTGTGCAGTGATAATTATTGGAACAACAATAATATAAAATATCAACGTAGCAATTATTGAATCAATAAAATAAAATATTGAACAATAATTACTGTAACAATTATTGAGTAGTGCCTTCTTACGTAAGAATCAATAATTCAAAAATACTGTGCAATATCGTGTGCTACTGTGCAACCACGCGTATTACTGTATTTTAACCACCGGGTATTCCAACAGTGTTAACGGTAACAATTACGCCGTTATTTGTAAAAGCTCAAACTTGTCGTTTTCTTTATCCGACCGTTTTCCATTATGGGGCCCACAAATGGATGCGCCGTCATACGAATATTCCCCCGACAGCAAGAATATTCCACGACCAAACGAATATTCCCCAACAACAATGAATATTTTATAACCACTTGCTTATTTTGCAAAATTTGCAGATTTAACCCATAACCAAAGCATTATATCAAATTAACACCTTAATATTCACAATAATAAATAGAGGAAATTCGATTTTATTTATAAAAAGTTGGGGTCTTACAGATTAGGGTTTTTAATTTAGCAATTAGGGTTTCTAATTTAGAAATTAGGGTTTCTAGTTTATAAATTAGGGTTTTCTAACTAATTTGTTAGGTTTTACCCTAATTAGGTTTGTAATTAATACATTTAAACCTTTATGCCCCCAAATTAGGGTTTTCATATTCCGAATTAAGGTTTCGAATTCCCGAAACTGAAATTAGGGTTTCCAGAACCGGTATTATGGTTTCTTATCCATAGCTAGGGTTTTCTAACTGAACGTCAATGTTCTTAATATAATATTAGGGTTTGCCAATGATATAGGTTATCTGGTCAACCCTTGACCCTTATTCACATACTGTAAATATATACAACTATATACACGGAACATATACACTTATAAACTAAATCCTGAATAATTCTCCACAAAAATTTTTAAATTCACAAAATTCCTTCCCAAAAATGTCAAAGTCATTCACTTTTTTTCTGTCTAGGTCTATCATTTAACCTTTATTCAATCTTTTAAGATTTTAATAAATATCTAAATTCTTGGGTTGTCACAATTTTGGTCATTTCGCCTCCAAAAGGATATTTTGGTCATTTTATACATGATTTTAAGGGTATATTAGTCATTTGACATGCTTCCTTTTAATTTTAACCCTCGGGGTTTGATAATCACAATTAGGGTTTAGAGTTCCCGAATTAGAAATTAGGGTTTCCCGGAATATAATTAGGGTTCCTAATTGTTTGTTAGGGTTTCTGGATCACATTATAGAGTTTTTAATCTATCATTAGGGTTTACTAATGTTATACCTCATCTGATCAACCTTTAATCATTAACTCTATACTGTAAAAACACATACCTACAGATACAATTACAATTATTGTATTAAATGACGAATCCCAATCCGTAACTAGGGTTAGGGTTTTCCTCAGTTATTTTACATAACCTCATACATATTACTCAGTCAATACATAGTTTGACCATCTTGATAAGCTCATATCACAGATACTCAGCACAATATTGATAATCAATACCAATATTAAAAAATATATATATTCGTAAAAATTGAATTGTTTAAAATTATGGGTCCTCACATGCCAAATCACAATTCATGTGTATAATTATGTCATTAAATTATTATTTGCACTCTAGGCCAAAGATATTCAACTATAAAGTCAATAATCAACAGTCCATCTTTGCACTACGGGCCAAAGACATACAACAGTAAAACCAAAAATCAACAGTCCATCTTTGCACTACGTACGTGCCAAAGACATACAACTGTAAAATCAATAATCAACAATCCATCATTGCACGTAAGCCAAAGAAAAACACATGTAAAAACAATAATCAACTGTCCATCTTTGCACGTAAGCCAAAGATATACAACTTTAAAACCAATAATCAACAGTCCATCTTTGCACTACGAGCCAAAGATGACTTTCACCATAATATAAGCATGAGGATGATGACAATGATGTATATAATGAATGGACATAAATAATCAGAATAATAAGATAAAATAAATCTTAGTGATTTTCAACTTAATTATCCAAAGTCCAAATTGCCAACATGATATCCAGAAAATTGATTACAATTATTGATAGAATATAAAGTTCAAGTAATGTAAAGTTCCTAACTCAAAAATAATAACTTAAGACTGAATAGAAAGATACATGTCAAGATATTAGATGAAGCACAATCTATTAAGGATATTCTAATTATTTCAGGACTTTTCACCATTTAATGATAAATTAAATAAATGAATAATAATATCTTACCATAATATGGAGTATGAAAGAAAATGATATTCCTTTTACCATAAAAATGATACCCCTCACCTTAGCATGTGATTTGATTATGCTTTCTATGAAATTGATGAACTTAAACAATGATCGCATTCCTTATCTACACTTGGAATAGCCTTACACTCAACAGAAATACTCACAATATTGTAGTAAAAAAATTTATATTTTTAGTGTAGTGATAGTGTGTGTTTAGTTTCTCAATCGGGAAACCTATTTATACTGAGAGTTGAGGAAACAACTAGCACACACACTTTGACAAAATAACCAAATGAGCTGTATAAAATAATGGTAGTGGAATTTATAGTCCCACAGAGAAAATTAAACCCACTTGTACACGTTTTAAAAAAAATGTTCAATAATAGAGTTGTGGTCCATACTACTTTAGGAAAAGTAGAGTGTCGGCAAGTCCCGCCAAACATACTGTGACTCCCCCAAAATTAGGTATACATCACCCATCTTAAGTCGCTAGCTACATGGTACAGAATTTAAATACAACTTAATAATACCACTGTCGTGTACAATACCACAAAACATAAACTGTGAGTTTGAATACAAATATTGTCTACTACAGATTATACAAACTCAAAATGAGTTCTCGTTACAATTATTATCACACTATTTAACAGAATAGTGAGGACTACTAATGCACCATCTATGACCATCACTCTGTTCCCCGACTAGTCCCAGCTACGTTCTCATTTACTGAAGAGAACAATTAAAGTAAAAGGGTGAGCTCAACTAGCCCAGTAAGAAATATTATGACTAAGATAATGCAGAATAAGTTATCATTAGCCTTCAACAGTGTTAAACTAATAAAATATAACAAACATCAAGTTTAACTGCAGCAGAACAAGCAATCCATTAGAAGAGTCAAGTAGAGAATAAAATCTACTATCTTCTATGATTTAAAAGATTTTTCATCACTTTTATTGTTGGGACTCAGCTTAATAAATAATCCACATCATCGAATCACCCCTGCACTACGGCCAAGGATATTCTTTATTATCACGACCATAACTATCCATGCACTACGGGCCAAAAATATTTGTGTATTTATTAATGGTCATGATTATGCCAACAACTGTCCATCAATGCACTACGGGCCAATGAGGACTTTTACCACATCAATTGTAACATTACGGTCATGATTACAATCGAATAATCCACGGTCATAATCATACCAAGTCCATCTATGCTCTTCTACGCCACATATGACTTTAAAAAATATAAACATGAGGATGATGACAATGATATAAGAATTCAATAAAACAAGTTCAAGAATTAATTTATCTAGGAACTAATAACGTCCAAATTGTCAACATGATACTGCTTTGTAGAGTAAAATTCAAGAATGCTTAGAAGAATATTTTCATGAAAAGATACTGGATGAAGCGCAAATATCAAGGATATTCCACTAATTTCATGGAGTATAGAAGTTAAAGTTCTAACCAACTGAGTATAATCAAGAATGGAATAATAAAAGAAATCACCATGCATGCGATAGACCGCACATGCAGGTTATTCCAACAGAATAATAAAGGATGGAACTAGGTCCCAAGCGTAAACGCATTGAGACGATATTTTTTGACGAATAATAAATAATGGAACCGGTCCCACAGTATACGTAAGCATTGATAGGATATTCCGACAGAATAATAAATAAAGGAACCAGGTCCGGCGTAAACGCACAGACAGGATATTCCAACAGAATAATAAAGAACAAAATATTTGAAGAATGTCACCATGTATAGGGTAGCCCGCGTATACAGGTTATTCCAACAGAATAATAAATAATGGAATAACAGAAGTTCTCTTCATGAGTACAACAAATAAAATCCCTTACCGTAAAAGAAACTGAATATAAGAGTAGGGAAGTAGCAGAATACTTTTTTCTATAGGTTCTCTTGTAATTCTCTCTTTAGAGTTTCGAAAATTAAATGAAGAAATAATGAAGGAATGAGCTTCTATTTATAGAAGAATGGATTGCATAGTAACTAAATTATGAACGGTCCAGATTGATTTACTTTAAACGGACGATCCAAATTGGTTTACTATTAAAACTTAAAACAACGGTCCATCTTGATTTACTATTAAAACTTTAAACCAAATGATCCATATTGATTTACTATTATAACTTCCACCAAATGGTCCATATTGATTTACTATTATATCTTCAACCAACGGTCTGAAAAATTAGCACATCTTCTCATGGAATAATATTGTACAAAAAAATGATTTGGACCGAAAAGAATATATCTTACGGGTGAATGGTACCCCATGAATAGTAACTCGTGAATAGTAACTCATGAATAGTAACTCGTGAATAGTAACTCATGAATAGTAACTCATGAATAGTAACTCGTGAATAGTACTCTGACACAAAAAGTGTCCCGAATACCCAATTGAACAATATATCCTCCAGACATCAATTATACTAACACAAATAAGTCCAACATAATGGAATTATAAAATTCATCTTTAATCAACACGAACTTATTCATCATTAATATTATAATTCACAATATTTAACAACCAGGTCGTTCCCAGGAAAGAGGGTGGCTTTTCGATAAGGATTTCTCCTTATTGGCGCGCAATTAAGTGACCAAACCTCTCCTTGATAGAACTTCTAGACATTGTCAATATTGCAAATAATAATATGAATAACTTTGCCGTCTCAATTATTGATTTAATAATATATCATATAATGCGGATGATCTTTGTAACAATAATTGAATCAATAATATGAGAGATATGATCACAACAATTCTTTGTAGCAATAATTGTGTATAATTGAGTGACTTCTCACGTAAGCATCAATAATCAATACCGTGTGCTACTGTGCAACTACACATATTATTGTACTTTTACTAACAGGTAGTTCAACAGTTTTAACGGTAACACCTCCGCCGTTATTTTCATAAAGTATTTTTGTCGTTTTCTCAATCCGACAACAATTTTGTTATGGGGTCCACCAAAGATTGTGCCGTTGTACGAATATTCCCTGCTAAAATGAATATTCCCCGACCAATCAAATATAATATGACAACTTGCATACTTTGCAAAATTTGTAAATATTACCCACAACTATAACATTATATTAAATTCATTCCATAATATTCAAAAATAATAATTATAGAAAATTCATCTTTATTCAAAAAGTTGGGGTCTTACAACCTCCCCTTCTTATGAAATTTCGCCCTCGAAATTAGGGTACGTACCTGGTATGTCGAAGAGGTAAGGATACCTTGATTTTATTTTAGATTCTAACTCCCAAGTCATTTCCTCAACATCGTGGTTTCTCCACAAAACTTTGACTTGAGGTATAACCTTGGAGCGTAGAATATGTTCCTTCTTATCCAAGATTTGAACAGGAACCTCTTCATACGTCAAATCTTCCGCTATTTCATCCGGTTCTAACTCAATAATGTGGTTCGGGTCTTTCACATATTTACGTAACATGGATATGTGAAAAATGTTATGAACATGAGACATACTTGGTGGTAAAGTGAGTCTATAGGCCACAGTTCCTACTTGATCGAGGATTAAAAATGGGCCGATGAATCGAGGATTGAGCTTTCCTCTCTTTCCAAATCTCGTAACTCCTTTCCACGGAGCAACTCGTAATAACACATGATCTCCTATATCAAATTCCACGTCCTTTCGATGAAGATCAGCATAACTCTTTTGTCGATCTTGTGAGGTTTTTATACGTTGTTGGATCGTTTGAATCTTTTCTGTAGTCATATGTACCAACTCTAGTCCCAACAATGTTGCTTCACCCACCTCATCCCAGCATACTGGAGAACGATACTTTCTCCCATACAACTCTTCGAATGGAGCCATGCCAATACTTGCTTGATAACTGTTGTTGTAGGAAAACTCCACCAATGGTAAAAACTTGTCCCAACTGCCCTTGAAATCAAGGACACAGAGTCTTAATAGATCTTCAAGAGTTTGAATAGTCCTCTCCATTGTCCATCCGTCTAAGGGATGATATGTCGAAACTAAATCGTAAAATCCGTGCCCATAGCTTTCGTGAACTAACCCAAAATCGTGAAGTGAATCTTGGGTCTCGATCAAAACTATGGATCTTGGCATACCATGCGCCTTACAATCTCATTTATGTACATACGAGCAAGACGTTCAAGTGTATAAGTTTCTCGTATAGGTAAGAAGTGAGCAGACTTGGTCAATCTATCAACAATGACCCAAATTGCATCTATGCCTTGAGAAACCTTGGGAAGACCAGTAACGAAATCCATGATAATGTGCTCCCACTTCCATTTTGGAATTTCAAGTGGTTGCAATGGACCTTTTGGTACTTGATGCTCCGCCTTGAATCGTTGACAAGTTAAACACCTTAAGATAAACTCTGCTATCTCTCTCTTCATATTGCTCCACCAAAATGTATGTCAAAGATCATGATACATTTTGGTACTCCCAGGATGGATTGCAAACGGTGTGTTGTGTGTCTCCATCATGATTTTATACTTTAAATCAAGGTCGTTAGGAACACAAAGTCTGGAGTTGACTTGAAATATTCGTTCTTCATCGATTCTTGCTTCCGGCATAGCACCTTCTTGCACTTTCTTCCTCATACGCATCAGTTCTGGGTCTGTAGCTTGAGCAACTTTAACTTTATCAATTAAAGTCGGTTCTACTCGTATATTCGCCATCATCACATGGGTCCCTGGAGTTTTTAACTCTATCTCCATCCTTTGCAAGTCACACAAAATGGGCCTTTGCGTTGATAATATCCCACTTGTACTTGCATATGATCTTCTACTCAATGCGTCAGCTACCACGTTCGTTTTTCCAGGATGGTATTGGATGGTATGAGCATAATCTTTCAACAGTTCAAGCCAACGTCGTTGTCGCATGTTGAGTTCCTTTTGAGTTAAGAAATATTTGAGGCTTTTATGATCCGTAAAGATCTCCACTTTCTCCCCATACAAGTAATGCCTCCAAATTTTAAGTGCGAAGACAACAGCTGCTAACTCTAGATCATGAATAGGATAATTCCTCTAATATTCTTTGAGTGGTCTTGAGGCCTAGGCTATGACTTTCCCATGTTGCATGAGAACACATCCCAACCCTTTGCCCGAAGAATCACTGTAGATGACAAATCCTCAAGAGCGGATAGTATTGTCGAGCAGTCTTTGAAATGAGTCTCCTCTTGAGTTCTTGAAAACTCTTCTCACATTCTTCGCTCCAACCGAACTTTGTATCTTTCCAAGTCAGCTGAGTTAATGGAGTAGCGATTCGAGAAAATCCTTCCACGAATCTCCGATAATAACCAGCTAAACCGAGAAAGCTACGTACTTCGGTCACTGATTTAGGTTGCTCCCAACTTTGAATAGCTTCAATCTTTGTCGGGTCAACAGATATTTCATGACTTGATACTACGTGCCCAAGGAATGCTACTTCCTCAAGCCAGAACTCATATTTCTTCAACTTGGCATAAAGCTTGTATTCACGAAGCTTTTGGAGTGTCAGCATCAAGTGTTGCTCATGATCTTCACGACTTTTGGAATAAATAAGGATATCATCAATAAAGATGACCACAAAGTGATCCAAATATTCCTTAAATACTCGGTTCATCATATCCATGAAGGCAGCAGGAGCATTAGTCAATCCGAAGGATATGACTAGAAATTCATAATGCCCGTACCGAGTTCTGAATGCCGTCTTTGGAATGTCAGCGGTTCTAATCTTCAATTGGTGATATCCGGAATGAAGATCAATCTTTGAAAAGAATTTGGCTCCTTGCAACTGGTCAAACAGGTCATCAATACGTGGCAATGGGTACCTATTTTTAATGGTGACATGATTTAACTCCCGATAATCAATACAAAGTCGCATACTCCCATCTTTCTTCTTCACGAATAGAACAGGAGCACGCCAAAGAGACGTACTAGGATGAATGAAACCAATGTCTAACAATTCCTACAATTGGGTCTTTAACTCCTGAAGTTCAATAGGAGCCATTCGATATGGGGCTTTGGAAATGGGTTTTGTACCAAGTTCAAGGTCGATACAAAATTTAATTTCACGCTCTGGGGGTAGGCCAAGAAGTTCTTCAAGGAATACGTCAGGAAATTTATTAATAATAGAAATATCGTTCAAAACTGACGTATTTTTGTTTAAATCTGTGACATAAGTTAAGAAAGCTTAACACCCGTTTTTTAATAAACGAATAGCTTTATGGCTTGAAATGACCGTGATTGATTTTAATGGTTTGGTTGCTTGAATTCACATAATAGGTTGATTAGGAATATGAAAACTAACAACCTTACGGAAATAATCAATTTTTGCATGATGAGTAGTTAACCAATCAATCCCTAGAATTACGTCAAACGCAAGTATTTTTAAAGAAATAAGATTGACGGTAATAATGCGATTCTGATTTGAACCAAACAAGACTTATAACCAAAGGATGTAATGAAGGTTTCTCCCAACGAGTTTCCACAGATAAGTCAAAGTCTAATTTCTCCGGAGTTAAATTTAATCGTTGAGTGCAAGTAGGAGAAATAAAAGAATGGGTAGAACCAGGTTATCAAATAAAGTATAGATTTATTTAGAGTTTATGATAAGCTTACCGTGATGACCTCATTCGGGTTCCTTGCTTTCTGGGAGGTCACAACAAACGCTCTTCCTTGTCTTACTATCTGGCTTTGACTTTTTGGGATGACCTTTGGTGCCTCCATCCTAGCTGAACTTGTCTTCGGTGAACGACAAAATCGGGCTAAGTGACCTTCTCTTCCATAATTATAACATGCTTTGGACGGCATCGCGCAGTTTGGACTGATGTGTCCCTCCCCTCTGCATTTGAAGCATATGATACGTGGTCGTTCTCCTTCCTTAACAACGGGTGCTGGTGCTGACGTCTTTCCATCATTGTTGAATCTCCTCTTCTTGAAATGTCCATTCTAATTGTTTTTGCCCTGATTACCACCGAAGTGGTTACCATTTTTGGCCTGTTCATTCCCTCCACGCTTGTTATCACCTCTTCGATGACTGCTCTCCCTTGGTTGCGTTGACTCATTATCGCGCTCCACTAACTGAGCCCTATTTACAACATCTGAATACAAACACAGTTTATGAGAAATAAGATGTTGACGTATCTCCGGCTTCAAACCTCTTAAAAACATCCGTGTCATTCTCTCTTCATTATCCACCAAGTGGGATCTGGCCGGGGGACAACTCGACAAACTTGGCTTCGTACTGCGACACGGTCATATTATTTTGCTCCAACTTGATGAATTCTACCTCTTTTATGTGATGAATACTTTCGGGAAAGTACTTGTCGTTGAATAGTTCTTGGAACTTCTCCCAAGACATTTTCAGTGCGGCATGTTGAGTACGCTTTACCGATTCCCACCAGTAATCTGCCTCTTCTCGCAACATAAAGGTGGCAAAGGGAACCTTTTACTCCTCGGAGCATCCTAAGGCATCAAATATCTTGGTGATCTGCTTTATCCATGCTTCCGCTTTAAGTGGTTTTGGCTCTCCAATAAACTCTGGTGGTCCCAGCTCCTTGAACTATTTAGCGGTGACCGTCCGAGAGTTTCCAGTGTTTCCACCTACATTTTGAGGCGAGGCGCTCTTGCTTCTTTTGTTGCATGAATTTCATAAAGCCTCTGAACATTCCATCATTCATCATTTGGTTAGTGTTGTTGTTTGCATGAGGATTGTCGCCTTCCTGATGCACATTATCCTGATTATTGATATGTGGTGAATCAACGGTCGCCTGTACTCCATTGCTATTCTCAACATTCTCGGATGTCATTTTCAGATACTGCAACAAAACAAAAGGTTAATTGACATATAACATATTATCCCTATATTTTGACCGACCAATTAAATACCAAAAAAACTTAGGTAGGTCATACTAGCGAAGAAATTCCCCATCTCTCCCCTCCTAGTTCTAGTCTCACATCTTAGCCATGGATTATATCCCTAAGCTCTGATACCAACTGTGACGCCCCCAAAATTAGGTATACATCACCCATCTTGAGTCGCCAGATACATGGTATAGAATTCAAATACAACTTAATAATACCACTGTCGTGTACAATACGACAAAACATAAACTGTGAGTTTTAATATAAATATTGTCTACTAGAGATTATTAAAACTCAAAATGAGTCATGTTACAATTATTATCACACTATTTAACAGAATAGTGAGGACTACTAATGCACCATCTATGACCATCACTCTGATCCCCGTCTAGTCTCAGCTACGTTCTCATTTCCTGAAGAGAACAATAAAAGTAAAAGGGTGAGCTCAACTAGCCCAGTAAGAAATATTATGACTAAGATAATGCAGAATAAGTTATCATTAGCCTTCAACAGTGTTAAACTGATAAAATATAACAAACTTCAAGTTTAACTTCAGCGGAACAAGCAATCCATTAGAAGAGTCAAGTAGAGAATAAAATCTACTATCTTCTATGATTTAAAAGATTTTTCATCACTTTTATTGTTGGGACTCGACAATAAATAATCCACATCATCGAATCACCCCCGAGCTACTGACGAGGATATTCTTTAGTATCACGACCACAATTATCCAAGCACTACGTGCCAAGAATATTTGTGTATTCATTAATGGTCATGATCATGCCAACAACTGTCCATCAATGCACTACGGGCCAATGAGGACTTTTACCACATCAATTGTAACATTACGGTCATGATTACACCGAATAATCCCTGGTTATAATCATACCAAGTCCATCTATTCACTACAGGCCACAGATGACTTTCAAAAATATAAACATGAGGATGATGACAATGATATAAGAATTGAATAAAACAAGTTCAAGAATTAATTTATCTAGGAACTAATAACGTCCAAATTGTCAACATGATACTGCTTTGTAGAGTTAAATTCAAGAATGCTTAGAAGAATATTTTCATGAAAAGATACTGGATGAAACGCAAATATCAAGGATATTCCACTAATTTCATGGAGTATAGAAGTCAAAGTTCTAACCAACTGAGTATAATAAAGAATGGAATAACAAAAGAAATCACCATGCATGCGATAGACCGCACATGCAGGTTATTCCAACAAAATAATAAAGGATGGAACTAAGTCCCAGTAAACGCAAAGAGACGGGATATTAAATGAATAATAAATAATGGAACCGGTCCCATAAAACGAAAGCATTGCACGGGATATTAAAGCGAATAATAAATAATGGAACCGAGTCCAAAGCGTAAGCGCATGAGATGTGATATTAAACGGAATAATAAATAATGGAACCAGGCCCGGCGTAAACACACAGATAAGATATTCTGAAAGAATAATAAAGAATGAAATATTAGAAGAATGTCACCATGTATAGGGTAGCCCGCGTATACAGGTTATTCCTACAGAATAATAAATAATGGAATAACAGAAGTTCTCTACATGAGTACAACAAATAACATCCCTTACCGTAAAAGAAACTGAATATAAGAGTAGGGAAGTAGCAGAATATTTTTCTATAGGTTCTCTTGTAATTCTCTCTCTAGGTTCTCTTGTAATTATCCCTATATAATGAAGGAATGAGCTTCTATTTATAGAAGAATGGACTGCATAGTAACTAACTTATGAACGATCCAGATTGATTTACTTTAAACGGACGATCCAGATTTGTTTACTATTAAAACTTAAAACAATGGTCCATACTGATTTACTATTAAAACTTTAAATCAGCGATCCATATTGATTTACTATTATAACTTCCACCATCGGTCCATATTAATTTACTATTATATCTTCAACCAACGGTCTGAAAAATTAGCACATCTCCTCATAGAATAATATTGTACAAAAAATGATTTGGACCGAAAAGAATATATCTTACGAGTGAATAGTACCCCGTGAATAGTAACTCATGAATAGTAACTCATGAATAGTAACTCGTGAATAGTAACTCATGAATAGTAACTCGTGAATAGTACTCCGACACAAAAAGTGTCCCGAATACCCAATTGAACAATATATCCTCCATACATCAATTATACTAACACAAATAAGTCCAACACAATGGAATTATAAAATTTATCTTTAATCAACACGAACTTATTCATCATTAATATTATAATTCACAATATTTAACAACCAATGTCGTTCCTGTGAAAGGAGGGGCTTTTCGATAAGGATTTCTCCTTATTGGTGCGCAATTAGGTGACCAAACCTCTCCTTGATGAACTTTTAGACATTTTCGATATTGCAAATAATAATATGAATAACTTTGCTTAGTCTCAATTATTGATTTAATAATATATCATATAATGCGGATGATCTTTATAACAATAATTGAATCAATAATATTAGAGATATGATCAAAGAATTCTTGTAGCAATAATTGTATATAAGCGGTGACTTCTCACGTAAGCATCAATAATCAATACCGTGTGCTACTGTGCAACTACACGTATTATTGTACTTTTACTACCGGGTAGTTTAATAGTTTTAACGGTAACACCTCCGCCGTTATTTTCATAAAGTATTTATGTCGTTTTCTTAATCTGACAATAATTTTGTTGTGGGGTCCACCAATGATTGTGCCGTTGTACGAATATTCCCTACTAAAACGAATATTCCTCGACCAATCGAATATAATATGACAACTTGCATACTTTGCAAAATTTGTAAATATTACCCACAACTATAACATTATATTAAATTCATTCCATAATATTCAGAAATGATAATTATAGAAAATTCATCTTTATTCAAAAAGTTGGGGTCTTACACTTACTTTCGTAATAATTGAACAAACATATGCATATCATACTTATCTTTAATCAAAACCTTTTATTCATTAATTATTTACACATTTTTAATCTTTTAACAATTATTCACAATTATTAACATAGAATCACAATACTTTCAACTAGTTTAATTATATTTTATCATATCAAATAATATGAGTTACTGTGCAATAACTACTATGACAATTATTGAATGAAAGACTGAGTGTCTTCTTACGTAAGAATCAATAATATGAATCACTGTGCAATACCGTGTGCTATTGTGGAATACAATGTACTACTGTGGAATCACGCATATTACTATATTTTTATCATCGGGTATTTCAACAGTTTAACGGTAAAAGCTTTGCCGTTATTTTTATAAAAAGGTTATTTCCGTCGCTTTCTATATCTGACAATTATTCCGTTATGTGGTCCACAATTGATTGCACCGTCGTGCGAATATTCCCCGACCAAACGAATATTTCCTAACAACTGTTCACTTCATATATTTTTCACATTTTTCGGATTATCTGACAATTTTCTATAATTATTTCTATTTATAAAAACTATCATTTAATAACTTCAAAATAGAAATACTAACTCCATATACTTCTATACCTTTAAAACATCATCCATATTAATCTTATATTATTATAATATTTTTTAGTAAATTTCATAATTTTCCATCATTCTTAGAACTTTCTATGAATTTCCTCTATGTTTAAACTAACTATAAATAGTTTTAAAATATAATAAATATTTATTTTATTCAATAATTTTTCAAAACTGTCCGAAATTTTAAAATAATATTATAAGAGTTTTCACCAATTTCATAATTTTTCATCATTCATAGAATTTTCTATGAATTTCTTCTATTTTTCAAACTAACTATAAATAGTTTAGAAATACAATAATTACTTCTACTTTTCAATAATTAATCAAAAATTTACAGAAATTCTAAGATGATGTTATAATAATTCTGTAAAAATATTTGAGCCCAAATAATATTTTTGATAATTTAATTATAAATTCCAATATTCAAAAACATCAATAATTCATAATAATTAGCCCTTTTATCAGAAAATTACGAATCTTATGTCCTTTACATGTGAAATTTAATTCTCTACAACTTTGTAGAAGAAAGTTTTTTTCCAAATTTAGCATCTAACATAGAGAAACAGGCTTACCGAAAAGTTTTGCTACAAAAATTCTGAATCAGTCACCTCTTAAAATTCATAATGAAGCATACGTTAATCTTTAACGGTTCAAAATTTATGGACATATACTCAACATATATATGTATAACATATCCAAACTTTACAACGATCCAACGGTCAGATTAAAAATAATAACTCACGCAATAGAACATAATAAAACTGATTTTTTGGACTATAAGTCCTTCAAACTAGTTTTATTCAAACAGTCACCATGAAAAATCCACAAGGGAAGTTTTGAGTGATTCTAATTTCTGCGTTTAGCTTACTTCTAGGGCTTTCTTTTGATATATGAGTCATCTCCTAACTCATGATACACAGAGTTATGGATTTTACAAAATCAAGTCGTAAACTAATTTTTTTGAAAATTTAGATTTTTCATTCTTCTTTTGATTTCTAAATTTCTCTCATTTGATTCATGTTTATACAAGTTAAAGTCATTCAATACATACATAAATATGTACTCAATAAAATTCATAAATCTAAGAATAAATCAAAGATTTTAAAAATACCTTTTTAATTTCCTCTTTATTTCTCATTCGTGTTCATCTTCTTCTTCCTTCTCTTCTTCTTTCTCTTCATATTCTCTCTCTTCTTTCTTTTCTCTTTTCTCTCTTCTCTTTCTTTGAAGTTGGCGTAAGAAAAAAATAGAGGTGGGAGTATACTGATTGCTTCCTCTCCTTATTATTCTTTTTCTCTTCCTTTTCTTTCTTTCTCCCACTTTTTCCTTTTCTCTCTCCCTCTTTTCTCCTTCTTTTTCTTTCTTTTCTTCCTTTCTTTTTCTCTTCCTTCCCCCATATGTTCCCCTTCTTCTCTCCCTCATTTCAACCGCCCACATGGGCTACTCTTCTAAAAAAATTATTTTATTTCCTCTTTATTTGCTCATTTATCCGATTAATTGTTCATTTGATCATTTATCAATTTAACATTTTACAGTTTTAGAATAATAATAAAAAATTAAATTAGACTTTTATTTCATAAAAGTCGGGGTCTTACATACACTCCGTGGCTCATCAACATGAGACCTCTCTTGGAGTTTGTCGTGCTAAACGCCTTTAGCATCGAATGATATACGTTCCTTGGGTCAAGTCGAGCATCCTTTTAAATTTATCTATATAGATCTTTATCCCAAAATATAGGATGTTCCTCCCAAATCATTCGTGTATGAATGTTTACACAACATTATGTTTACAGATTGTAGCATTAGTATGTCATTCCTTATCTATAATATATCAACATATAATAATAGGAATGTCATAGCGCTCCCACTAACCCTTTTGTACACACTATTTTCATTCTCATTTTTGATAAAATCAAACTCTTTTGATTGTCTCATCAAACAAATGTTCCATCTTTGACAAGTTTGCTTAAATCCATAAATGGATTGTTGTAGCTCTATACATGATTTGCTCCAACAATTGAAATAAATCCACCTGGTTGTATCATACATACATTCTCCTTTAATCACCATTGAGGAATGGCGTTTCCACGTCCATTTCCAGATTTAGTAATAATAAGTTACATCGGACATACTAAGAATTGTAACGACCCCAAAATCAGGACCAACTTAGTCCATTATTAAGTCTAATTTAATCTCGACCTTGTGCATTAGATATTATCTTGATTCAGCTCTACATCATACTAAGATGAAATATCAGTCGAGAATACTGATAATTAAAAAAACTTTTCTATTTTTCTTTCTTCCGTTCCCTAAATCGCAACTTATATGATTACATATGTCTGAATCATATTTATTTTATAATTCATTTCATCGGAGTAGATATGAGTATGTACAACTTAATCCTCGATATGAATTTATTCTTATTATCATTTTACAGCTTTACATTACATAGCAACCACCACAACATAATCAGAACAAATATCCTTTATTGAATATTTTAAATTGTACATAACTATCAGTTACATATATCAAAACTATCAATCATAGTTCTATACAATTTCTAATTCAAGAAAATGTAATCCTTCGCATGTCTTCCAATCCTTATCATCCAGATAGCAAGTAATATCACATTGTGTCTTTAACCTGCAAAATTTATGTTTTACAAAATTGAGCTTGACAGCTCAACAAATCCAACAGTTTTCATGTTTCACATAGCACATAATTTCATGCTCATTTTACTATACATATCATACATGATGCGTTTCACATATCATATAAAGATTGAGTTCCATAACTCAAACAACTTAGTCATAAATTGACTTTCATAATTTATAGCGCATCATATGTAATTCAACATACTCATTGCAGTACAGATTACAAACAATCAATATCAAGTTCATATAGCACATAAGAATTGAAAGACTTTCCAAGTAATACAAGCCCAGTCATTAGACAAGTGGCCACAAACAATACCATGCTCTAAATCTGTTTAGCAAATTAGAAATTTCATGTTTTTAGTAAAATTTCTCTATTAGACAATTTATCAACCAACAAGTGGTCATATGTTAAATTCAAAATTCTCAGAGACAATTTAATATGATTCAACCCTGATTCTTTCTTAGAAACTGTCTTCAAGCAATCACAGACAACTTATTAATTCCTTTAACCATTTCTTTGCTACATAGAAGTGTAAACAAATTCCTTCTCAGCTTATTAAATTCTAATTCATAACAGGAAAGTAAACCATACCTCTTGCTTGATTTCAATATTCCTTCTAGTTAATCCTTTCAACTAGTTTCTCCTCCAATTGAATATACTAGCACAACTCTTATAAACTTGCAGAATTCTACAAAAGTACAATATTTATTAGAAAAAGAATTTGGAACATTAGTTTTTTTTATAGAGGAGAAGCTAGAGTTTGAAAGCCTGAGAACTGGCTTTATAGGGAATTCAAATCTCGTTCCCCATGATTTAGGCTTGATGAGTCTATGCCCTATTTGGCTTAACTATTTTACAGGTCCGGCTTAATCCTATAGACTTAGTTTTGTAACGACCGAGAAAATTGAATTAATTGTAAAATAATTTATTTGATTAAATAATGAATAAAATTATAATATATGTTATTATATTGAGTAAGTAAGATGAAGGTCATTCTATAACCTAAAAGTATGATAATATCATAGTATTTTGGCTACGTGGTAGAATTAAAGTGTTTGAATTTCCAAGACAAAAATAAAAGCTTTCCGAGAAATATTCTGAAAAATACTATTCATCAAATTCTGCTCGGGAATTATTTTTGAACTTCCGAGAAATACGTAATGATAGAATAATAAGGAATGATGGATTATGTAATAATAATTCAGTTATGATAAACGCAGTTTTTCGCCTGCGTACTAAGTTTGAGAATGTTAAGAAAAGTAAAGATTTAATAAATAATGATTGTATAATAAACAAGTATTATACGAAGCAATGAATACGAGTATGATATGAAGTATTGTACTAGTATATACGAAAGATAGTATGACATATATGGTGAAAGATTATACAAACTAGTATACGTAAGGAATATGAGGATTTTACATTAAATGCTTAAATCCTATTGAAATGGAATTGTAGGATTTGGGTAGGAATTGGGAAGGCCCAAGTGAAAACTTGTTAAGGCCCAAAGACTAATAATGCAAGCCCAACTTTAGGCCCAAAGTAATTAAACCTAAAGCCCAAATTAAGAACCAAACCCGTGGATCGAACCAATGGGTAACCGGGTTAGTAAAACCCATTGGGCAACCTATGTGGGCCCCATGAGTGAGTCATGGCTGGCCTTGGTGAGCAAGCAAGGGATAAGATGTGTGGTGGCCAAGCAAGGACTAGTAAGGAGGTGGAAGAAAGGAGGTGGGATGGAATCTTTACCAATATTCCCTCACTTTGTAATTTCTATAAATAGAAGAGGTTGTTAGTTCATTTTTGCCATTTTCATTTCCACCAACAACTTGACATAACATATTGAGGGAAAAGAGAAGTAAGAGCTAGATTTTCATAACTCAAGAAGAAGAAAGAAAGCTAGAACATCAAATGTAAGACCCCAATTTTTTTTAAATAAAATGAAATTTCCTCTAATTATTATTTTGAATAATAAGGTGTTAATGTAATTAATGCTTTAGTTATGGGTGAAATGTGCAAAATTTTTAAAATAAGCAAGTGGTTATAAAATATTCATTGTTATCGGAGAATATTCGTTTGGTCGTAGAATATTCTTGTTGTCAAAGAATATTTGTACGACGGCCCAATCATTGGTGGACTCCACAACGGAAGTAGTGTCGTAGTTAGAAAACGACAGAAATAATATTGGTCTAAACATTCTTATGAAATTTTTACCTTTTCATGTTTGGGTTACTATTCACGTATACGACACTATTTATGTATACGGTATTATATACGAATACAAGTTATTATTCATGAGTTACTATTCATGAGTTACTATTCACGGAGTACTATTCATGACAAAATTGATTTCTTTTTCTGACCAAGTATTACCGTTAAACTGTTGAAATACCCGGTGGTAAAAGTACAATAATACGCGTGGTTGCATTGTAGCACACGGTATTGATTATTGATGCTTACGTGAGAAGTCACGTAGTTATACTCAATTATTGCTACAATAATTGATGCATAGTATCTCACGTTATTTGATTCAATTATTGTCACAGTATCATCTGCATAATATTTTATATTATTTAATCAATAATTGAGACGACAAAGTTATTCATATTATTATTTGCAATATTGACGATGTCTAGAAAGTTCTGTCGGGGAGAGGTTTGGTCACCTAATTTCGTGCCAATAAGGAGAAATCCTTATCGGAAAGCCCCCTCTTTCCTGGGAATGATCTGGTTGTTAAATATTTTGAGTTATCTTATTAATGATGAATAATTGTTAATAGATTAAAAATGTGTTTATTAAAGATAAATGATTTGTGGTAATTATTTATTCAAATTTTGATATAAATAGAGGGGTTTATTATGAGGTGTTTGTTATAAGTATGGCTTATTATTCCATGAGGGGATGTGCTAATTTTTCAGACCATTGGTTGAAGATATTATTGTAAATCAATATGGACCGCTGGTGGAAAGTTTTAATAGTAAATTAATCTGGGTCGTTCATGAATTAGTTACTATTCAGTCATTTTTCCTATACATAGAAGCTCATTCCTTCATTATTTCTTACGAATTCACTAAAACTCTAGAGACAGAAACCATAGAGAGCAAGAAGAAGAGTATTTTGCTACTACTCTACTTTAGTATTCAATCTTCTACTAAGGTAAGGGATATTAGTTGTTGTATTTGTAAGGGGTATTATTTCTTTCGTATTCATGAAGAGAGTTATTTTCTTTCAATACTCGTAAGGGTTGTTATTCCATTCTTTATTATTACATTGGAATAACCTCGCTCACGCGACTCTTGCATGCATGGTGAAATCTTTTCATTATTCCATTCTTTATTATTCTGTTGGAATAACCTGTCTACGCGGACTACCGCATGCATGGTGAAATCCATTTGTTATTCCATTCTTTATTATTTTGTGGGAATAACCTGTCTACGCGGACTACTACATGCCTGGTGAATATCCCTTCGTATTTAATTGTTATTAAATTGTGGAAATGATCTGTCTACGCGGACTATCACATGACATTTGAAAATCCATTTGTAGTTTCGTATATTGTTCATTTTAGATTCCTAATTAACTCTAAACTTACTACGGTAAGTTTTGCTTCTATAATTCCTAAAATGATTAGAAATTCCTTGAGTTTTCTTTTATGTATCCAAGTTATCTGTTATGGTTCCTATCTTTGATTAGATCTATGTTTTGAACTTTAATCTTGAATTTTGCCGCACAATTAATTATTATGGAGTATTCTTGAACTTGGATAAACTAAATTATGAATCCCTAATCGTGTCCCTTATCTCACAGGATTCGTTCTTAAAAATATTTTTCATCATCCTCAGTCTTAAATGGTGATACTTGATGAATATCTTTGGCATGTAGTGCAAAGATGAATGATTATCTGATGAATATCTTTGGCCCGTAGTGCAAAGATGAACAAGTGTTGAGATGAACATGACTAACTGGTGAAACAAATGAATATCTTTAGCCTGTAGTGCAAAAGATAAATATTTGATTCAAAATGTATATTGATTGATGTTACAGGGATAAAATATTGATGATGGACTTTTAACTCTTTTAATGAATTGTTATTTCCGCTTCAATATTGATCTAAAACTGGTTGTCCATTACATTTTATCTGATTTATTGAAGGCTAACGATAATTTATTGTTCATTATCTTAGTCATAATATTCTTTACTCGGCTAGTTGAGCTCACCCTTTTCCTTTTTGTTCCATTTTTCTTCTTAGGAGGAGAGAATATAGCAGGAACTAGTCGGGGTATGGAATGATGGATCAAGATAGTTGTTTAGTAGTCCTCACTATTTTGTAAAATAGTGTATCAATAATTGTAATGAGGACTTATTTGAGTTTGAATACTGTCTAGAAGACAATATTTGAATTTAAACTCACAGTATATGTGTTGTCATATTTTGCACGACAATTGAAATAATAAAGTTGTAGTTATTTTCTCTACCGTGTATTTGGCGACTCAGAATGGGTGATGTATATTTATTTTGGGGGCGTCACAGTTGGTATCAGAGCTTAGGGATATTGTCTCTAGCGGAGATCGGGGAATAGAACTAGGAGAGAATAGACGAGTAAATCATTCGCTAGTGTGTCCTACCTAAGCTTATTTGTTGGTCGGTCATAATATAGGGGTATTATGTGGTATGTCAATTTCTTTAATTAACCCTTATTTTATGGCAGTATTTGAGAATGGTAGCTGAGAATGTTAACAATGGAGTGAATGAGACCATGGAGACACCTTTAATCACCAACCAGGAGAACGTGCAATAGGAAGGCAATATTCCTCATGAAAACAACACTACCGAACAAACGATGAATGATGGGATGTTTAGAAGATTTTTGCAGTTCATGCAAAATCAGACAAGGGAGACTCGTGTACAAAATACGGGTGGAAATGATAGCAACGCTGACTTATCACACAAAGCGGTTCAAAGAGTTGGGACCACGAATTTGTGGGAAAGCGGGATTCGATCAAGGCGGAAACGTGGGTTAAACAAATTACCAAGATATTTGATGTCTTGGGATGCACGGAGGAACAGAAGGTTCCATTCGCCACCTTTATGTTCCGTGATGAGGCAGAATACTGGTGGGAGTCTGTGAAGTGTACCCAGCCAGCCGTACTCAATATGTCTTGGAAAACGTTTCAAAAACTGTTCAATGACAAATACTTTCCTAAAAGTATTCGTCACATGAAGGAGGTAGAGTTTATTAGACTGGAACAAAACAACATGACGGTGTCCTAGTACGAGGTGAAGTTCGCGGAGTTATCCAGGTTTGCACCTCATTTGGTAGAGAATGAGGAACGTATGACGCGGATGTTTCTAAGTGGTTTGAAACCCGAGATTCGGAAATATCTTATTTCTCAAAAAAATTCTCTATATTCAGATGTTGTAAACATGGCTCAATTATTTAAGCGAGATAATGAGTATGTTCAACCAAGGGACCACAACCAAGGTCATACCGGTGGCAGTAGCGATTAGAGCAATGATAACCAGCGGGGAGGAAAGAATACGTATAAAAGCGATAACCACTCGGGTGGTAATCGTTGTCATGATAATAGAAGAAGCGAGTCGGGAGGAGATTTCAAAAAGAGAAGGTACAATAATGATAACATGAAGACGTCAGCACCATCATCAATTATTTCTAGGGGAGGAGAACGATCACCAGTAATATGTTATAAATGCAGGAAAGAGGGACACATCAGCCCAAACTGCCCACAATAATCCAAGGTGTGTTATAACTGTGGAAAGGAAGGTCATATAGCTAGAGATTGTCTTATACCGAAACCAAGTCCAACGAGGATGGTGACTCCAAAGGTTGTCCTGGACAAGTCAAAGTCGGTGGTTCCTGGAAGGGCGTTTGTCGTGACTGCCCATAACGCGAGGAACCCGAACGATGTGATCACGGGTAAGATAATCATAAACTCTTGTGAATTTTATACCTTATTAGATACCGGTTCTACCCATTCTTTTATCTCTCTTGCTTGTGCTCAACGTTTGAACTTGACCCCGAAGAAATTAGACTTTGACTTATCTGTTGAGACTCCGTTAGGAGAAACTTTCATTACATCTACTGTTTATAAATCTTGCTTGATTCAAGTTGGAACCATCACATTACTTGCCGATCTTACTTCGTTGAAAATACTTGCATTTGATGTGATTTTAGGGATTGATTGGTTAACCACTCATCATGCTAAAATTAATTATTTTCGTAAGGTTGTTAGTTTTCATATTCCTAACCAGCTTGTTATGCGAATTCAAACAACCAAACCACTAAAGTCAGTCACTGTCATATAAAGCCATAAATCCATTCGTTTATTAAAAAACGGATGTCAAGATTTCTTAGCCCATGTTATGGACTTGAACAAAAACACGTCAAATTTGAATAATATTTCTGTTGTTAGTGAATTTCCTGACGTATTTCTTGAAGAACTTCCCGATCTACCCCTAGAACGTGAAGTTGAATTCTATATTGACCTTGAACCCGGTACAAAACTCATTTCTAAAACCCCATATCGAATGGCTCCTATTGAACTTTAGGAGTTAAAGGTCCAACTACAGGAGTTGTTAGACATCAGTTTCATTCGTCCTAGTACATCTTCTTGGGGTGCTCCTGTTTTATTCGTAAAGAAGAAAGATGGGAGTATGCGACTTTGTATTGACTACCGAGAATTGAACCATGTCACCATCAAGAATAGGTATCCGCTACCTCGCATTGATGACATGTTCGACCAGTTGCAAGGAACACAATTCTTTTCAAAGATCGATCTTCACTCTGGATATCATCAGCTGAAGATTAAAATTGAGGATATTCCAAAGACTGCTTTCAGAACTCGGTACGAGCATTATGAATTCTTAGTCATGTTTTTTGGACTGACTAATATTCCTGATGCTTTCATGGATATGATGAACCGTGTGTTCAAGGAATATTTGGATCAGTTCGTTGTTATCTTTATTGATGACATCCTCATCTATTCCAAAAGTCGTGCAGATCATGAGCGCCATTTGAAGTTGGTACTTCAAAGGCTTCGCGATAATAAGCTATATGCCAAGATAAAGAAATGCGAGTTCTAGCTTGAGGAAGTAGCATTCCTTGGGCATGTGGTGTCAAAACATGGAGTATCTGTTTACCCGGCTAAAATTGAAGCAGTATAAAGTTGGGAGCAACCGAAGTCGGTGACTGAAGTATGTAGCTTTCTGGGCTTAGCTGGTTATTATCGGAGATTCGTGGAAGGATTTTCTCAAATCGCTACTTCGTTAACTCAGCTGACTCAGAAAGATACAAAATTCGTATGGAGCAAGGAATACGAGAAGAGTTTACTCTCCAAGAGCTCAAGAGGAGACTCATTTCGGCACCTATTTTGACAATACCATCTGGTTCAGATGGATTTGTTATCTACAACGATGCTTCAGGAAAAGGGTTAGGATGTGTTCTCATGCAACATGGGAAAGTCATAGCCTATGTCTCGCGATAACTCAAAGAATATTAGAGGAATTATCCTACTCACGATCTGAAGTTGGCAGCAGTCGTTTTTGCATTGAAGACCTGGAGACACTACCTGTATGGGGAGAAAGTGGAGATCTATACAGATCATAAAAACCTCAAATATTTCTTCACCCAAAAAGAACTCAACATGCAGAAACGACGTTGGCTCGAGCTGTTAAAAGATTACGTTTATACCATCCAATACCATCCTGGAAAAGCAAACGTGGTAGCTGACGCATTGAGTATAAGATTATATGTGGGTACGAGTGCGATGTTGTTAACATAAAGGCGCCCATTTTGTATAACTTGCAAAGGATGGAGATAGAGGTAAAGGCTCCAAGTACCCATGTGATGATATCAAACATACAAGTAGAACCGACTTTAATCGATAAAGTTAAAGTTTCTCAAGCTACGGACCTGGAGCTGATGCGTATGAAGAAGAAAGTGCAAGAAGGAATACTTCGAGTCAACTCCAAACTTTGTGTTCCTAACGATTCTGACTTGAAGTATAGAATCATGATGGAGGCACATAACACACCATTTGCAATCCATCCAGGGAGTACCAAAATGTATCATGTTCTTCGACATACATTTTGGTGGAGAAATATGAAGAGAGAGATCACAGAGTTTATCTCGAGATGTTTAACTTGTTAACGTGTAAACGCGGAGCATCAAGTGCCAAAGGGTCCATTACAACCACTTGAGATTCTGAAATGGAAGTGGGAACACATTTCCATGGATTTCGTTACGGGTCTTCCCAAGGTTTCTCAAGGCATAGATGTGATTTGGGTTATTGTTGATAGATTAACCAAATCTGCTCATTTCTGGCCAATACGAGAGACTTATTCCCTTGAATGTCTTGCTCGTATGTACGTAAATTAGATTGTGATATTTCATGGCATGCCAGTATTCATAGTTTCGGATCGTGACCCAAGATTCCCTTCACGATTTTGGGTTAGTTTGCAAAAAGCTATGGGAACAGATTTACGATTCAGTTTGGGATACCATCCTCAAACGGACGGGCAATCTGAAAGGACTATTCAAACTCTTGAAGATCTAGTAAGACTCTGTGTCCTAGATTTCAAAGGGATAAGTACCTATCATTTGTGGAATTCTCCTAAAACAACAGTTATCAGGAAAGTATAGGTGTGGCCTTATTTGAAGCATTTTATGGACGAAAGTGTCGCTCTCCAGTATGCTGGGATTGTGACACCCCCAAATCTGGGTACTTCATTTCCACCGAATATAGTGCTCACTTATCAAAAACTATTATATCTAACTACCCATATTCAAAGGATAAAGACATAATTTAAATAACTTAAACAATAATCTCTCCCATTAAAAGGTTACATCATAATCTCAAAACAAATCCCAGGTAATCTACCTTAAAATTATTACATCAGTTTGCGGAATACATTATAAAATATAACAAATCTTAAAACTTCTAGCATTTAAATAAACTTTAAACAATTCTTCATCACTTAGACATCTTGCCCTTTCCCTTGCTAGTAAATGGATCATCACCTCTTTCAATTTTAGCTGCATTGTTTAATTGCAAGATTGAGCAAAAAATTGGTCACTGACATAAAGATAGTATAATAACAACATGAGAGTGAACAACGAACACTGAATGATAAAGAACTTGTTTTACGAATCAAAATAGAAAACAAGTTCAAACTTTAATTATCTGAGGGTCTTAAGACCACGAACTATGTCCACGGTGTTTAGGTATTATTACCTTAACCTCAACAGTCATTAGACTGTATAGACTCTTCTTAACGTACTCAGGGGGATCAGCCCTTTGTACCATGTATTGTGCACAAACATCTAAACGATACACGTACAAAATCCCCTATGTTAGGGTTGTTCGTCTCAGTTTGAATTTAGAATTTCTGCACTAAAGAAAGTTTAGTTTGGAACTAGCTTACCAGTGTTTCTAGAATTTTAGAACACTTATTCAATTTCCATAAATAAAGATTTAATACAAGAATGTATAACTGAACAAGGCTATTAAAGTCAAAGATCGGATATCAACCATATATAACTGAATAAGCTTGATATATATGCAAAGTATTATATTCAATAAATTAATACAATCTCCTTTGAATCAATGTGTTAGAACAATATATGTTTTGAATAGTAATAACAAGAAATGAGAATGTGAAACTCATTCGATGTAACGAATTAGGTTACACGAGCTTATTCAATCATTCATCAGGATAGAATCAATAGTCTTGCTCAATGACAAATATAAGATTTAGAAACTTACACAATTATGAATGTAGAGTTAGAGAACTTGTACAATAATAATTTAGGAATGGGAACTTGCATTCAATACGAAAAGAATGAAGTTAGAAAGCTTTGCTCAATTTAAAGAGTTAAGATTTAAGAACTTACTCAATAATAACAAGGTAGAGTTAGAAAACTTGCCTTGTTTGTAAGCTACACAAAGGTAATATAATCTTCAATTACCCTACATATATCATTGAAATCGTAATCACAATTAGTTGCATGAATATTAGCTTTTAGGGGTTTAAACCATCATTTATGTCACGACCCTAACCTAGAACCTAACCATTTAGGTTAACATATTTAACGCCTCTGAAATCACACATTGATCAACATAAACCTTATCGTTTATCTATAACTTTCGAAAACATCTCATTTGGTTTCATTTTATAACTTATTTAAATAATTATTTCAAATCTTTGTACTTTGCATTTCAACACATTAACATCTGTTATTATAGTTTATAACATGTTTTAAAATTATTAACATACGCACTAAACTAACACGAGTTCGATATGCCTGACCTGCAAACAAGCAGACCTCACTGTCTTAGTTAGAATTGTGGTAGCAATTGCTTATACACTTAGGCTTGGGACCCAGAATCAAGCTGCTTAGATTTTTTGCTTAACCTTGGCAGCGGCAATTGCCACCGTGTTCAAATAGACGCAAAGACGGTAGTGAACAGTAGCCGTTTTTAGCCCAATAAACACAAATTTCACCCACCAAACAGTGAAATTAACATCTATAATTGGTACAAACTATTACAAACATGATTGCTAACATTTACACCCAATTAACACAATTTATCATCAACTAAAACTAGTTTAATTTCTCAAAATTCCATGTTTTCATATAAAACTCCATTTTTGAACTTCTTACACAAAAATCATCGTTGACATCTCAAAACTTGGCCAAAACACTTAATTCAAATTATGTTATGCTCGTTTCTTAATAAGCTAGCATAAACAAGACTCAATTTACAGTTTAGTATACAAATTGGCCACTAAAATTTTTACTATTCACAAGCTATATGAAAAATATACAATTTCATACTTTTCTTCTTTTTAAACTGTAATTAGCATACGAATTCTTGCTTTTCATACAAACTCACACATCATAACTATATATAATCATCATACATAGGTTACATAACAACAATTTACAGAAACTAGAATTCACAGAGTTTGAAAGCTTCACAATTTTGCCGTAAAACCTATATATATATATATATACAATATCAAATTATAGAGAATTACCTTCTTATGCTTAGATAATCCTTGCTAACCAACTAAAATTGCTGTGAATTTCTTAGGTTTCCTCTCAATCTCCTCTCCTCTGTGTTTTGTATATTGTCTAGCCTTAGGAAAACAAACAAGACGCGTAGGGAAAATATAAACTGACTCCCACTAACGTCAGGTATAAAACCAATAGGTAGCGTCAGTTAAAAAACCAAAGGCCACAAGGCCATGTTTGGCTAACCATCTATTTCCCAACCCAATTATTATTATATTATTATATTATATAGTTTCCATTTTTCATCCTTGCAACCCATTAAATAACTTATAATTATAATTACTATATTCTTATTACAATTATGCTTATAGTAAATAATTAAATAATTATATATCTAATTGAATTAATAAATTAGACACATTACTATATTTAATTTATTTTCTTTAAATTAAACAATTCATTTAATTTAACTAATTTCTTAAATATTAAGTAATTGATTTAATTTAATTATCTCCTTAAATTAAATTCAACAAATAAAATTATCATTACTCGATTTAATTAACATTAATTAATTTAGCTACTAAATGAATTTATGACAATTCATCAAATATTTATTTTCCTCAATAAATAAATTATTTAAAATATTTATTTAATTCCATAAATATTTAAATTAAATTACAAATTTCTCGATCGTTACAGGGATGAGGTGGGAGAAACAACGTTGTTGGGACAAGGGTTGGTACGAATAACTACGGAGAAGATCCAAATGATCTGATAACGTATACAAACGGCACAGGATCGACAAAAGAGTTATGCGGATCTTCATCGAAAGGACGTGGAATTTAATATTGGGGATCATGTATTGTTACGCGTTGCTCCATGGAAGGGAGTTACAAGATTTGGGAAGAGAGGAAAGCTCAATCCACGATTAGTTGGTCCATTTGAAAGTCTTGACCGAATAGGAAATGTGGTCTATAGACTCGCATTACCTCCAAGTATGTCTCGTGTTCATAACGTATTTCAAATATCCATGCTACGTAAATATGTGAAACACCTGAATAACATTATCGAATTAGAACCAGACGAGGTAGCCGAAGATTTAACGTACGAAGAGGTACCAGTCAAGATTTTTGATAGGAAGGAGCATATCCTACACACGAAGGTTATACCACAAGTTAAAGTTTTGTGGAGGAACTATGCTATTTAGGAAATGACCTGGGAGTTGGAATCGAAAATGAAAGTGAGGTACCCTCACATTTTCGAAACACCAGCTACGCACGTCAATTTCGAGGATGAAATTTCATAAGAAGGGGAGGTTGTAAGACCCCGATTTTTTTTAAATAAAATGGAATTTCCTCTAATTATTATTTTGAATAATAAGGTGTTAATGAGATTTAATGCTTTAGTTATAGGTGAAATGTGCAAATTTTGCAAAATAAGCAAGTGGTTATATAATATTCATTGTTGCCGGGTAATATTCGTTTGGTCGTAGAATATTCTTGTTATCGGAGAATATTCGTACGACGACACAATCAATGGTGGACCCCACAACGAAAGTATTGTTGTAGTTAGAAAATGACAGAAATAATATTGGTCTAAACTTTCTTATCAAATTTTTACCTTTTCATGTCGGGGTTACTATTCACGTATACGATACTATTTATGTATACAGTATTATATACGAATACGAGTTACTATTCATGAGTTACTATTCACGAGTTACTATTCACGGGGTACTATTCATGACAAAATTGATTTCTTTTTCTGACTAAGTGTTATCGTTAAAATGTTGAAATACCCGGTGGTAAAAGTACAGTAATACGCGTGGTTGCATAGTAGCACACAGTATTGATTATTGATGCTTACGTGAGAAGTCACTCAGTTATACTCAACTATTGCTACAATAATTGATGCATAGTATCTCACGTTATTTGATTCAATTATTGTCACAGTATCATCTGCATAATATTTTATATTATTTAATCAATAATTGAGACGACAAAGTTATTCATATTATTATTTGCAATATTGACGATGTCTAGAAAGTTCTGTCGAGGAGAGGTTTGGTCACCTAATTGCGCGTCAATAGGGAGAAATCCTTATCGGAAAGCCCCCTCTTTCCTGGGAACGATCTGGTTGTTAAATATTGTGAGTTATAATATTAATGATGAATAATTTTTAATAGATTAAAAATGTGTTTATTAAAGATAAGTGATTTGTGGTAATTATTTATTCAAATTTTGATATAAATAGAGGGGTTTGTTATGAGGTGTTTGTTATAAGTTTGGCTTATTATTCCATGAGGGGATGTGCTAATTTTTCAGACCGTTAGTTGAAGATATTATTGTAAATCAATATGGACCACTGGTGGAAAGATTTAATAGTAAATTAATATAGGCCGTTCATGAATTAGTTACTATTCAGTCCTTTTTCCTACAAATAGAAGCTCATTCCTTCATTATTTCTTACGAATTCACTAAAACTCTAGAGAGAGAAACCATAGAGAGCAAGAAGAAGAGTATTTTGCTACTACTCTACTTCATTATTCAATCTTCTACGAAGGTAAGGGATATTAGTTGTAGTATTCGTAAGGGGTATTATTTCTTTCGTATTCATGAAGAAAGTTATTTTCTTTCAATACTCGTCAGGGTTGTTATTTCATTCTTTATTATTCTGTTGGAATAACCTGTCTACGCGGACTATCGCATGCATGGTGAAATCTTTTCGTTATTCCATTCTTTATTATTCTGTTGGAATAACCTGTCTACGCTAACTACTGCATGTATGGTGAAATCCTTTTCTTATTCCATTCTTTATTATTTTGTAGGAATAACCTGTCTACGCGGACTACCGCATGCCTGTGAATATCCCTTCGTATTCGATTGTTATTAAATTGTGGAAATGATCTGTCTACGCAGACTACCGCATGATAGTTGAAAATCCATCTGTAGTTTCGTATATTGTTCATTTCAAATTCCTAACTCTAAACTTACTATGGTAAGTATTGCTTCTATAATTCCTGAAATGATCAGAAATTCCTTGAGTTTTCTTTTATGTATCCAAGTTGTCTGTTATGGTTCCTATCTTTGATTGAATCTATGTTTTGAAATTTATTCTTGAATTTGCTCCACAATTGATTATTATGGAGTATTCTTGAACTTAGATAAACTAAATTATGAATCCCTAATCGTGTCCCTTATCTCACTAGATTCGTTCTTAAAAATATTTTTCATCATTCTCAGTCTTAAATGGTGATACTTGATAAATATCTTTGGCCTGTATTGCAAAGATGAATGATTACCTGATGAATATCTTTGGCCCGTAGTGCAAAGATGAACAGGTGTTGAGATGAACATGACCAACTGGTGATACAAAAGAATATTTGTAGCCCGTAGTGCAAAGTTAAATATTTGATTCAAAATGTATATTAATTGATGTTACAAGATAAAATATTGATGATGGACTTTTAAATTCATAGATGATAATAGATTTCATTCTCTACTTAACTCTTCTAATGAATTGTTATTTCCGCTTTGAATATTGATCTAAAACTGGTTGTCCATTATATTTTATCCGATTTGTTGAAGGCTAACAATAATTTGTTGTTCATTATCTTAGTCATAATATTCTTTACTGGGCTAGTTGAGCTCACCCTTTTCCTTTTTGTTCCATTTTTCTTCTCAAGATGAGAGAATATAGCGGGAACTAGTCGGGGTATGGAATGATGGATCAAGATAGTTGTTTAGCAGTCCTCACTATTTTGTAAAATAGTGTATCAATAATTGTAATGAGGACTTATTTGAGTTTGAATACTGTCTAGAAGATAATATTTGTATTTAAACTCACAATATATGTGTTGTCGTATTTTGCACGATAATTGAAATAATAAAGTTGTAGTTGTTTTCTGTACCATGTATTTGTCAACTCAGAATGGGTGATGTATACCTATTTTGGGGGTGTCACATCAAGGGTAAGAAATCTTTGACCATTAATCTTCCTCTCTTCAATTGTAGTTTGATAGAGAAGTGATGATTGTTGGAGCATGTATGATAAGAAGTGATAAGGATGGTTCTTAATGGACTTAAACCTTAATAATTCAAGTACAAGTGAATCATAATTATATAAGTTATGGACAAATGAAGAACATTGAAGAATTGTCATAATTGTTGTTGATGGACAATTTTAAAACCATCATGTATAAGATTGAATGAATTATGTTTGGTTAGGATGTTAGAATGATGGAATGAATCCATTTTGAACAGTGTAAAAATCTCAAGTAACGAAGTTATGGAGAAATCTATGAGATTAGATGATAATTGTCGAAATCGTGAAAACCTTGGAATAAAAGTCAAAAGTCACCATTTAACTCGAAAACATTGGTTTTTGATGGAGAATAGTCTAACTTTGCATTTTAGAGTTGCGGACTCAAAAATGGTCAAATTCCGACTTAGAACGAAGAAATGAGCTTTGAACGTTCACGAACGTTTGACGAACGCTCAATAAAGAACTTAATAGGTGAATTTCGAGTTAACAGATTCAAAAATGTAAGATTTTCTAATGAAATAGTATTACACATGATTTGTGAGCTAACGGCTTTTGAACGAGCCAATTCAGACTTATAATGAATAAGTTATGAGCCTAGAAAATTCAAAGAAGAAATCAAACTTTCAAAATTGTTCGAGGGCTCGTGTAGTACGCCATGATCTTGTGAATGTACTAACACTTCGGCGCCATAGATGCGGACTTGACCCTTAGCCATCATGGTGAAGTGGCAATATGAACACATAGCAAGGGGATTGGCACCGCGGCATGAGACCAGCATCACATAAGTATCGCGACTCACGTCGTGAAATCGCGCGAGCCCTATAAGGAAAGTCAAGTACCAAGAACGCCAAAGACTAAGAAGGAACCAGTAAGGAATGAAAATAAGTGTAAAGGAAATAGAAGTTGATTGAAATAAAAACTATAAACTTTAATTAACATAAAGTAAACTCATTGAAGGATGCTTATAACCTTAAGTTAACAACTAAAGGTTGACGAAGATTACTTGAACGTAAACGTTAAGTAAATATGATAAACCGTAACAAATGTTAAACAATCTAAGAAATGATTAGATTGAGAAGAAGGGTAAGATAAATTAGTGAACATACTTGATTATTCATGACATAATGTGGTATGTTTTGTACTTATGTATTGTAGCATCCTTAAAGACTCAAAAAGAAAGTATAGAAATTGTAAAAGACTCAAAAGGAAAGTATAGAAATTATAAAAGACGCTGAAGGCAAGTATTCTGACCCTTGTCTATATTCTTCTAGACAAGCTTTGTAACATGAATTGATAAATAATGAAGTCGAAGCCAATTCCTTCGGCTAGACTTAATGTGTTTTGTGGATTTCTTTATAATCTATCAAAGTATTGTTAATGTTGCTATCTTTTGCCAAACTATTTTGGTATTGATTTCAAAGAAAGACTGAGTATGATAAACAAATGTTTTGTCGTCAAACGACAGGAACGTGAGGTTGCCAAAACTTAAACATAGATACGTTTAAAGAAGTAGTGTTGTACAACATAGAGTACTATAGGCTAATCCCCTAGACATGCTCGTAAGATATGTCAGACTTATGGACTTGGTGTCAGGTTGTCCTTTTTAAAGAAAGAATTAAATGCTCAAGGTCTTGGACAAAAATTGATGTTTAACTTATGTTGTTCACTGTTAAACATTTTAAGGAAAAGAGAAGTGCTATTTTGAATTATCTATAGTACTTCAAAACTATTGATTCAGTTATTAAAGATATACGATTCATATGATTCAAACCCTATTGTTTACATGAAATTGTCATACTTGATGAGCTAGTTATGCTCACTCTTGCTTTAACCATATGAATACTGTCGACGTCGGGATTTTTATATGTCCCTTTCCGTTACTTGTTCTTTGGTGTTCTCATTTTAGGTGAGATTTGTTTGTAAAAACAAGTGAAAAAGGTCCGACATGTATAATGTCGACGATGGACTGTTAAGAGTCGCAAGTTCGTTTTTTAAATGGTTGTACTAACACAACCGAGAAAAGGTTTGCACATTGGCCCCGTGATGTGACACGGCTAAACGGGTCGGTGAAACCGAGATTCATTAGGGTCCGGGGACTTGGTTATGCGGAGGGAAGGTGTTAGGCACCCCTCGACATCCGTGTTACCACAATAACTGCCTCTTTTTAAGATACTATTATCTGAATGTGTGTGTGTGTGTGGGTCAATGTGCTGTTATTTGGAAGTAATGCGAGGCCTCGTTCGAACCTATATACACAGGGTTTGAATTTATGTAAAAATTCAATTTTTAAGCAAGATATGGCAGTGATGTTTTATAAAATAGGTTTTTCAAACCCTGATACTCAATAGTAATTGAGACCTTTTACACTACCATTTTATTAAGTGTTCAACATGATTGATTTTATTTGACAGATGTGAGGCATCCGTATGAAAATAATGTGCAAAATAATGCCGACTTCCTCGTAGGTATGGAAACCATCTGAGGAAATTCAGACACCGCAGAATAATTTACAAGCTGCTTATAGCTGAAAATGTCCATCATGGGAACCGAATCTAGATTCAATTGGATGAATCTGTGATCACATGATTCCTAGGCGCACAGAATACTGCAATTTATATGAAAGCAGTAAGCAGGTATATATATATACAGACATGATCACCAACCACGAAGCACCTCCATGGGGGATTAGAAAATGTAAATAAAGCTGTTAAAAGCTATCAACCGCCATGGAAGAAACTCCAGGTGGGACAAAATGAAAATAAAGCTGTAAATACGGTCAACCGCCACGAAGGGAACTCTAGGCGGGACAAAATGTAAATAAAACTGTAAAAGCGATCAACTGCCATGAAGGAAACTCCAGGCAGGATGAATATATATATATATATATATATATATATATATATATATATATATATAAAGCGAGTAAACGCACCGGATGTAAAATTTAGGCTCATCGATCAGAGTCCGACCACAGTTCATATATATATATATCAGCGAGTAAACGCTCCAGACCGAAGTCTAGGCTCATCGAACAAAGTTCGACACACAGTTAATATATATATATATATATATATTTATATATATTAAAGCAAATAAACGCTCCAGACCGAAGTCTAGGCTCAATCGAGGCATAACTCGATAATTTTAGTCAATATATATGTATATATATATATATAGACTAAAATGAAACCACGGACCGAAGTTCGGGATAAACCAAGCAACACGACGCTCATCGTGTAGAAGGGTGTGTGCAGAGATGAAGAGAAAGACTCTAAAGTGTGTGAGAAGGCTTACAGCTGACTGCCAAAAAAGACTTCTATATCTTTAGAGTGGGTAAACACTGACTTTTGTAGATACAAAAGGGCTATATATGAGCTCACAAGTGTTTAAAAGGGGAAAGTACACTGTATGGGGTGAGTGCAGAGCAAATTGGACAGGGCTTCCTCGCCTTTTTCTCTTGTAAAATGGGCAGCCCAAGCCCTCTATTTATAAGCAATTTAGTTGCAGGTGTAACAGAGGCAACCCGGGTTGGCCCGGGTTTTTTGGGTCGGGTCGTCTCGAAGTACGTGCACTCAGGCACTGTAATGTCCACTCAAACTTTCAGAAGTGCAATCCGGGCATCTGTTTGAGTTATACAAGACCTATTTTGGACTGCCGTTGTCGAGAGTTGTACGATGGCATGGGATTAGAGTTTGTACGAAGTCATTGAAGATGGGACGATGCCCTTCGGTCTTCAAGCTTCAACTTTTATCCGTTACCCCGCACAATAGTCACTCGAGATTGGTTAGTCTTGTGGGACATTGTTGTGTAGAGATGTTAAGATGACGTGACGTGGCATCATGTTGACAAGATGACGATGTTGCCCCTCACCGGTGTTATCGCCGAATTGGGCTGATAAAGTAGACGTTGCTCAGACTTCGCTGAGATTGGGTTGCTGCAATTGTTGAAGGTCCTCATTGTCACCTTTGAGGTGTGCCTGTCTTCCGATGTTATTTACTTAGGGTTGATACAATGCATCTCTTTGTGGCCTTGAAGATTGAAGTCGGTCGCATTTGAAACAAACATTTACGGGGTTATCGCCAAAACGAAGATTCCTTGGGGTTATCACCAAGGTTGGTGGCTATTCCCATGGTTGGGACTGAGACTGGATACCTCGGGGTTATCTCCGAGATTAATCGGACTTATCCAGTATATGATCCGGTATTGGATCTGCATGCCTCGGGGTTACATCTGAGGTTGGAATTGTTACTCCCAGAATGTGATCCGGGGTTGATGTTGAACTTCCGGTAGTATCCGATATGGATTTGGATTGTCTTTCAGGGTTCTCTCTTAAAAGACGAATCTGTCCTCATGCAATGTTAGTGACAGTAGTACAAAAAATTTTTAGTGTCTACAGATGCCCCTCTTTATCATACTCATGCATGGCGATGCATGGGTAGGACAAAGAATCCTAGACACTTGAAACGCCACAAGATGAACATGGTACTATGGATAGCAACATGATGCAAATGTATGATGCATGTGTACGGGGTTGTAGCCCAACACGCTGGGGATGATTTCTGGCTTCCCGTTGCTTCAACTGGGGATTAGCAATGATGACCTGATTTGATGTGTAATCCGAATCTGTTAGGATGTTGATGTTGGAGTTGTCAGCAAATTCCTGTGTCTTTGCTTATGTCTTGATGCTGAAGATGTACCTCTTATATGTAAGAGATCTGTGGGGATAAAGCTTGATCTGTTTGAGGATGTGTATAACATACTCCATCATATATCCTCTTTGATAACATTGACCTTTCCTGGTTGGTATCGCCAGGATATGTCAAGATCCTATTGGATTTACTGCCAATAGTAAATGTTGTCAGGGGTGCCTGACCTTCGTTGACGTGTACTTCACCGACATGTGAATCAACGGTTGAAAAATCCTGAGGAATATACTGTCAAGGCTGCTTGACCTTCACTGATGTGTAAATCAACGACTGAAACTCTATGGGTAGATTGTCAAGGTTGCTTGACCTCCGCTATCATGTAGATCAACAGGGCATTGCGTTGTGACCCCCGCTGGGGTACCGCTGGGGAAATATGAGCAATCGATTATGAAATCCTCGAATAGCTCTAGAGCTCTGATAGGTTTAATCACTATCGGCTGAGATAACGTCAAGGCTGGTTGACCTTCATTGATATGTGTGTCAACGGCTTGAATGTACATTGTAATTCCCTACTAGGGACATACGTTGTAACCCCTGTCGGGGACTCACATTGTAACCCCCATCGGGGACTCACGTTGTAACCCCCGTTGGGGACTCACGTTGTAACCCCCGTCGGGGATTCACGTAGGGTAACGACCTGGAGTTGGCTGTATCGGACCTGTATAAGGTATTGTCGTATGTGATTTGTGACAACTGAGATCATCGACAGGGTATACCTTGTGTTTAGGTGACTACCAATGAGTGATGTGCATATTCAAAGTCTCATCTGAGAAGACCAGGATTGTATGCTATTTTGCTCAATCGCGTGGCATTTTTATTCCTGATTTGACCTTTCTAGTTCGTAAAAACTCCTTTGCAACTCAAACTGGACCGAGCCGGAGGGGTGGGACCCATTCTTGCTATCTCTTTTGATAGGCCTCTGTTAGTAGAAGGGCATCTCTGCCCCATTTCCCTATATTTATAGTTGTACAGAGCTGATGTATTAGATGATGATATACTTAGGAATGTATGCACTATTTTTTCCATTCCCTATATCATATTGCCATCCATTATGCATATGTATGTATGTCTAGAGATATTCAGCATTGACCCCTGGATGGTCTTATGACACGGCTCGTACAGATGTCTTCTTCGACAGTTAGCCGTATAGATCATACCCCACCGTCAGTGGTGGTATTGGGTATGCGATCGTGGTATGATAGCATGCCACCACCAGACAGGGTGACTGTAGATCAATTGCTGCAGCATACCATGAATTTATTGATGTTTCAGGTTCCCGCAGGGTTTATAGACGGGATGCTAGAGCATTGGCTACCGGATTGGTAGGTATTCTGATTTGGTACCCATGAGTTGACTCCTACTTTGGAGGAGTATGCACGTTTGACGATGCTGCCATTAGACAGACCTTGCGTGCATCTGGATTTGGGAGACATGAGTAGACGATTCATGACTCTCACAAGATTGCGTGCAGGACGAGCTAACATCTAGCCACGTGATATCCCAGCATTTTCTGTACGACAGATTTGGCTCGGAGGATAGCTATTCATGACATTCCGGGGATTTCACCGCACCGGAGGACCACTGGCGTTTGGCCAGAGTTGATGTACTATTGATGTGCATACTGTCGTATGTCTATATGCCACGATATATGGACAAGATAGACATTGGTGTCATCATGGCTATGAGAGCTCTTAGAGAGGGTCGTACCATTATACCTATGATTGTAGTAGATACCCTGCGGTCAGCGTCTTATTGTTGCATTTATCCTACAGGAGTGTTCACTGGGAGTTCGGTCATGCTTTATGTGTGGTTTATGTCACACTTGAGACTGGTTGGTACCCTTAGACGGCGTGGGTATTGGTTCACCCATGATGTAGCCATGTCATACTCCTTTCAGCCGTCAGAGTGTATAGATGCTCTGTTCTGGTCCATATTTTTGGTAGATATCAGAGATCCATTCAGCATATCACCGTGCTCGGGGCTTTGCTCACCATACAGCTTCATTACTCATGCTCCGGGCATGGACTTCCTCCCTCTGGCTGGATTGAGGGGTGTGACTATGTATCACCCACTAGTCGTGATGTCGCAGTTCGACTAGTTCTAGGATTTTCATCCTTTCGAGGGGGCGATAGGTTAGTGTTCAGCTTCCCGATATCTCTCAGCAGAGGACCGATCCCGTGTGTATTCTTGTTGGGATCAGCGTGAGATAACTTCTTTTTCTGTCAGTTATCCAAGTTGTTCTGCAGAGTATTCCGCATAGATGGAGATAGAGATTTTTTTTCGGCTGCAGCAGTATTTACAGTACCGGATAGCGAGTCAGATGATGTAGAGCCCATGGAAGACATCGATACCTACATCGAGGAGGAGCCGGCTGCTGGGTTTCCAACATTTCTCCCGAATTCTCCCAGTACCAGTACTGTTGTGATTCAGCACTTAGCACAGTACCTAGAGCAGAGTCTTCATCTGATGACCTTTGAGAGGGATCAGGCTCGATCTATGATGTTAACTGCCCTTGATGGGAGAGATCCAGCTCTATTAGAGAGAGACGAGGCATTAGATCGCAGGGATGCCACTGTTGTTGAGCGGGATGAGGCCAGATCAGCCAGAGACGCAGTGATAGTTGAATGGGATAGTGCCATATCTGCCCGGGATGTAGCCGTCACAGATTGTACTGCCGTGAGCTCCCTTACCATTGGCATGATTGCAGAGATGAGCGCATATATTGATGATCATATGGTCACCATGCAGATGGCTGCAGATCTGTTGAGTCGTGTGGATATTCTCGTACAGGAGACCACAGCTTCGCCTCCTTCTTCTGAGAGGGACGCCATGTTGGGCTTATTAGCTCGCATATACCCTGACTTGTAGATGAGCTTGTATTTACCTACACAGACTAGCTTAGCCATTTTGCCATGTACAGTTTACATTGTATATATCAAACAACATTATATATACGACAGAGAAATATATTTTTGGATCACTTCCCTTTTAAATATGCTTTGCTGCTTGCTTGATATTTTGCTCTTTGCTTGAGGCTTGTGATCTTAATATATTCTGAATTCCTCCTGGGTGGATGGACATTGAGTTGTCTCTGGATAGTTCAGAATGGATCATCGATCTGTATGTATCCCTACCATCTTTGGTGTCTTGGGACTGATTTCTGGATGGAAATGTGGAGAGGAGTGTGGCTTTCCTCTCTGAGATTGACCGCACCATAGATGGTCGCCTGTACTTCTATTTAGGAGAAGCCTAGTTAATTCCATCTCTTATGGATTGGTGTTGCTCTTCAAGGTATGACCGCAGCTTAGACGGTCGTCGAATCTTCTATTTGGGAGGAGTTCAGGTAATTCCATCCCTTTGGTCTGAAGCCAAATGAGATGTAGTGGATTGAAGGATGATCCCAGTACCAGTTGACAATGGTTTGAGTTTTGGTAGGGGGTGAGACCGCACCATGAATGGTTGCCTACGTACTCCTATTGAAGAGGAGATCAGGTCTGCGTAGTTCGAACCTAGTATAAGAGGTTCAACGCTGTGTATGGCAGAAATGGTGTAGGAATGTTTTTGGTTGTTTTTGTTTTATTGTGATCGGGCCATATGACAAGGTTGCCTACGTACTCCTATTGAAGAGGAGATTAGGTCGACGTAGTTCGCCCCTCAAGGCGAGAAGAAAAGCGCAATCCCATGTGCAGGTCAGATTGCGGGGAGGAGAAAGTTTAATCCTAGGTTGAGGATAAACTGTAGGTATGAGAAGTTTGATCCCATGTATCGGTAGCCAAACTGCAAGTGCGAGAGGTTAAATCCGCGGTGGGATGACCTCAGTCGTAGGAACGCAAAGGAGAGCCAGACTGCTGGCTTGAAATGTATGTTTCCCTGAGGGACAAAGTGTAGGAAAGTTGTAGGTGATAAAGGGTTAAAGAACTGGAATGACTGGTGATCTGATGGTCCGACACTGTGGTGTGTTCATGAATTACTTCGACATATAGTCTTTGTTTCACACGTCGTCCAGAGTTGATGAGTTGTGGAAATTCATCGTCGTCCATTTCTTGCAATCTGAGAGCGCCTCTTGTCAATACTTCCTTGACAATAAACGGGCCTTCCCAGTAAGGAGCGAATTTTCTTTTAGCCTGATCTTGGTTGTTAAGAATCTTCTTCAAAACCAAGTCATGTTGTTTAAACTGTCGTAGCCGGACCTTTTGGTTGTAGGATCGAGGCGATCTTTCTCGATATATAATCCACCATGGAAGATAGCCGCGGTTCGCCTTTCATCTATTAGAGATAATTGGTGATACCTGTCTTGTACTCATTGGTCTTCATCCAGCTGAGCGTCTATCAACACTCTGAGGGATTCCATTTCAACTTCTATGGGGAGTACTGCTTCCATCCCATAGGTTAAAGCGTAGGGGTTCTGTAGGCTAATTGAGTTAGAGGCAATAGGTCAGGCCAATTTTTGTGGTTGGCGGACATCTTTTGCATAATCTTCTTGATGTTTTTGTTAGCCGCTTCAACCGCACAATTCATCTTTGGTCGATAGATGACAGAGTTGAGATGTTTGATGTGCAATTTACTGCATAATTCCTCCATCATTTTTTTTTGAGGTTATTGGCATTGTCTGACACAATCACCTCTGGTTGTCCGTATCGACAAACGACATTGTTTCTGATGAAAACAATGATGACTTCTTTAGTAACCCTGGGGAAGGAGGCTACTTCAACCCACTTGGTGAAGTAGTCGATCATGGTGAAGATAAATCGGTGACCATTACTGGCTTTAGGCTCGATGGGCCCGATAACGTCTATTCCCCACATTGAGAAGGGCCAAGGTGAACTCATATTGTGTAGTTCCCGTGGAGGGGCATGTATAACATTCCCATGAATCTGGCACTGATAGCATCTCCTGACGTGGTCATTGCAATCAGCTTTGAGAGATAGCCAATAATGTCCCGTCCTGAGGACTTTTTTGACAAGGAGGGAGCCACTCATGTGGGGGCCACAGACTCCACCATGGGTTTCATCAATAAGCCTTTGGGCTTGATCTTTGTCTAAACATCTGAGGAGACCTAGTCCTGTATCTCTTTTGTAGAGCGCATCTCCACTCAGGTAGAATTTCATAGCAAATCTATGGATCTGCCTTTTCTCAGTCGGGCTCGCCTCAGCGGGTGTAGATCCATCTCGTAGATATTCCTTGATATGCTGATACCAAGGATGTTGGATGGGAGGTAGCTCATCCGATACTTCTCCAACGTAATTCCCATAGGCTGGGGCCTTATGCGAGAAATGTGATGCTGATGCTCAAGTGTTCCTTATGCGATCGATATGCGAATCAAGGAGGCCAAAGTTGCTAATACGTCCGTAAAGTCATTCCTATTACGAGGAATGTGTAGAAAGGAGATTTAGCAAATGTAGTTCCTTGGTTTGATAGATTCCGATGGATTGTCTGATTACCAACTTCGAATCTCCAAAGACAGTTAACCGCCTGATGCCCATTGAACGGGCAAGTTTTAGCCCCATGAGACAGCCTTCATACTCAGCCATATTGTTGGTGGCCGACAAACTGTAATTTGACTGACAACGGATATCTGCTCCCGTGCAGTATACTAGAACCGCTCCACTCGTAACCTTCCATATTAATGACTCTATTAAAATACATCTTCCATGATTGGCGCGTATCACACTGATGATGTTGGTGCACTGTCATTACTCCTTCATCGGGGAAAAATGTTTCCAAGGGTTTGAAATCCCCTGAAGGTGCGGCGGCCAGTTGATCCGCGATTCCTTGACCTTTGATGGAATTTTGAGTCACATATACGATGTCAAATTGTTGTAGGATCAACTGCCATCTGGACAACCAATAATTTAACATAGGTTTGTTGAACATATACTTGAGAGGATCCACACAGGATATGAGATGGGTTATGTGACCATGGAGGTAATGCTGTAACCTCATGGAAGCCCATGCTAAAGCACAATACATTTTTTAATCAGAGTGTACTTGTGTTCACTGCAGCTGAACCTTTTGCTAAGGTAATAGATAGCTCGTTCTTGGCCTATATCGTCTTTCTGTCCCAGCATGCAGCCCATGGCATTGTCACTTACGGACAGGTACATGAATATGGGAACATCATCCTTGGGTGGTACCAAGATGGGAGCTTTGATTAGCTGTTTCTTGATTGTGAGGAAGGCATTTTGACACTCATCATTCCATTTCATGGAGGAGTTCTTCCTTAATAGCTTGAAGATTGGCTCACACGAGTTCTTTGTGAGTTAGAGATAAACTCGCTAATGAAGTTGATTCTTCCAAAAATCCCGTATTTCCTTTTACGTAGAGGAATGGGCATTTCGGTGATGGCTTGGATTTTGGCCGGATCCACTCAATCCCTTTGTGGCTGACTAGAAATCCTAGCAACTTGCCTGATTTAACGCCAAAGGCGCACTTAGCTGGATTCAACTTCAAGTTGTACTTATGCAATCTGTTGAACAACTTTCTGAGATGGTCTATATGGTCATCCTCCTTCCGAGACTTGACAATGATGTCATCCACATAGATCTTGATCTCTTTATGCATTAAGTCATGGAAAAGAGCCATCATAGCTCGATGATAGGTGGCTCCGGCATTGATGAGGCCGAATGACAACCGTCTATAGCAAAAGGT
Organism: Panax quinquefolius; assembly: GCA_020205615.1. Classification (NCBI taxonomy): domain Eukaryota; kingdom Viridiplantae; phylum Streptophyta; class Magnoliopsida; order Apiales; family Araliaceae; genus Panax; species Panax quinquefolius. The sequence continues at coordinate 59,771,412 of CM035171.1, read as the reverse complement.
TCCCCAAGGAATGATGAAAGCATTTTTCTCACAATCTTCCTGAACAACCATGATCTGATGATACCCCGCAAAACAATCAGCAAAGGAGTACATGTCGTATTACGCAGTATTGTCAATGAGAATGTGGATAAATGGCACGGGAAAGCTATCTTTTAAGCAAGCTTTGTTCAAGTCCCGGTAATCCATGCAAACTCTCACCTTCCCTCTAGGTTTAGGCACGGGAACAATGTTGGATATCCATTCAGGATATGTAGACACCATTATGATGCCAGCTTGAAATTGTTTGGCAATTTCATCTTTCACCTTTAAACTCCATTCAGGTTTCAATCGCCTAAGCTTTTGCTTGACTGGCTTAAATCCCTCTTTAAGGGGAAGGCGATGAAGGACAATGTCAGTGGACAAACCCACCATGTCTTTATGAGACCATGCAAACACATCCTGGAATTGGGTTAATAGCGTAACCATGTCATTCCATTGGTTTGGGGTAAGGTCTGAACCAATCTGGATTAACTTAGGGCTTTCTAAGGTTCCAAGATTGAAAGAAGTGGTTTGATCAAGTTTGGGTTTAGGTTTGTCTTTGACCCATTCTTGAATTTCTGGAGGCACCTCAATGTCATCCGGTATATCCATCGAGGCTGAATTCATCTCTACATCAAAGGTACAATCCTTGTGGAGAAGAAGCACCGTATCAGCAAGTACATGCACATCTAAATTCATAGTCCTGAAACAAAATATGCTTTCACTTAGTACATATGAAATGTGTTGATCATACACAGTGTTAGTATATACTGGCAAAATAAATTGCTTATACTGTACAGAAAAGTAAGTAGTTATTATATCTACAGGGCAGAAATAGTTTCTGCCCGCTTTACCCTTGACGTCCATTGCAAGGAATGTTGTTCCAATTGGCAAGGGAAAAGTCCGGGTGGACCGCAGTGATGGAGGGATTGTCATCATCCTCTCTGTCCCAAATGATGGCCATTACGTCTGGGCAATCATCGTCTGGGGTGTATCTGTTGGTGTGTTCATCATGAACCATGATGTGTATACCGGTCATCATTCGTATGACGTCTTGCTTGATTCTTCGTTCCTCGTCTTCCACTGCGGGATTTGGAACAAAGATTTCTTTTTCTTTCACCAGTACCGGCTTGGGAAATAACATAGCCATTACATTGGCTGGCACCTTTACAGGAGGTTGTGCGGACTCAGAGTTTGAAGGCGAAGATGAACGCCGCATAGTTGAAGCTGAAGGAATCTGCTGATGCTTATGAGGATTCCTGTGAGTAGAACTAGCAGAATATCCTAGCCCAGCTGTTCTAATTTGCTTGGTTAATCCAATTGGATATTTGATACCCTGGTAATCTTTACCCAACCCTTGTCCCGGTTTATGACCCAACGACAACATTTCTTGAGTAGCCGACATTACTTCGGCAAAAATCTTGGGTTCGCGCAATGGCGCTCCAATAGCATGGTATTGGGTATTGCTTATTTCCAAAGCATGAAAACTGACTGGTTCAACATCCGCATTGGCATTGATGAACGATATGTCCCCGTGTTGAGGATACTCTGGTTCAGCGTTGACCATGACCAGGCTATTATTGATAATGTATTTTAATTGTTGATGAAGGGTGGAGGGGACTGTTCCAGCCATGTGAATCCATGGTCGTCCCAGGAGCAAGTTGTATCCCAAATCTATCGTGAGCACATGGAAAGATACGCAGAATGTGTGAGGACCAATTTCGATTAGCAGCTCAATTACTCTGACCGAATTTCGCCGGGCTCCATCAAAAGCTTTGATGATAGTATGGCTACTCCAAATTCGGTTGAGATTGATATTCATCTTCACCAAGGTAGAATATGGGCAGATATTCAGAGAGGAACCTCCATCTATTAAGACTACAGCTACCATATATCCGGAGGACAAGACTGCAATGTGCAACGGCTTGCGATAATGGACCGGGTCCCTTCAGCGGTATGTCATCATCATCATCGATGAAGGATATCACATTGTTGTTGAAAATTTGATCAACCAGATGTTGAAACTTTTCCGTATCCACTGATGTCGGGAGATAGGCTTCTTCTAAAACCTTTAACAAGACCTTCCGGTGATTCTCAGAAGTTAGGACCAAGTCCAAAATTGATATTTAATGCGGAGCTTCTTTCAAGCTTAAAACCACCATAGCTTCATTATGACCCACATCGCGGAGGAATTTTTCAATCTTCTCCTTGGGTATTTTCCCCTTTGATTTGGTGGTGGGCTTCATCACCCAGTGGGGAAGATACAATGGATTTTCCTTCGACACTATAGCAGTTATATGTGAGGTGGATCCTTCACCTTCTCCATAATTCCATGGAACTGTGTGCAAACTAACAATAGGATATTGTGCTCTGCACGGTAAGTTGATTGGCTCGGGAGCGGCCACTTTCAAAGGATTGTTGCCTCCCTTGAGTTGAATTGTTGGCGTTGTGAGTAATGTATTAATCCCATCAGTTTAAGTGGATATGACTGCTACCAAACTTTTCAACTTAGTAGGGCCTGCATTCTCACTTGCACGTAACACAGTATCGTCGTGCGCTAGGAGCAGGACACCACTGTCGATTAGACTTTGAATTAGGTTGCGGAGTGCCCATCATTCTTCAGTACTGTGACCGCGAGACTGGGAATGATATTGACACACTCCATCAGAGTTGTACCATCCCAAACGGGGGTTGATTGGAGGTAGAAGGGAACTGATCCTTCTTTCATTGATTAACATATGAAAGATTTCCTCCATAGGTTGGCCCAGATAGGTGAATTCCCTTTTGTTGGCAAAATCCCGACGGGCTTTGGCATTTGCTCTCTTTATCACTTTGTCTTCCAGCATTTCATTTTCTGAAAGTTATGAGGGAATATTCATGACAATAGGTAGGAGACTGGCATGCTCCTGACTGATTAACTGACGAGTCATTTGATGCTGATAAGTCACCAGTTCTGCCAATTGCTCAATTTGCTTGCAGAGAGCTTTCATCTTTCGTTCTATTGTGAACTAGAACTTGGCATAATCCCATCTGTCATCACCGTCTTTGAGGGTCTAGGAAGATTCACAGCTGAAATTAGAACTCTGTCCATTGCTCCAATTAATCATGTTGACCTCTTCTTCTTTGGGTTGAGGAAGAGGGTTGTCTTGAACATGAGGTTGATCTGGTTTGGTGACCACGATCTCTCCATTGTCTATCAGGTCCTGGATCTTATGTTTCAAGGCCCAACAATCCTGAGTATCATGTCCAGGTGCCCCGGCATGATAAGCACATTTCCTAGCAGCATTGAAACCCCGTCCATTAGGGCTGGCTGGTGGAAGAAGATGCGTAATATTTTTCTGTGTTGTCAAAAGATTTAAAATGTTCTCGAGGGTATCCCCTAAGGGTGTAAACACTCGAGGGTGTTTGACTTCTCCACCTTTTGGTATTGGAGGGTTTACAGACTGTGCTTGAAAGGGAGTGTAGTTTCTCCTTTGAATAGGCATGTTACGATTGCCTTTTGCCCTCGTAGTATCGTGGAACATCTTCTTCTTTCTTTTTATGGACCCTCCGGGGGTTGTTCCCATAATTTCCAGATTGGATGTGATCAGCAACAGCTTTGAGTGCAGCTAGGTCTTGAATCTTTTCGGACTTCAATCACATCTCAGCCTTCTCCCCATGTTTGACTATTTTAGAAAATGGTTTGCCGATGCCGGCTAAAAATCTCTCATAGAAGGGAGCTTCTTGTATGTCTATGAAAGTCATGACCATTTCTGATTCTGTCATGGAAGGACTAACTTGGGTAGCCAAACGTCTCCACCTTTGAGCATACTCTCTGAAAGACTCGTTAGACTGTTTCTTGATCTTGGTAATTTGATACCGATCAGGAGCCATCTGAGTTTGAAAGCTGTATTGATTGAGGAAAGCATGTGCTAGCTCTTCCCAGCTATGGATCTTTGAATTGTCTAATCTTGTGTACCACGACCGGGCTTCTCCAGTTAGACTTTTCTGGAACAATTACATTCTAAACTTTTCGTCCTCTGCATAAGATCCAAGTTCTCCAATAAACACCTTTAAATATGTGTATGGATCTCCTAACTCGTCATATTTTTCAAAGTCAGGAGTTTTAAATTTTTCTGGATAATGAACACTAGGAAAAATACACAGATCAGCATATGAAACACTCCCGTGTGTTCCAATTCCTTTGATAATGCAAGGGTTTCTTCCATTTGGAGGACTTTCTTTTTGATGTCACCGATGTCTGGATCTCCGGTGGGATGGGCGACGACATCATGAGTTTTGTTGGTCGATCAAATCAGTAGTTCGGTATGGTAATAACCGGATTTTCCTTGTGTGGAGGATTCAAATGTATGGGTATTTTTGGACCCCGATTAGACGGTGTAATTCTTTGAGTAGAAACGACCAAATCAGTAATTTGCTTGCTTAATTAAATCCGAATTCTTTGTGAGAAATCGGATTAAGTTCATCCAGTCGGATGACGACACATGATTATTTCGTAGGCTGTTGCCTTTTTGGACTTTGAATGGGTAGTAGGTCCGATTGATTCCCTGCGAAAGACTTGCATAGTTTAGTCTTTAGGGAATGTGTATAATAACGTGTTATGTGATGTGTCTATTTTAGGAATTTTATCCTGCAAAACGGATGTCAGCTGTTTGTAGCATGTTTTAAAATATGTCTGTGTACACATTTCTTCATATTTCTCATTACATGGAGATATATATGGAATGTAATTACAAGTAATTGTGTTTACAAGTAATTTGAAATGAGAGCATGAAGCGACTTTCCTCCATTTTGTGTTTATCAGAGGCTGACCAATCTTAGGTTACTCTCGCGGCTTTTTGGCATGAAGGTTCCCAAATCATCGCAATCTACTTGACGGGAAGTTAATCCGGTCTTTCAACTGGAGCGAATTTGGGTGGTGCCTTTCCTGAGCCTCGGAGAATTAGTCTTCTCACGAGTCCAATAATCAAACACCGACGAGATAGCCTCCTGGTGGAGGGACCACACAACATGCATTCACATACATCGCGTCTCACCGTATGAAAATGATGACATATGCGAAACACTAATATCACAAGCAGATATGGTGCGAAGCACTAATATCACAAGCAGTTATGGTGCGAAGCACTAAATGCAATCAGGAAATGCATTCGTACACATTCATTAAATGTAAATGCAGCATTCACACATAAGTAGATAATAGTTTTTGAAAAGATTGTAATAGCGGCTTAAGTCCTCTTACTGGAGTCCCCAGCAGAGTCGCCACCTGTCGACGTCTGGATTTTTAGATGTCCCTTTCTGTTACTTGTTCTTTGGTGTTCTCATTTTAGGTGAGATTTGTTTGAAAAAACAAGTGAAAAAGGTTTGACATGTATAATGTCGACGATGGACTGTTAAGAGTCGCCAGTTGGTTTTTTAAATAGTTGTACCAACACAACCGAGAAAAGGTTTGCACATTGACCCATTGATGTGACTCTACTAAACGGGTCGGTGAAACCGAGATTCATTAGGGTCCGGGGACTTGGTTATGCGGAGGAAAGGTGTTAGGCACCCCCCGACATCCATGTTACCACGGTAACTGCCTCTTTTCTAGAAACTATTGTCTGAATGTGTGTGTGTGTGGGTCAATGTGCTATTATTTGGAAGTAGTGCAAGGCCTTATTCGCACCTATATACACAGGGTTTGAATTTATGTAAAAATTTAATTTTTAAGCAAGATATGGCAGTGATGTTTTATAAATTAGGTTTTTCAAACCCTGATGCTCAATAGTAATTGAGACCTTTTACACTTCCATTTTATTAAGTGTTCGGCTTGGTTGATTTTATTTGACAGATGTGAGGCATCCGTACGAAAATAATGTACAAAATAATGTCGACTTCCTCGTGGGTATGGAAACCATCTGAGGAAATTCAGACACCACAGAATAATTTACAAGCTGCTTACAGCTGAAAATGTCCATCACGTTGTTGGACCACAATACTGCCACTTTCAATCAAATTTTAAATTTTATGCTTTAAGGACCAACAATCTTGTGTATCGTGTCCTGGAGACCCTGAGTGTTAAGCACATCTTTGGCTTGGATTGTATCTTTTGCTCCCTGGTTCCAGAGGTGGAGCCAGTTTGATAATTTTTCTTGTGATCCAATAATATCGCCAATACATTTTCAAAGGAATCGCCCAGTGGAGTGAACACCCGATTTTTCGTTCTTTCAAATTTTTTCTTCCTGTATTGGCATTGGTAAAATGCAGCCTGTTGCTGAAATGACAGTTTGTCTTGCTTTTACCAAATGGGGGAACTGTAGGTTGGTCTCCTAGCTTTCCCCTATGAAACAAGGGATACATCTTCATTTCCTTTATCGAGTACCCTCTTGGGATCGCTCGCATACTTGCCAGTCTGTATATGCTCGGCGATTGCTTCCAAGGTAGTGAAATCTTTAATCTTGCCTGCCTTCAGGCCCATCTATGCCATTTTGCCATTTTTGATCATTTTTGAGAATGGCTTTCCTATGCCTGCTAGGATTCTCTCATAGTAAGGCGCCTCTTGAATGTCTATGAAAGTCAACACCATTTCAATTTCTGTCATTGATGGAATGATTTGTGCTGCTAGACGTCTCCACCTTTGGGCATATTCTTGGAAAGACTCAGTACTTTGTTTTTTGACTTTAGACACTTGGTATCGATTCAGTGTCATTTATGACTGAAAACTGTATTGATTGAGAAAGGTGTGGGCTAATTCTTCTCAGTTGTGGATTTTGGCATTGTCAAGTCGGGCATACCAGGCTTTAGCCTCTCCAGTGAGACTCTTTTTAAAAAGTTGCATTCTGAGGCTTTCATCTTTAGCATAAGACACCAGTTCGCCAATGTACACTTTTAGGTGCGTATAGGGATCGCCTGCTCCATTATACTTTTCAAACTCTGGGATTTTGAATTTGTCAGGATATCGAGCCCCTGGGAATATTCAGAGATCTGAATAGGTGACACTTCCATAGTTTCCAGTCCCTTTGATTGACCGGATGGTTTCCTCCATTTGTTGGACTTTCTTTCTTATATACCCAATTTCTCGATCATCCCTGAGTTTTGTGATTTTAGGGGTTTTGTTGGTTCCTTTATTGGAATGAGGTTCATGTATATGGGTTTCCATCTTTTTGCCAATACCCTAACTGCCCCCTAGTGTGAATGACTCTGGTTGAGTAGGCATTGTCTGTCCTCGAGTGTTTTTATCTTTTTCTTTTAGAAAGACAACCAATTCTGATATCTGATTCCTTAATCCTTCGAACTCCTCTCGAGAGACAGGAGTAGGATCAACTGGGGCACGTGTAGCCATGTCTGACTGTGGGCTTAATGCCTTTTTTGACTTTGAACGGGAAACATGACCAATTGCTTCCCTATAAAAAGACTTATGTGGTTTAGTCTTAAGAAATGTAGAAATGTTACATGATATGTGATGTGTCCATTTTAGGAGTATTATCCTGCAAAACGGATGTCAGTTTGACAAGATAGCATGACAGGTTTTGATATAAAAGGGAATACATGTACACATATTACTTTATACTTTCCATTACATTGAGATTGAAATGGAAATGAAATTATAAGTAATTAAAATGGAAAGGTATGAAGATACTTTCCTCTGCGTTTGGTTTATCAGAGGCTAACCTATCTTAGGCTACACTCGCGGATTTTTGGCATGAAGGTTCCCAGACCATCGCAATTTTCTTGACGGGAAGATAATCCGATCTTTCAACTAGAGAGAATCTAGGTGGTACCTTTCCTGAGCCTCGTTGGAATTAGTCTCCCTACGAGTCTAGTAATCAAACACCGACAGGATAGCCTCCTAGTGGAGGGACTACACAACATACATTCACATACATCGCGTCTCACCGTATGGAAATGATGACATGTGTGAAGCACTAATATCACAGGCAGATATGGTGTGAAGCACTAAGTTCAGTAAGTAAATGCATTAGTAGACATTCATTCAAATGTAAATGCAACATCCACGCACAAGCAGATAAAAGTTTTGAAAAGTTTGTAAATAGTGGCTTAAGCCCTCTTACTGGAGTCCCCAGCAGAGTCGCCACCTGTCGACGTCGGAATTTTTATTTGTCCCTTTTTTAGTTCTTGTCTTTTGGTTTTCTCATGTTAGGTGAGGTTTGTTTGAAAAAACTAGTTGTGAAAAGGTCTGACATGTATATATCAATGATAAGTAGGTTTTTTACCTACTTATCTGGTATCTATTACTTGAATTAGTTGCTTAAACCTATGTTTCTTAGTTACTTTTCATACATTTTTATGTTATTTTGTAGGCTATGACATAACATTGGCATGAAGAAGCAAGGAAAAGCAATTCGGACATCTTTTGGACTAAAATATGCAAACAAATACAAGAAAGGGAGATTGTAGGGATTTTAACACCACATTGGATGCATGTTCTTGGCTTGGAACTTGGATTATACTGTAGATCTTGTTCTTAGCTTTCCGAAACATCTTGAATCATCCCAATCGGAGTTCGGATGCGAGAGTTATGGCCTTTTTATCAACGAAGATCAAAGTTAAGAATTCTCGTGCTTGTAATTTACACAACATCTAATTCAATCTCGATTTTGATCTTGTTTCGACCATAATTTCTCAAATCTCAAAGACTGAAAGTTGTAGAGCTCTTCGATAGCTTCGATTTGATAGGTCGCGGGCCGCGTAACTCCTCCCAGATCAAACGTTATGGCCGTTTTCCCAAAGGACGTCAGAACAGAAAAGGGACCCCCGCCGGGGTGGGCTTTTCCTTCACAAAATCCCAGCTGGGGCGGGCATACCAGTTGCAAATAAGGCCCCTAGCCTACCGGGGCAATCCCTTTACAAGTATAAACCCCCGCCGGGGCAGGGGTACACATAGAAAAGGCAAATTTTGTCCAAATTTGAGTCCGGGAAGGATTGGTTCGATCTGATTGACTCAAGGACTTCTAAGAAGACTTAAAGACATATAAAGAGACTTATAAAATGAGGAGAATCATAAGGATTAGAGTAGAGATTAGAGGGGAGAGAGGATTCCATTAGATTAGATTAGAGTAGAATAGGAGTAAACACTAGTTCTTATTAGATTTAGAGATCGAAGCAACTTGGAGACCATTGAAGATTCAAAGTAGGAGCGAGGAGGGAGTTTCAAATCTATAGACAATAGATTCTATCTTCTCAACATCTTCTGTCTTTGTCTTTTATTATTTATTCAATTGTGGATTCTTAGTTTTAATTCAATAATTATGAACTAATTCTTTGTTTGAGATTACAATGGATCTTATTGTGTAGTTTATTTTAATATGCTACGCTATTAATTATTATGTTCTATTGTGAAGTTTGTCTATTGTGATTTGGACTTAATTTCATAATTGTCTAGCTAACAATTACCATGATAATCTATATGAACTCGAGAGATGAAGTTTAGATTTAGATCTAATCATAATAGCATGTGATTGTGTTTTCTGCATGACGTTGGAATACATAATTCATGTCTAGGATAGAGATATACCTAACATCGCATGTAATCTTATAGAGAACTTGTGCTTTAAATCATTTTTAATTGTAATTCATATAGAGATATAGTGGATTAGTTAATTAGGGTGTCTTGCTTAATTCTATCATCTGTGGATTTAAGTGAGTATGAGTATTATGCATCGAGAGGTGGTTTTATTTGCTTTAGTGTTCTTAATTAACAATTCAGGATAGAAAATAATTTTTGAGAAGTGTGTTAACTTAAATGAAGCAATAAGTGAAGTTGTGATCTTAAATCTCCATAATTTGATTTTTAATTAGTGGTAATTAGAATTAGTTTACTTATAAATTTAAATTCATTCGTTTAAATAAGATTGAGTTGGTTACGGGTTAGTACTTTGTGATTTTTATTAAACAAATCCTCATGGGAACGATACTCTACTTTCACTTTATTACTTGTTGACCACATATACTTGCGCGTTGTGCGTAATTAGATTTTACCCAACAAGTTTTTGGCGTCGTTGCCGGGGAATTAGTTAATATTTTTTTGCCAATATTAGCTTCAATCAAATTAGTCTTAATTTAAACATTTTTTTCCTTTTTATTTAATTATCTTCCTATTTTTCTTTCTTTTCAGGTACTATGGGGGAATTTAATTATCAATGGCCGTATACGAGAATGACTCAGCCAAAGGGAGCGGGGATTGATGGTATCAATGCATTTTCTGTATTATCAGCACAGCTTGAGACACTTTCGAGGAGGTTGGACGTTGCTGTAGCCCAACGTAATCGAAGGATAGCAGTTAATTGTAATTTTTGTGCTAGTAATCATCCGGGTCATCAATGCACTGTTAGTTTTGGGCTGGGACAACACGGTGGTGAATACCTAAACGATTATACATATGCTAATTATCATCAAGTTTGGGGGTATCACCTGGATTCTTCAGGGAGCTACATTTATGATAACCAATATTACGCTCCAAATCCATCATACACACCGGAATTTTCATGTCCACCTCCATTGCCACAAGAAGAAAAGCCAGATCCGAGGGATGTAATATTGAAGGGCATATCAAACCTAGAGGAGATGAGGATTAGCCAAGATCTGTCAACCCAAAATTTTAATAATCGGATGGAATAACTCGTTACTACCGCAACCAATGGTCCTCAATACATAGCTTCCGAGACTGAAACAGAAAATTCAAGGTTGGGGGAATTATTGTCCAAGTTCATAGAAGACGAGGAGAAGATGAGTAATCAAGCGAGGTCAAATCAAAATCTTACGAATCAGATAGAGCAAATGACCAAAGCCGTAAGCAACCTTCCTCCAAACACTTGGCTTTATGACATAGATGACAAAATTGACGAAGAACCTGAACCAAATCTGCAACTGGATGAGCCACAAGATATTGAAAGTGTGGAGACAATTTGGGATAATGAAATAGAGGTCGACGAAGATCTAAATGGGTCTCCACCACAGATTAAAGAGTCAGTCAAATTTACAAAATCATGCCCACTTGGTAGTCATGTCGTCGACGAAGCTCTTGATGACATAAGAGCATTTATAATTTTGAATCCATGGTGGGACGAGAAAGAGAAGATAGACGAAGAGCCCATTATGTGTGACAAGCTTCCATGCCCCAAAGTGATCACATACACAATGGATAAAACACCTAGCCTTGGGACGTTCTTGATTGAGATCATAACAAATCAGAGCAAGCTAGGTGACTTTGATGCATTGGCCTTCGCCCGTGGGAACCTCCAAATGGACAATTCTTTACTGATGGATGGAGGGTTCCTCAATTATCGAAGATGAATTGGATAGCGTTGACCAGGAAAAGTCTGGCTGAAGGACTATAAATCAAGCGCTAACTGGGAGGCAACCCATGAATTTTTATATTTATATGCTTTACTAGTTTATTTAGTAGATATGAATTAATTTGCTTATTAAGTTCTCTTACCAATCCAAGTGCTATTCTAATCCATATTGTCTTTCTTAATTGCAGGTATTGGAGGTTCAATGGACATGCAGAAGATTATGAAAAAGTTATTCAAGTCTAATTCAAGTGTGGTGCCAATTTGTTCCATGTGCCTAATCTATTCTCCAAACTTAGCGGACAAGGGGGAGGATTGCTATATTTTCAGGGAACTCCTCTGCTTTACTTTTTTCTATTTCAGCCATTGAGGACAATGTCTAGTTTAAGTTTGGGGGCATTTTAGTGTCGTATTGCATATAGTTAGTTATTTACATTATAGTTCCTATAGTTACATTTAGTTTTTACATTCAGTTTCTTTAAAAAAATGAAAATTTTCAAAAATAGTAGTCAGTTTACTATGTTTATATAGCATTTAGTACTTCTTGCATAAGTCCAGCTGTGACGCCCCCAAAACAGGTATGCATCACCCATTCTGAGTCGCCAATACATGCTACAAAATTCAAATACAACTTAATTATACAACAGTCGTGTAAAATACGACAAAACACAATCTTAGAGTTTTAATACGTATATTGTCCTCTAGATGGTATACAAACTCAATGAAGTCCTCATTAATTTTATTATCACACTATTTCATAGAATAATGAGGACTACTAATGATATCATCTCAGACTGTCACTCCATTCCCGGACTAGTCCCGGCTACGTTCTCATTTCCTGAAGAGAACAATGAAAGAAAAATGGTGAGCTCAACTAGCCCAGTAAGAAATATTATGACTAAGATAATGCAGAATAAATTATCATTAGCCTTCAACAATGTTAAACTAATAAAATACAATAGACATCAAGTTTAACAGCAGCGGAACAAGCAATCCATTACAAGAGTCAAGTAAAGAATAAAATCTACTATCTTCTATGATTTAAAAAGTTTTTCATCACTTTTATCGCTGAGGCTCAGCTTAATAAATAATCCACATCATCAAATCATCCCTGCACTACAGGCCAATGATATTCTTTAGTATCACGTTCACGAATTATCCATGCACTATGGGCCAAAGATAATCGTGTTTTCATCAACGGTCCTGATCATGCCATAAAACAATTCATCTTTGCACCCTTGGCCGAAGAGAATCCATAGCCATAATAATATCAAAAACTGTCCATCAATGCATTACGGGCCAATGAGAAATTTTTCCACATCATTTGAAACATTACGGTCATGATTATACCGAAATAATCCCTGGTCATAATCATACCAAGTCCATCTATGCACTACAGGACACAGATAACTTTCAACATAATATAAACATGAGGATGATGACAATGACATAATAATTCAATAAAACAAGTTCAAGAATTAATTTATCCAGGAACCAATAACGTCCAAATTGTCTACATGATACTGCTTTATAGAGTAACATTCAAGAATGCTCAGAAGAATATTTCATGAAAAGATACTAGATGAAGCGTAAATATCCAGGATATTCCACTAATTTCATGGAGTATAGAAGCCAAAACTTTAATCAACTGAGTATAATAGAATATATGAAACTGCAAATGGATTTTTGTCCGCCATGCGGTAATCCACGTAGATAGATCATTTCCATAATTTAATAAGGAATGAATACCAAGGATCATTCACCATGCATGTGGTAATTCACATAGACAAGTTATTCCAATAGAATAATAAAGAATGGAATAACAGAAGAATTCACCATGCATGCGATAGACCGCACAGACAGGTTATTCCCAATAGAATAATAAATAATGGAATCAGGTCATGCGTAAACGCACAGACAGGATATTCCAACAAAATAATAAATAATGGAACCAAGTCATGCATAAAGCACAGACAGGATATTCCAACAGAATAATAAACAACGGAACCAGGTCATGCATAAAGCACAGACAAGATGTTCAAACAGAATAATAAAGAATGGATTAACAAAAGAATTTCATCATGTATGTAATACTTCTCATAGACAGGTTATTCCAACATAATAATAAAGAATGGAATAACAGAAGTTCTCTTCATGAAGACGAAAGAAATAATACCCCTTACGAGTACAACAAATAATATCCCTTACGAGTTTAATAAATAATATCCCGTAGGAGTATTGAAAGAAAATAACTCTCTTCATGAATACGAAAGAATAATACCCCTTACGAGTACAACAAATAATATCCCTTACGATTACAACAAATAATATCCCTTATGAGTATTGAAAGAAAATAGCTTTCTTCATGAATAAGAAAGAATAATACCCATTACGAGTACAACAAATAATATCCCTTACGAGTACAACAAATAATATCCCTTACTAGTATTGAAAGAAAATAACTCTCTTAATGAATACGAAAGAATAATACCCCTTACGAATACAATAAATAATATCCCTTACGAGTACAACAAATAATATCCCTTACCTTTGAAAGAAGAGTATTTCGACTGGTAGGGCGATGATATACTCGAAGAAAACTTGCACTACGCTCAAAGCTTTCTTAAACTCTAAAGAAATACGCTCAAGATTATAGAAGAAGAACTCTCTCTATAGTTTCTCTCTCTGGAGTTTCAGTGAATTCATAAGAAATAATGAAGGAATGAGCTTCTATTTATAGAAGAATGGACTGCATAGTAACTAATTCATGAACGGTTCAGATTGATTTACTTTTAATCGAACGGTCCATAGTTAAAGAAAAATCTTTTAAATAAAATATAATATATTCTATTTATAATCTAATAAAACGAATAACTTTATAAAAGTTCTGTTTTATATAAAAAGATTTTACTATGCAAAATACTATGCAGGCACTATGCAACACTATGCAATACTATGCATAATAAAATATAATATATTCTATTTATAGTCTAATAAAACAAATAATTTAATAAAAGTATTCGCATTTTATATAAAAAGATTTTACTATGCAAAATACTATGCATAATAGAATATAATATATTCTATTTATAGTCTAATAAAACGAATAACTTTATAAAAGTATTACATTTTATATAAAAAGTTTTTCATTTAATTACATTAATAATACTAATAAAACAAAACCGAGTGACTTATCACGTCAAGATTAATAATCAATATCGTGTGCTACTATGCAACCATGCGACATTCTTTGTTTTTACTACTGGAAAGTAGTTCAACAGCTTTTAACATGAAACTTTCGCCATTATTTTCATAAAAATATTATTGTCGTTTTCTCGATCCGACAATAATTCTATTGTGGGGTCCACCAATGATTGTATAAATCTGAGATATTCCTCGACCAATCCAATATTATACAACAACTTGCATACTTTTCAAAATTTATAAATACTACCCACAACTATAACACTATCTCAAATCCACACCATAATATTAAAAAAATATTTCGAGAAAATTAAATCTTTATTCATAAAATCTGAGGTCTCACAATCTCCACTCCTTATAAAATTTCGCCCTCGAAATTTATGTACATACCTGATACGCCGAAGAGGTGAGGATACATTGACTTTATTTCAGATTCTAATTCTTGAGGTATAACATTTGAGTGTTGAATACGATCCTTCTTATCCAAGATTTTAACACGTATCTCCTTATATGTTAAATCTTCTGCTATCTCGTCTAGTTCTAATTTAATAACGTGGCTTGGGTCATCCACATATTTACGTAACATCGATACGTAAAAAAAATGTTATGAACACGCTACATACTTGGCGGTAAAAAGAGTCTATAGGCCACCGTTCCTACTCGATCAAGTATTTCGAATGGGCCAATTAAATCGAGGGTTGAGATTTCCTCTCTTCGTTGATTCTTGCTTCTAGAATAACGCCCTCTTGAACCTTCTTCTTCACATTCATCATCTCTGGGTGTGTAGCTTGAGCGGCTTTAACTTTATCGATTAAAGTCGATTCTACTCGTATATTCATTATCTTCACGTGGGTTCCTAAAGTCTTTAACTCTATCTTCCTCATTTTTAAGTCGTACGAAATGGGTCTTTGTGTTAACAATATCGTACTCGTAAACGCATACGATCTTCTACTCAACGCGTCAGCTACCATGTTCGCTTTCCCACGATGGTATTGAATGGTATGATCGTAATCTTCAACAGCTCGAGCCAACGTCTTTTGGCTCATGTTACGTTCATTTTAGTTGAAGAAATATTTGAGGGTTTAAGAAATGGGTTTTGTACTGGGGTCAATACAAAATTTGATTTCACGCTCTAGGGGTAGGCTAAGAAGTCTTCAAGAATACATCAGGAATTTATTAACAATAGAAATATCATTCAAAACTGTGACCGTCATCCAAGACTTGGATAGTACGTCATATTGATACCTATCAACTTGCCATCATCATTCACGACGTCGCCTACAGAAAGTCTGGCTTCGGTGTATTCCACACAAGGAAGTCAACAATGAAAGGACCGGGGCTCTTTACTTATGGCTTGATATGACAATAATTGACTTTAGGTGTTTGGTTGCTTGAATTCGCATAACAGGTTGGTTAGGAATATGAAAGCCAACAACCTTACGAAAAGAATGATGAGTATTTAACTAATTGATTCCTAAAATCGCATCAAAGGCAAGTATTTTCAAAGAGATAAGATTAACAGGTAACGTGAAAGTGTTAATTTGAATTAAACAAGATTTATAAATAGTGGATGTAACGAAGGTTTCTCTCAACCGAGTTTCAACAGATAAATCAAAATCTAACTTCTCCAGAGTTAAATTCAAACATTGAACACAACTAGGTGAAATAAAAGATTGGTAGAACTAGTATATAATAAGGTATAAACTTCACAAGAGTTTATCATTAACGTACCCGTAATAACTTCGTTCGGTTTCCTCGACAAATGCTCCCACTTAAACTACTGGATTTGACTTTGCTATAGGGTACATTCCACCCTTAAGTGCTTCCTCATATTCCTGATCCATGATTTGAATCATTACTCTCTGATCCATATCGAATTGGGGTTGACTGTTATGCACAGGGTAAATTTGAATTCGATGTTGGATTCTCCCAATTGCTGTCCAAAAAGAAAAATCCATTTCATCTATTTTGTCTTTATTGGATCAGATGTCTTTTTCTACAATATCTACGCGTCGTGCGACTTTTACACATGCACCATCTATTCTCCTTCGTTCAGTTGTTTCTTCTTTCATTAGAACTTTGATCATAGCATTCTCAGATTCAAGCTCTAATATCTTATACTCTGCCAAAGAGTGCTTCTATTCAAGCATCGCACATCGGGTAACAAAATTTTGAATTGTTACATCTCTTTGCTCCACGACCACCTGCCGTTCTTCAGCCTACTCTTCTAACTCATGAATACGATTTTGTAATTCTAAATTTTGATCATAAAATTCTTCTAATAAATTATTCTCAGGTTCCTCTTCTTCCTCGTCTTCCTCGCTCTCAATTACTGTTAGGTTTTGTAATATTCAAGAATGCAATCAAATTGCAAACATAAGTGGAAACGTGTAAAATCAGAGTTTAAAAATTTTTACAAACCATATACCCGGATCACCCTTTATGCACAATTATTAATTAAACGAAAAAGATAACGAATAAGAATCATACCCTTGAAGATCGAGCTTCCTCAGGTACAAGTTCACCTCCAATCCTTTTTCGCGTTCAACTTGAATCCACCGGGTTTGTTCCTTCCTTTGATCAATGTTAGCCACCCAAGTGTTTGGCCTCTAGAGGTGATCCACCAAGAAAGAATAAGAATTCAAGAAGATGGGTGGTTGGCTAAACCCTAGTTTTCCATCTCTATAGAAAAGGCGTACTCTCCAACCATTGGAATTATATCGTATGTTGTAAAAGTCAACAACCCCATCACCCATAATAAGACTCCTCTTATTTATAAATGTGGGCAACCCACCTTAACAATTAAGGAATTGGGTTTTATTTAATTAATTAAATTCTTTTAATTAATTAAGCTCCCTAATCTTATTAGGGATAATTAATTAAACTCCTTTAACTAATTTTCCTTCTTAATCCAATTAGGAATAAATGAGAGTACTTATATTAAATTAATTTCTAAACTTTTTAGAAATTAAAATAATAATAATAATTGTAATAATATTAATAATACTCCTCTTATTAATTTATATTTAATATTTTAAAATATTAAATAATAAATATTAAGCTATTTAATTTATTCTATCACCATAGATTAAATTAAATATACATAACATATTATTACGATTATGCCATTAACTTCTTAAATAATTATTCTTTCTTTTATGGTGTGACCCTTTAGGTTCTCCATATTAAATCGGTTGTGAATAAATCAATTAGAACAATTCTAATCTTATTTAAATAAATAAATTAAACAATTAATTTATTTAAATAAATAATATTTATTCTACAATAGGGATAAGCCTCCCCAGCGATCAACGACTTTCCGGATAGTATAGATTTCAACATTAATCATTAAAGAACCTTTGAGTAAATAGTTACCGAATAATTCAATCCTTCCACCATACAATGTCCCAATTAAATATAAGACATGGAATTCTTGTCAAGTCTTATTTTATTTAATTATATGTATTTCGATCCTTAAATGCACAACTCCAAATAATGCAAATTAGAAACTCCTTTCTAATTTCATTACGCCTTAACCAAGGACTCTTTGGGTTGTCATTTATCGAATCACATAGGACATTTCTCTTCTTTTAATAAAGTGGTAGATTCTTTATTGATCATACATTATCTCCATGTACAACTTATTATACCCAAGCATACCCTTTGATATACCCTAAGGGTCTTAAGGAATAAGTCAAAGTATAACTCATCATACACAAGATACTATGATGATCTCAAGTCCAAGGATCACTTGTCTACTATCACTACACAGAATTCCTATTGACAGCAAGTAAAACTCCATTAGGTATTCCTTAGCGAGCCACGTTCAGTGAACTTATTCTCTAATAAGCACCTACATAGTTGCTTTAGTGTCTCCACACAAATGATCATGAGATCAATCATCCTCATCCAATGAGCAAGCAACATATGTACCAATCTATCCGGATTCACTAATCCCCAATTTAGTAATCCAATGATTGGGAACTATTTTAGTTTTAAGCTTTCTAAGAATTTAGATCTCACTAGAATGATCATCATCATTATTCTAAAAGCATTGCTTAAAACTATGGGTTTATCACATATTATAAAAACAAACAACATGTAGATAATTAAAAGCCTTTAATAAATTAATACTTTTTATTAATAAATGAATAAGATTGTTACAAAGTATATGCTTTATCATCAAACATGATTGGCTTGTGTGCATACTACTTTCAATCTCCCACTTGGACTAAAGCCAATCGTCATGGTATCTCATACTCTTCTTCTCTAAGTGACAATTATCCTGCTGTTGGATAAGCTTTAGTTAATGGATATGTAATGTTGTTCATGAGAGTCCACTATCTCTATAGTGATTTCCCATCTTTCAATGATTCTAAAAATCAAATGAAAGTGCCACGACACATGTTTAGATCCAAGATGAGACTTAGGAACTATTCCTGGTTCTGTAATGAACTTTTAATCCAAACAATCAACTTGCGACTTCATTTATAGCTATATACTTTGTCTTTATCACTAAACCAAAGAACTCTTTTGTTGTTTGGAACCTTTCCAATTCAACGCACCACCGCTCAAGATAACGCTTTACCTTAAAGTGGATTTTTCGTCTTCTTCGTCTGCATCTAAAAACTTGAGTCCATTAAGCCCTCTAGTTTTAATTAAGACCCACCATGAATATGATTACATCCTTAGTGCTTGGGTTAAGCACTTTAAGATGTTTTCACCGACTCATAGTGAACTTCTCCATAATATGACCGATCAACATCGTCTCTCAGTATATTTCATTGCATACATGATTGTCACTCATGCGATCTCTCTTTTCAGGAGTTTGTGGGGACTATTAAGAGAGATACACTCCATGGCTCATCAACATGAAACATCTCTCGGAGCATGCCATGCTAAACGACTTTAGCATCAAATGAATATACATTCCTTGGGTTAAGTCGAGCATCCTCTTGAATCTATCTATATAGATTTTATCCCCAATTAAGATACTCTTCCCAAATCATTCGTGGAGGAATGTTTAGACAACTTTATCTTTACTGATTGTAGCATTGGTATGTTATTCCTCATCCGTAGTATATCAACATATAATACTAGAAATTTCACGACGCTCCCAATCGACCCTTTGCACACACACTAGAAGTCTTACCTCATCGAATGTAACTCTGGATCATCATCTTCTATGATGTGTACCTCATCATCATCATCCATGATGAATCCATACCTCTTAGGTATCTTTGGTACTATCCTAGATTTACGATTCGGTTGTGGTACAATAGGTCTATCTACAGGTTCCTCTTATTTGACTTATAGTGTTTTGTGGTTCTTGAACTCTTCAAGATTTATTATCCTCCCACTAGCCCCTTCAATGATAAACACCTTTATCTTAGAAGGCAGCGTGTTTCGCAACAAACACCTTTTGCTAAGTAGGATTATAGAACATATACCCTAAACTTACTTTAGGATGTCCCACAAATTGACACTTATAAAATCTTGTCCCAAGCTTATCCTTTGAAACCTTTTCACATAAGTTGGACAACCCCTTATCTTAACATACTTAAGATTAGGAATCCTCCCTGTCTATAACTTTTATGGAGTCTTGGGGCCGGATTTTGAGGTTACCATTTTCGTAGATATGCAGCCATTTCTAAGACATGATCCTAGAAGGATACTGGAATGTCGGTAAAATCATTATGGACCGCACCATGTCCAACAAGGTACAATTTTTCATTCAAACACATCAATCAATTATTGCGTATCAGGATGTGTCCATTATGAGAAAACCATTTGAGATGATCCAGAAACTTATTGCACAAGTATTTATTCCTTGATCTAATCAAAGAAGCTTAATACATTGCCAATTTGTTTCACTTCTGAATTCTTTGAACCTTTCAAATAATTCACACTTGTATTTTAGCAAATACACACATTCAACTCTTTGAATGATCATCTCCTTTTCTTATACTAATTTGTTCAATATGCAAAATTATTTTCATGTAAGTCAAGTATACAAAATTTATTAAGTAATATTCTAGTTCTATACAAAACATTATTATTATAAATAGAACAACAATTGTTCTTAATTATAATACCAAAGATTTCATTGTCCAACAATAAAATGGAAATATTATTTTTAACAAGAACCGGAATACAATAACAACTTATTGACTTAATAGATTTTGCCGTAGGCATTGCTAAACTATAAGTTTCTATGGCTAATATGGCAACCTTTGTTACATTTCCCATACATAGGATTACTTATATTTGTTTAGCTTTCTACTTACCTTGGTCCTTCATAAATCTATATTTATGATAACCAAAGTCGGTATCCAATACCCAAGTAGAACCTTGACTTAAAGAAAAATTTATTTCAATCATGAACAAAAAAAGCAGATTATGTAGAAACTTCACTAAGCTTCTTTGGTTAGCCTCTCTGAAGATGCTTCTCATGATTTCTTTCCGATGTCCGGGCTTATTGCGGTGGAAGCAAACTCCTTTGCTATCCATATCGGTTTTGCTCTTATTATCCTTTGTTTATGCCTTTCTATTTACCTTCTTTGAATCGTTTCTTCATTTCGAAAGATCCTTTGGCCCCTACCAAGTAAGACTTGATCTTTCTTGGTTGGAAAGTGACTCTCAACATTTTTCAATATGTTAAGCAAATCAGTGAGGCTGATATCTAGCTTGTTCATATGAAAAATTCACAACAATTGTGAAAGGAGTCCGGGAGTGAGTGCAAGATCAAATCTTGGCTCAACTCTCCATCCATGACAAAACTCGTTGTTCTAATTGATCAATCAAATTGATAATGTTAAGGACTTTTATCTCTTTCTTTGTAGTGTCACTCCGTCATTCTAGATCGGAAGAGCTCCTTAGATATCTCGATATCTATCGGTCCCCACTTTCCTCACCATCAACTACTTGATGTGCAGGAATATAGTAGAAGCATCCATAGTTTCATGCTGACGATGAAGCTCGTTACTCATAGATGCGAGCATGATGTATTGAGCCAACTGTGCATCATCTTGCCACTTTCTAAAAGTAGCAATTTCTTCCTCAGAGGCATTATGCGCAACCATTGCGAGGATAGGCGTATTAAGGACATAAGATAGCTTTTCAAATTATGAGAACTATTCTCAAATTCTTTAACAAATCCGTTTAATTAGATTACGGTTAATTTAGCATCTAATATGCTTCGCAGTGATAGTAATTTTAGACATTGTAAAATTCTGTAAATGAATTTGTAATTAACAATATTTTAAAATACATTCTTTTATTAATTATCAAAATAAATTAGGTCTTGTTTTAAATTGGTATCTCCCACTATTTTCTTCAAACTATATTACCCTCAATATATATAGTTCGGCAATATCTAATTAAAGATTTGCTAGTGAGAATAAGGATCCCATTTCAAATGTATATAGCCTTGTGGTGACACAACAAACTATATATAAATAAATAGGTAGACAACTTTTGTCAATTACATCAACTATGCAACTCCTTGTATTTTGCCTCTTAGATTATTTTGATCAAGTGGTGGCACATCCGAATCAAAATTATCCAAGTTAAGTCCAACCTAGCACTCCATATATTCAAAAAAGAAAAATATCATCCTTGTGGTGACACAACAAAATAATATTGTTCAATTTTCTTTATAAGCATCAAATGTGATAAATTAACATCTTAAATACTTAATACTTGCTTTTGCCTTGTGGTGACACAACAAACTCATATTAAATATTTAATACTCTATTAATTTTATCATGCTAGAAGGCGACGTTCGATATTCCAAATATCTTTGAACGCTTAGGACTTAATATAAAAAATTGAGGGGTTTGTTATTAATTTGTTTCATCTTGTTTAGCGTGCATGCACATATATATATATAAAATACGCGTCATATTAATGAACATGCGAAGCATGTTTGCATAATATATAATATATATATAGTATAAGCATGCACATATAGAATACTATATTCTACTCGGATTGATTATGGACTTTTATTCTAGTTTGGTTCACTAGAGCCACCAAGTGAACCAAAAGGTCAAACCCTAGGGGTGCAAGAAATAATATTTAAATATAACTATTACATTTAAACCCGGGCTCCATTACAAACGGGTCTTCAAGCGCTCCTTGCTCCTTGATCTCCAATTTTCAAAAAATTAATTCTAACTATTCCTATTACAAAACTATTTAAAATAAATAGAAACTTTGATCAGCAGTCAAGGGGAAGTACATAGGAGGGAGTTAGAATTTGCACTAAGAAAAAATTAAAGAAGACGAGGTATGTAGACCCCATTTAATATAACCTATACATTCATGCATCCAACTAAAATAAAATCCAATCACATTGGTCAATAGTCCATAATCAATCCCATTTATTATCATACACATCATCATATGCATCAATAAATAACATTCATCTTATGAATAATAAACATTTAATATATATATATATATTGATATCATTTAATGGGCAAATTTAGTTAGTATAAAATCTAATTTTGAATCAAAATAAACTCCTTTATTTTAATCCAAATTTAAATCAAAATAAAACTATTTTATTTTAATTTATCTAATTTTGAATAAAATAAACTATTTTATTTTAATCAAAATCTTTAATCAAAATAAACTCCTTTATTTTAATTAATTATGGAATCCAATTCCATGTAAAAATAAATAAATAAAATAAACTCCTTTATTAAAGGAAACACGGATTCTCTTTCCTATTCACAAATAAACTCCTTTATTTTGAATAATATAAAATCTCATTTTATATCCGAATAAACTCCTTTATTTAAGAAATCTGATTCTCTTTCCTATTCATAAATAAACTCTTTTATTTAGAATAATATGAAATCTTATTTCATATCTAAATAAACTCCTTTATTTAAGGAAAGATGGAATACAATTTCAACTCCAATTAGTTATCATGGAATCAAATTCCAACTCTAATTAGTTATCATGAAATTTAATTTTAAAATTAAAATAAACTTTATATTTTAATATAAAATAAACCTTTTATTTTAATATTAAAATAAAATTTTATTTTAATAATAAAATTATTAAGAATATTATATATATATATATATATAATAATAAAACAAAAGCATTATTATATATATATATATATAATAAAACCGTTATTTTATATATATATATATATATATATATATATATATATATATATATATATATATACAATTCCGTGCATATCTTACTCTTTTTTTTATAACATCGTCATGATTACTTTAATCATTACATTCTAATGATTACTATAATCATTACAAGCTAATGATTATTGTAATCATTAAGGTTTTTTTTTTATATAACATGGTCATGATTACTTTAATCATTACATGCTAATTCTTACTATAATCATTACAAGCTAATGATTATTGTAATCATTAAGGTTTATATCATATATAAATTTTTATAAGGAGCTATGCAGTAAAAAAAACCGTGACCCACGAACTCGGTATAAAAAAAAAATTTCGAAACCAGTTTTCGGTAAAATATTTTATTTTATTTTTTGTTATTTATTTATTTTTTTTATAAATAAATTTTATACAAAAAAACTATGCCCAATTAAATTGTTCTTAAACACATATCAATATACTTATCAAATTAAAATAATTAATAATTCGCATAAAGGTTTGGCTCTGATGCCACTGTTAGGTTTTGTAATATTCAAGAACGCAATCAAATTGCAAAAATAAGCGGAAACGTGTAAAATCAGAGTTTAAAATTTTTTACAAACCATATACCCGGATCACCCTTTATGTACAATTATTAATTAAACGAAAAAGATAACGAATAAGAATCATACCCTTGAAGATCGAGCTTCCTCGGTGTGAAGTTCACCTCCAATCCTTTTTCGCGTTCAACTTGAATCCACCGGGTTTGTTCCTTCCTTTGATCAACGTTAGCCACCCAAGTGTTTAGCCTCTACAGGTGATCCACCAAGAAAGAATAAGAATTCAAGAAGATGGGTGGTTGGCTAAACCCTAGTTTTCTATCTCTATAGAAAAGGCGTACTCTCCAACCATTGGAATTATATCGTATGTTGTAAAAGTCAACAACCCCATCACCCATAATAAGACTCCTCTTATTTATAGATGTGGGCAACCCACCTTAACAATTAAGGAATTGGGTTTTATTTAATTAATTAAATTCTTTTAATTAATTAAGCTCCCTAATCTTATTAGGGATAATTAATTAAACTCCTTTAACTAATTTTCCTTCCTAATCCAATTAGGAATAAATGAGAGTACTTATATTAAATTAATTCCTAAACTCTTTTAGAAATTAAAATAATAATAATAATTGTAATAATATTAATAAGACTCCTCTTATTAATTTATATTTAATATTTCAAAATATTAAATAATAAATATTAAGCTATTTAATTTATTCTATCACCATAGATTAAATTAAATATACATAACATATTATTACGATTATGCCATTAACTTCTTAAATAATTATTCTTCCTTTTGTGGTGTGACCCTTTAGGTTCTCCATATTAAACCCAGGTTGTGAATAAATCAATTAGAACAATTCTAATCTTATTTAAATAAATAAATTAAACAATTAATTTATTTAAATAAATAATATTTATTCTACAATAGGGATAAGCCTCCCTAGCGATCAACGACTTTTCGGATAATATAGATTTCAACATTAATCATTAAAGAACCTTTGAGTAAATAGTTACTGTCTGATTCAATCCTTCCACTATCTGATGTCCCAATTAAATATAAGACATGGAATTCTTTGTCGAGTCTTATTTTATTTAATTATATGTATTTTCGATCCTTAAATGCACAACTCCAAATAATGCAAATTAGAAACTCCTTTCTAATTTCATTCTACCTTGGCCAAGGACTACTGGGTTGTCATTTATCGAATCACATAGGACATTTCTCTTCTTTTAATATAAGTGGTAGATTCTTTATTGATCATACATTATCTCCATGTACAACTTATTATACCCAAGCATACCCTTTGATATATCCTAAGGGTCTTAAGGAATAAGTCAAAGTATAACTCATCATACACAAGATACTATGATGATCTCATGTCCAAGGATCACTTGTACTACTATCACTACAGGAATTCCTATTGACATGCAAGTAAAACTCCATTAGGTATTCCTTAGCGAGCCAATGCCAAATGAACTTATTCTCTAATAAGCACCTACATAGTTGCTTTAGTGTCTCCACACAAATGATCATGAGATCAATCATCCTCATCCAATGAGCAAGCAACATATGTACCAATCTATCCGGATTCACTAATCCCCAATTTAGTAATCCAATGATTGGGAACTATTTTAGTTTTAAGCTTTCTAAGAATTTAGATTTCACTAGAATGATCATCATCATTATTCTAAAAGCATTGCTTAAAACTATGGGTTTATCACATATTATAAAACAGCAACATGTAGATAATTAAAAGCCTTTAATAAATTAATACTTTTTATTAATAAATAAATAAGATTGTTACAAAGTATATGCTTTATCATTAAACATGATTGGCTTGTGTGCATACTACTTTCAATTACTACCTCTTCAACTAGCTCGGGTGCAACTATTAGTTGTTCACTCACCACGTAGATTTCTCTAATTTCTTCTTCGTCTAACATCACATTAACCTGATTAGTGATTAAAGGTGTCTCAACGGTCTCATTCACTCCATTGTTAACATTTTTAGCTGCCATTTTCAAACACTGCCACAAAACAAGGGTTAATTAATATATCACATATTATCTTTATACTCTGACCGACCAATTAAATAACAAATAAACTTAGGTAGGTCATACTAGCGATGGAATTCCCCGTCTCTCCCCTCCTAGTTCTTGTCTCACATCTCAGCCAGGGATCATATCCCTAAGCTTTGATACCAACTGTGATGCCCCCAAAACAGGTATACATCACCCATTCTGAGTCGCCAATACATAGTACAAAATTCAAATACAACTTAATTATACAACAGTAGTGTAAAATTAAGACAAAACATAATCTCAGAGTTTTAATACGTATATTGTCCTCTAGATGGTATACAAACTCAATGAAGTCCTCATTACATTTATTATCACACTATTTCATAGAATAGTGAGGACTACTAATGATATCATCTCGGACCGTCACTCCATTCCCCGACTAGTCCCGACTACGTTCTCATTTCCTGAAGAGAAAAATGAAAGCAAAAGGGTGAGCTCAACTAGCCCAGTAAGAAATATTATGACTAAGATAATGTAGAATAAATTATTATTAGCCTTCAACAATGTTAAACTGATAAAATACAATAGACATCAAGTTTAACTGCAGCGGAACAAGCAATCCATTAGAAGAGTCAAGTAAAGAATAAAATCTACTATCTTCTATGATTTAAAAAGTTTTTCATCACTTTTATCGCTGAGACTCAGCTTGATAAATAATCCACATCATCAAATCATCACTGCAATACAGGCCAAGGATATTCTTTAGTATCACGACCACGAATTATCCATGCACTATGGGCCATAGATATTTGTGTTTTCATTAACGGTCCTGATTATGCCATAAAATAATTCAACTTTGAACCCTTGCCCGAAGAGAATCCATAGCCATAATCATACCAAAAACTGTCCATCAATGCATTACGAGCAAATGAGGACTTTTTCCACATCATTTGTAACATTACGGTAATGATTATACCGAAATAATCCCTGGTCATAATCATACCAAGTCCATCTATGCACTACAAGACAAAGATGACTTTCAACATAATATAAACATGAGGATGATGACAATCACATAATAATTTAATAAAACAAGTTCAAGAATTAATTTATCCAGGAACTAATAACGTCCAAATTGTCAACATGATACTACTTTGTAGAGTAACATTCAAGAATGCTCAGAAGAATATTTCCATGAAAAGATATTGGATGAAGCGCAAATATCCAGGATATTCCACTAATTTCATGGAGTATAGAAGCCAAAACTTTAATCAACTGAGTATAATAGAATATATGAAACTGCAAATGGATTTTTATCTGACATGCGGTAATCCACATAGACAGATCATTTCCACAATTTAATAAGGAATGAATACCAAGGATCATTCACCATGCATGTGGTAATCCACATAGACATGTTATTCCAAAAGAATAATAAAGAATGGAATAATAGAAGAATTCACCATGCATGCGATAGACCGCACAGACAAGTTATTCCCAATAGAATAATAAATAATAGAAACAGGTCATGCGTAAACGAACAGACAGGATATTCCAACAGAATAATAAATAATGGAACCAGGTCATGCATAAAGCACATACAGGATATTCCAATAGAATAATAAACAACGGAACCATGTCATGCATAAAGCACAGACAGGATGTTCCAATAGAATAATAAAGAATGGAATAACATAAGAATTTCACCATGTATACGGTACTTCGCATAGACAGGTTATTCCAACATAATAATAAAGAATGGAAAAACAGAAGTTCTGTTCATGAAGACGAAAGAAATAATACCCCTTACGTGTACAATAAATAATATCCCTTACGAGTACAATAAATAATATCCCTTACGAGTATTGAAAGATAATAACTCTCTTCATGAATACGAAAGAATAATACCACTTACGAGTACAACAAATAATATCCCTTACGAGTACAACAAATAATATCCCTTACGAGTATTAAAAGAAAATAGCTCTCTTCGTGAATACGAAAGAATAATACCCCTTACGAGTAAAACAGATAATATCCCTTACGAGTACAACAAATAATATCCCTTACTAGTATTGAAAGAAAATAACTCTCTTCATGAATACGAAAGAATAATGCCCCTGACGAGTACAACAAATAATATCCCTTACGAGTATAACAAATAATATCCCTTATCTTTGAAAGAAGAGTATTTCGAATGGTAGGGCGAGGATATACTTGAAGAAAACTTGCACTATGCTCAAAGCTTTCTTAAACTCTATAGAAATACGCTCAAGATTATAGAAGAAGAACTCTCTCTATAGTTTCTCTCTCTAGAGTTTCAGTAAATTTGTAAGAAATAATGAAGGAATGAGCTTCTATTTATAGAGGAATGTACTGCATAGTAACTAATTCATGAATGGTCCAGATTGATTTACTTTTAATCGAACGGTCCATAGTTAAAGAAAAATCTTTTAAAAAAATATAATATATTCTATTTCTAATCTAATAAAACGAATAACTTTATAAAAGTTCTGTTTTATATAAAAAGATTTTACTATGCAAAAAACACTATACTGAGCACTATATCAACACTATCGCGTGCACTATGCAACACTATGCATAATAAAATATAATGTATTCTTTTTATAGTCTAATAAAACAAATAACTTTATAAAAGTATTTTGTTTTTTATAAAAAGATTTTACTATGCAAAATACTATGCATAATAGAATATAATATATTCTATTTATAGTCTAATAAAACGAATAACTTTATAAAAGTATTCTGTTTTATATAAAAAGTTTTTATGTTTTATTACATTAATAATATTAATAAAACAAAACTGAGTGACTTATCACGTAAGCATCAATAATCAATCTTAGTATGCTACTTATGCAACCACGCCAGACATCTTGTACTTTTACTACCGAGTAGTTCAACAGTTTTAACGGTAAAACTTCCGCCGTTATTTTCATAAAAATATTATTGTCGTTTTCTCAATCCGACAATAATTCCGTTGTTGGGTCCACCAATGATTGTACCATCGTACATATATTCCTCGACCAATCGAATATTATACAACAACTTGCATACTTTTCAAAATTTATAAATATTACCCACAACTATAACACTATCTCAAATCCACACCATAATATTAAAAAAATATTTCGAGAAAATTAAATCTTTATTCATAAAATCTGGGATCTAACACCAGCTGTTTGATATTTACAGTTTGTTTTGGCCAATGATGAGATTGGAATTGGGTAGATAAGTATAGTACTGCATATTAGATCTTTGATGTGATTTCTTGTTATGAATTGAATCTTTTTCTATTTGAAACTGGTATAATAATGATAGGACAATAAAAACAACTTGTTGATTGATTGAGTTTAAATTGATACATAATGGAACTCTAAAGGATAATGCTAGTTTGAATGAAAGAATGACAAGAATAAGTAGTGATGGCTAAAGTTATACAAGAACCTAAGTTTGGGGGAATATTTGGGGTATATAAGCTAAATTTATAAAAAAAAGAAAAGAAAAAAAAGTATGAATAAACATCGTGGCGTGCTTGTCTAGTTTTGTGGCCTTTGTTACTTGAGTAAGTAAGCCCGAGGGGATTGTCTTTACACCTAGCGCCCTAAGGTCTTAATGGTCTCGGTGTCGTTGGTCGAAAGCTCGTTAAGGTAGCATTGAAAAGCCTAATGGAATAAGACATTGCATAGCTATGTGTATATAAATCAAAAGAAAAAAATGAATAAAACGGGAAATAAGAGCAAAAAGCCCCCATAAGTGAAAAATAAAGCATAAGTATCCCATGTCGACCCTCGATATTGGTAATTGTTTGATTTTAGTTGGATCTAGCTTATTTTTGGATTTCTTGAGTTTTCACTATATGATGCCTTCGAAGAGACTTGTTATGTGTTAAATTTAATTTTATATCAGTTAACATTGTTGTTGAGCACACACGTACTATATTAGTTATGACAGTCTAAGATTTGATGATTGATTGGGAAGTTAATGATTTGTTTGATATGATGTATTATCATGTTTACTTGATTTCTCTAAGGCCGGTTGAATAGACTTGTTTCTGTCATTACTGCTGGATTTATAGGCATGTAGATTAGTTGCATTCCATTGCATTGCATTATGTTTTGTGTTTTTGCTTGAGGACAAGCAAATGTTTAAGTTTGGGGGTATTTGATAAGTAGGTTTTCTACCTACTTATCTAGTATCTATTACTTGAATTAGTTGCTTAAACCTATGTTTCTTAGTTACTTTTCATACATTTTTATGTTATTTTGTTGGCTATGACATAACATTGGCATGAAGAAGCAAGGAAAAGCAATTCGACCATCTTTTGGACTAAATTATGCAAGCAATTACAAGAAGGGGAGATTGCAGGGCTTTTAACACCAAGTTTGATGCATGTTCTTAGCTTGGAGCTTAGATTATACTGTAGAGCTTCTTCTTAGATTTTTGGAACATCTTGAATCATCCCAATCGGAGTTCGAATGCGAGAGTTATGGCCTTTTTATCAACGAAGATCAAAGCTAAGAGTTCTCGTGCTTGCAATTTACACAACATCTACTTCAAGGTCAATTTTGATCTTGTTCCGGTCATAATATCTCACATCGCAAAGACTAAAAGTTGTAGAGCTCTTTGATAGTTTCGATTTGATAGGTCGCGGGCTCCGTAACTCCTCCCAGATCAAACGTTATGGCCATTTTCCCAAAGGACGTCAGAGCAGAAAAGGGACCCCCGCCGGGACGGGCTTTTCCTTCACAAAACCCCCACCGGGGCGGGCATACCAGTTGTAAAACAGGCCCCTAGCCCGCCAGGGTGGGCCCTTTACAAGTATAAACCCCCGCTGGGGCGGGGGTAAGTGCAGAAAAGGCAAATTTTGTCCAAATTTGAGTCCGGGAAGGATTGGTTCGATCCGATTGACTCAAGGACTTCTAAGAAGACTTAAAGACATATAAAGAGACTTATAAAAGGAGTAGAATCATAAGGATTAGAGTAGAGATTAGAGGGGACAGAGGATTCCATTAGATTAGATTAGAGAGAAAGATAAAGATTAATATATATATATATATATATATATATATATATATAAGTGAAGGTTCAAAGAAGAATCTTGAAGTATCTAGAGAATTAGGATTCAGGAGTTTCCTAACTCTGGTAATAAAAATATTAAGATGTTGTCTATAAGATGAAGATGACAAAGATAATAAGAATGAACTCGAGTGGAGTTTTGTTTATAATAGGGAAAGAACCCTAAGGTAAAGTGATGATCACGACGTGATCGGATTGAGCTATGAAGTGATAAATAGTCTTGAATGAATAAGTGTGTATAGCTTGATGCTATAAGAGATGTACTGTGAAATGGTACGATGTGAACTCATGAGGAGTTGTATGTGATGAGATACGAAGAATTCGTATCGAGCAAAGAGCAAGTTAAGTGTGTGGGATTTCAGTTGAGGACTCATGTGAGAGCTGAGTTATACAAACCTTTGTGTGGGCAGAGGCTTTGTGCTCACGCTCAATTCCTCACAATGATAATCAATGGAATGTCGGTGTCGCGCTATCGATATGCTTATGGTGAGAAGGTGATTCTTTTCTTATATCATATTTTATAGATAGAGACTATTAAGATTAAGATAGAGAATATTAAGATTAGGCGTGAGTTCTTAAAACTCATGCACATGGTACGTTCGCGACTCATAATTATATGAAATGTTTTTAAACCCCTCAGCGAATGGACGCCTATGGTCTGACTAGGATAAGTTCTTAAACTCATGTAATTGTGGAAAGTTCCTGAATTTCCAAAGTGTGATAAGTTTGATAAACTGTATCTGGTATATATATGTTATGAAGTTAGAAATTTTGGTATAGTAAAGATTGAAGTTGATGGAGAAACGTGGATTTTCTAGATCTTTTAGCTTTGCTAGATTTTAAAATTTTATTGACTTCGCGCTGATGTTTGCACTTCTATTTTCTTGAAAAATATTGGATCTCGTGATTGAACCAATGATGTTTAAAAACAATACCTTTATTCTTATGTCTATGCTAATTGTTTCGGCTAAGACAAAAATGATTTAAAAATTTTCAAAATGTATTTCTAACCATGCGCATCATTTGATATGATGTATGGTAAACGATGGAGTCATCGATGCAGTTGAACCTAGTGTTGGTTGTGATTGAAAGATCATCAGCTAATTTTGGTATGATGTAGTATGACAAAGTCACATAATGGCGAAATCCTCAACGTACTACTAATCTGGTATGGTATCATAACGTCATAAAAAAAATTTGGTTTTCTTTTAAATTATAAAGAAGGTCAATTAAGTTGACTAAATTATTTCGATTGATGTCCGTGTTGTTGATAAAATTCTAAGCTATTTTATTCGGCTAGACGAGTGTTGAAAAATATTTGTGAAATTCAAGCATTCTTGAGTATTTGTGCCAAACCAAATTGCTCTGGTGCGGATTCAGATGTGGAAAAGCTAAGGTGAACAACCCTATAAGGGGACATGTTTTCGGGGACATTGGTTCTGTGTGTAACACATGTAGTTGTTACAAAACACTACGTTTTGCCCCAACGTAGTGGTACAATAGGTTGGCCACCTAGTGTACGTGTGGAGGTTGTTTTCAGTCTTTGTGATTGATAAACACTCTGGTTTGTAGTGTGGATGATTGTGTTGAAGCACTAGTTCACGGTCTTGTGTGACCCTTCAACATAAAACTGGAATCTGAATTATTCATACTACTTCCTAATTATTAAAAAATCGTGGAAGATTCTTATTCTTCTGTGTGATGAAATTAGTGAGTAGAATGTTCCTTGGAAAGAAGAATGTGGTAGAATGCAAGTGAGCAAGTTATAATAAAACTTCCAAAAAGAGAATGAATAAAATTATTCAAAAGAATATGTAATATTCGGAATAGTGCCGAGTAGAGGAGGTTTCAGTGATTCTGATGACGAAATCCTTATAAGGGGGAGAGGATGTAAAATCCCGAATTTTCAGAAAATATTAAAATAAGAATTTAGTAGATAAAATTCTTAAAGCATGAGATGGGTTCGAATAAGAATATATATATATATATATATATATTTATATGTTACGAGATATGTGGTGTTGTGTTACATAGGGTAATATGAACTATGTAATAACTGATATTGTGTTTAATAAATATATATCGTTATTATATATTTATTATAAATTGTAGAGATGAATTAGTAAGAAGATGGATAAGATTTATCTATCGACATTAAATAATTTATAGAATTATTTTATCATAGTTAGTTGGTGACATTAAGTATCTTTGATAATCACCAATTCCTTGAGTATATGTACGAGTAGGTATCAAGTCTAAGGCAGTGCAACCGTACCCTTTAATGGTGGATGTATTGGAGTTGGGCTAAATTATTCCTTCAGAGAGTGGAGGTATATACGAATTAGTGACTGATCTAACTCACTGTGAAAATAGTGTAGACGAGACGGAAACTAATTTGTTGGTTGTTTGTTGGAAACCACTCAGTGTACTATATTTAATACCATTAAAGACTCGATGCGTGCTAGGTTTGGACCTGCATATATGTACGTTGTTGACAAGAGAAGAAAACCAATATATATATATATATAGAAACAGGATCAAGTGCATCACAGCTTATCTTACTCACTCATTACTCACCCAGCTTTAGCGACGATTTGATCATACAATCGTCGCCATACTTTTAACGACGGACAACATATAGCGTCATGCTAAAGTATAGGCTACTGATTGTATGACCGAAACCGTCGCCTAAAGGGGGTGAGCACGCGTAGTAAGATAAGGGTATGCACTACTTGATCCTAATCGTATATATATATATATATATATATATATATATATATATATCTTACTCACCCGTGATCACCCCCTTTAGAGAGGCGGTTTGATTAAATACAATAGTAAATACATACTTTTAACGACGCTATATGTTGTCCGTTAAGCTAAAAGTATAGCTGACGGTTGTATGACCGAAACCGTCGCCTAAAGGGGGGTAAACACGGGTGAGTAAGATAAAGGGTATGCACTTGATCCTTGCTGTGTATATATATACATATAAAAGTGAATATTAGTTAGAGATTCATATATTAGATTAATATTTGAGATGTGGCTAAATGTAATGGTTGAAGAAGTTGTCTTGGGACAATCAAATAATTATACGTATAGTGTATAATTTAAATAATAGAGTAAATATTAATTATTCTAAGTGTAAAGTATGTAATTATTTAAGTAAGCTAAATAAATTAGCATTCTGATAAAGTGTGACCTAAACTTTATATTAATGTGGAATTGAGGAAAAGTCAAACGTGGCCTAGACCCCTAATATTTTATTGAAGAAATAATGAGCTTGAGTTATATAACTCCAGTAAATGAGATAAATGAGCCTTGTGTGGTCTGAGTATTAAAGTTAAACTAGACTGAAGGTTTAACTGAAATTATTAAAAGAGAATTAATGATGATCATTATGATATTTATGTGTGATAGGAAATAATGGGACTGTGAATACCCAACTGACTGATAGTTAGCCCAATTAAAATATTATTTGGACTAACCCAAATGTACATGGATTGTATGATTATGGGTATATGTACCCCTAATTTATTATATGGTAATAACATTAAGTTATCAAATGTGACTTGTGTAGCCCAAAAGGAAAATCACATTAATAATGTTAAGGTTAAAAAGAAGAGTGCAACATTCTTAAAAAGACTTATCAGTTATTTTTCCTTCCTCGCGTGACTAGGCCATTGGCCTAGCCTATTTCTCCATGCTCGAAACTCAGTGAACTCAAAAGGCTACATAGGGTGATGATGAAGTGAAGAATGGAGAGAAAGGAGCAGGTAACCAACCCTTTATTGCCCATTGGCTTCATCTTCTTCCTCTTAGTTTAAATCTTTGGACAAAATCATTGTATGGACAATGATTTCCTCTATAAATAGAGACTCCTCCTTTTCATTCTCGTTTGTTGAAGTGTTTGAGTTTTGCTACTGAAAGTTAGTAGAATTAGAGAGTGAGTGTGGTAAAATTGAGGAGCAATTGGAGAATTGAGGAGTTGTAGTTACCAATTAAAGCTTCAAGAGGTAACCTTACTGTCATTCATGTTCTTAATTCCAAAGTTTGATAAAATCTCATAATTCTCCAAAATTCTCTATTAAGTGGGTGGAAAATTGAGTGTTATGGTATTAACCTAGTTTACATGTGTATTATGTATCAATGTAATGTGTGGAGCATGATGATTGGGTGATTATAATACATGTTCTTCATTTCAAGTTTTGAATTCCTTAGAAATAACAAGAAATAGTCACTTTTGAGTCACAAATTTGATTGCTAAGTGATAAGTAGGATTTTTACCTACTTATGAAGTACCAATTCATGCGAACTATGCCCCGTCTCAAGTACATTTTAGTTTGTTTTAGCTGCATTTCATGTTAATTTGCATTACACGTTCTTAAAACTCCTTTTGGTGAATAAGTGCAGGAATTGGCTTATTTTGGTGGTGTTATGGAGCATAAGGCAAATGGATGCTTGAAACGAGGAAAAAGGATGGGATATGCATGGCATGGAGGTGCATTGGTGCAAGGAGATAAAGCATGACTGAGCAAACAGCAGCAGCAGTAGGAAAAAAGGAACCTGGCTCTGCTGATTTCAAGTCGCGCGGTCGCGCAACAAAATAGCCTTGAGGACGCACGCCCGTGCGATTACCCAGCCAGATCTTGGATGCTACTGCAAGTCACGCGGTCGCGACAAAGACAAACCTATGGAGCCTTGCCATATGAGATCAATCAGCCAACCATACGAACCTCTTCGCAAGTCTCGCTACCGAGACTATCATCTTCGAAAAGCGGCGGCTCATGCGATGTCTCGATCTTCTTGATGTGTTTTATTTTATTTCCAAATTTTAAGAGTTGTATTTGATTTAAAACGATTCCGGACTGGTGTCAGGGGTATCATTCGACATATTATTAGTTTTTCACATATCTTTATATCGTAATTAGGGTTTTTACTCTCTAGAGAGGATTCCAACGTAGAAGGAGGCTATAACTCTACTTTTCCACTCCTTCTTGGGATTTCTCTACGAGTGCGGATTATGAATATTAGTTTTTACTGGAATCTTATGAGGATTGAATATTGATGCGTATTCAGCAATTGGGTTTGATAGTTTCATCTTTCATCTTTCATCTTTCAATTGTTGCTTATTGATCATGTTTAACTTTGATCCCATAATGGCTTTTGGTTCAGTCATGAACTAAACTCCATTATGGGATTCTAACGGATTTTATTATGTAGTTTGATTGCATACTTAAATGTTGGGTTGTTTTGCATATCTTATGGGATGTCTGTCATGATTGTTTTGCATACATGAATGCTTGATCACCATTCGTTTCAGTATTTGTATGGAATTGACAATGAATATGCAAATATGGACTGTAATCAGGATAGTATACGTATATAGGGCTTTGTGTTATATGGCTTATGTATTTCATGAACCAGGTAGACATATGCTGTTTCATTGTATAAGTTAAGATAAGAGCTTGAACTTAAAATCAATATAGTTATAATTTCACATAGACATATAATGATGTTGGTTATATTGATGACTACATAGAGTCTATCATTTGTGGATGCTGTGTAAGTAGGTCTTAGTGCATTGAAAAATGGCTAATATTCTTTTAGTGCTCTTGGCTACTTTCCTATGATATGTGAATAAGTCAGGCATGATAGTGGCGATTGAATGAAATATTGAATGAAGTTAGAATCCCATTAGTTCCAATATCATTTATTATATCGTTTATATTGTTTTAGTTGTTATTTGCAATTCAAGAACAAACCAAGTTTAATCCATAGTGTGAGCATATGAATATAGTGATCTAATTAATGAATATTAGTTTAAGTTAAACAACTTTCTCTGTGGGATCGATACTTTACTTGCTCTATATTACTTGTTGATGCGTGTATGCTTGCATGAGTTAGAGCTCTTTTGTTAGTCGTAAAAAAGAGGCAACAAGTTTTTTGCGTGAATTCTTAGGGAAAGCGTTTAATTTAGTATTATTATCATTAGTTTTAAGCTATATTGTATGACTTAAACAATTCTAGTCTTATCTCATTTCAGTTTTTGTTTTTGTTTCAGGAATTTGGATAAATTTTTATGCGCACACGGTCAACCAACCCTGAGTTAATACCTATTCAGGATAATATAAACGGGAGAGGTTGGAAAGCGGGTGTACGTAGAAATTTACAAGAACAGTTGGAAAACACGACAGCTAACATGGCAGCCGAGGCATAAGGAGAAGATAAAAGAGAGGAGCATCGGGCTCTGAAAGAGTATTCCATGCCCAATATCAACGAACTATAGTCCAGCATAGTCAGACCAGCGATAGCAGCCAATACCTTCGATATGAAGACTGGCACTATTCAAATGGTGCGTATCTACGATTCGATTTGGGGTGTTTTCTACGGATGATCCGAATGAACATCTATTGAGTTTCATTGAAATTTATGATACATTCAGATACAACGGTGTGACGGAGGATGCTATTCGACTAAGGTTGTTCCCATTTTCATTGAGGGATAAAGCAAAAAGTTGGCTTCATTCTCTGCCAGCAGGATCTATAACTATATGGAAGGATTTAGCACAGAAATTTTTAGCTAAGTTTTTCCCAATGGCTAAGACTGCAAAGATGAGGACAGCTATCTCTCAATTTGAGCAACAACAGGGCGAATCGTTACATGAAGCATGTGAGAGATATAAAGAAATGCTGAGAAAGTGCCCACATCACGGTATGCCAGATTGGATGGTAATTAACACGTTTTATAATGGATTGGGATGGCAGTCGAGATCGATTATAGATGCAGCTGTAGGAGGTACATTATGGGCAAAGAACTATGAGGAAGACTATGATCTTATTGAGACAATGGCATCAAATGATTTTCAGAATCCTACATCCTAAATGCCACAAACAAAAGTTGCAGGTTTGTTGGAGGTTGATGCCATTACTCAGCTATCAGCACAGATGGTGGCTATAAAGAATCTAGAAACTCAAATGGGGCAGATGGCGAACATGCTTACTAACAGGCCCCAGGGTTCATTGCCAAGTAACACGGAAACAAATCCAAGAAGAGAAGGGAAGGACCAATGCCAAGCGATTACAGTGAGATCTGGGAAGGACACATTAGCTCTTTGCAAGTCGCGGCGCATGGAGAATGTGTACTAAGGAGAGCCTTGTACAATGCCATGAGGCAAGAGGAACCAACTAATGAGCGGAAAAATTGGAGAAATCGAGGATCTACTGAAAAAAAGACAAAACAGCTCGAGAGGAGACAATTAAGAGTCCAAATTACCACCAATGCACATTCAGGTTCAGTGTCCGCAGAGATTAATGAAGAACAGGAAGATAAACAGATTCAAAGAAATTCTTGGAGTTGTTCAAAAAGCTGCAGATCAACATACCCTTCGCCGAGGCATTGGAACAAATGCCCAGCTACCCTAAGTTTATGAAGGGTATATTGTCAAGGAAGAGGTGATTAGATGAGTTTGAGACAGTAGCCTTGACAGAGGAATGCAGTGCAGTGCTTCAACAAAAATTACCTCCAAAGCTGAAGGATCCAGGCAGTTTCACAATTCCATGTACCATAGGAAAGTTGAACTTCAGTAAGTGTTTATGTGATCTTGGGGCAAGCATAAATTTAATGACCCTTGTTAGTGTTTAATCAGTTGGGATTGCCGGATCCAAAGCCGATAAACATATCATTACAGCTAGCTGACAGATCGATCACATATCCGCGAGGAATTGTTGAGGATGTGTTGGTTAAGGTGGACAAGTTTATTTTCCCAGCTGACTTTATCATTCTAGACTATGAGGAGGACAAAAGCATACCAATAATATTGGGAAGGCCATTTTTGGCCACATGCAGAACGTCAATAGATGTGCAGAAAGCTGAACTTACTATGTGTGTCCAGGATCAAGAGATTACTTTCAACGTCTTTAAAGCAATCAGTTTACCAACGGATGAAGAAAAGTGCTTTCTAGTTGACGTGGTGAACTGGTGCCTACAGGAGGAAGTACAGAAATCGAGGGATTATGGACCATTGATTTGTGCAACGAGTAAAAATTCAGATTTTAAGGAAAAGCCATTAACAAAAGATGAGGTCATGACATTTCAGGGTGCAGATTACACGAAGAAAAGCACTGTAATTCCAACGGTGACATGAAGTCAGAGACGGTTAAGCTAATTGACTATAACTTAGCGCTGAATGGGAGGAAACCCATTATTATTCTCTCCCTTGCTTAGTTTTTAATATTTCATTTTGACTTATTTCAGTAGTTATATCAAACTCCTTTTTAATTGGATAATATTATTCATGTGTAAAAGTGTAACAAGAATGGCTATGAGAATGCTTGCACGCTTTAGTGATATGAAATCACTAAGTGAT
This sequence comes from Panax quinquefolius, assembly GCA_020205615.1. Classification (NCBI taxonomy): domain Eukaryota; kingdom Viridiplantae; phylum Streptophyta; class Magnoliopsida; order Apiales; family Araliaceae; genus Panax; species Panax quinquefolius. The sequence goes on along the minus strand of CM035171.1, from coordinate 59,731,700 downwards.
GCCTTAACATGGTACATTAATATCTATGCAGGAAACATCACTGACAGGCAGAGTGGAACTAAACATCGCGCGGTCGCGGGTCACAAGTGGCATGAAAATCGCGCGCCCGCGCGTCAAGTCGATATAGTTAACATTCTGCAAATCTCGCGGCCGCGCGACCCAGGAAGGAGAAAATCTCGCGACCACGCGTCCAGATAAGAAACCCACCAAATGTTTCTGCAAGTCTCGCGCCCGCGCGCCCTGCTTAGTCAACAAGCTCACGGCCGCACACGACACCGAGTTAAGACAGATTTGGCTGGTTTAAAATAGAGTTGGGGACCATTTGGACTCTCATTTGGATATCAACAGAAGAGAAATTCTCTCCCTTTCCATAACTCACGTCGCTATCTCTTCATCAGTTACAATTTCATGCTATACATCTCTCAATCAATCAGCCACGATTCTTTCCTCATTCAAAGTCCATATCTCCTCAACTTCTCCAAGAGTGCTATAAAGCTAGGGTTTCTATGTGGGAGTGCAGAAACAAGTGTGAGAGCTATCAATTTCAAGCTTTTCTTCTTACCCAATCATATAATCTGTGCAATTACTAGCAAATACAAATGGGGCCTAAGCGAGCACGATCTATCACGTCGTCTTTTTCATCCTCTACGGGCAGTCAAGAGGCTGACATTGTGGATCACGAAAAATTCCTTAATTTGGAAGCTCAACAAGAGTACTACCGCATTGTAGCAAAAACGTTCGTCAAGGAGCGAGGATTCAAGCCGGCAAGTCAGGATGGTCAGTTGTGCGCCATGATTCGAGAGAGAGGTTGGGGTGGACTGACGGCGACTCCAATACCCAGTCCTATGAGCATAGTCCGTGAATTCTATGCCAATGCCAAGGTTACTATGAGCGGAATATCTCTGGTTAGGGGTAACGAGGTAAATTACATGCCTCGTGCTATTCGATCAATTTTCAAAATTAAGGATGCACCACTTTGTGGAATTTAATTAGATAATCGGCTACGTTTGAAAGACCGATACATGGAGCTGATCATTGCAGAGTTATGTGTGCCGGGTACAAAATGGACATATAAAATTGGCCCAACACAGCCGCGGTTATTTCCAGCTACAACACTAAATCAATATGCAAAAGCGTGGAACTTGTTCGTATGTGCCATGCTCATGCCTTCCGCCCATCAGCAAGAAATATCAGCGGAGAGGGCACGTCTTCTGTGGGGTATAATCACCAGAAAGTACATCGACATTGGTCATCTCATTCACGAGAATATGTTGTGCTATTTACGGGGAACAACGATTGTGAGCATTCCACACGCGTCCATGGTAGCCATGCTTTGTGCTAATCAGGGATGCAACTGGGGAAATGAATAGATGCAATACCCCAGCCAGGACATTATTAATGCCATGATCAAAAAGTTTGAAGATTGGGCAGGTGGTGTACCGCATCCACGCGGACTAGGATTCATCCTTCATCCTATTTTTCCAGAACAACAACAACCCTATGATGAATGAAGCGGGCCCATCCACGTCGCTGTGGCGTGCCACCAATGGTGATCGACAGCTCCAAAGGTTGGAGCTCAAGGTCGATGCCATGTATGACAATTTGGGCACATTTATGCGTGGGACTCACAAGGGCTCTAAGCCAAAGCATTTCTTGTGACAAAGGAACAACACAAGAATGGCCTCGATTTGGAACCGCATGACACCATATCCACCACCGGACTCACCACCCGAGGAGGGTGGCACCACCGATAATTAGGGAGTTTTCATACCTTTTACCTTCATTCAATTGGGACATTGAATATTTTAAGTTTGGGGGTATTATGTAGTAGTTAGTAATTTTTTTTATTATTAGTTTTGCATGATTAGTTTTACATAATTCATATAGTGTTGCATGATTAGTTTAATTTTTATGTGCATGTTTAGTTTTACATTTTAGCACATAGTCGCATGTTACTTACCTCACAGTTTTTGCCGTTTAGAAAAAAAATTGTCTAGCCAATGATGAAAGTGAAGTTTTTAAATGAATTCTGAATATCTTGGATAACATGAGCTGAGTTATAATGTTTTATACAATAAAATTCATAATGCTGTATACATGCTCTCGGTTTGTACAAATGGGTTCGTAAGCACTTGTAGGTATAAGAAACACGTGTGTTTTGCTCGACGAAAAAATGTAGTGTTAAAAAGAGAAATATGTGAAAAGTGGTTTGGAGACTATATAAAACATCAATTTTTAAACTCTAGGAAAACATGGGTATCTGTGTATAAAAAAAAGTAGAAATAGCATGGCTAGTCTTATTTCGGGGCCCTGGCTACTTGAGTAAGTACGCCCAAGGGGATTGTCTCTACACCTAGCGCCCTAAGGTCTTTCATGGTCTGGGAGTCGTTGGTCGAAAGCTCGCTAAGGGGTAGCAGTGTGCCTAATGGAGTAAGACATTGTTCAGTCATGTAGAAAAAGAAAGAATAGAAAAAAATAGCAATAAACACCGCGAGAAAGAGCGAAATTCGCCCTCGTGAGTAGAATAAAGTAGATAAACTCATTGTTGAACCTTAGTTTATTTTAAGATGTTGGAATAGTTCAAGTCACATATATAAACATAAGTCTTGATTAATGCTATAATTTTTCTGGTTTGAGCAAGATAGCATGAGCATTCTACATCTAAATTAAGTACTGGTCGAACACAACACACACACAGCATCTGTATAGCATTGGTGAATTATTTGAGTATAAGACATTATGCCTGTAGTTTGATTTGAATTTATATTCTCAAATCTAGAAAAACTTCGTTGAGGCAAATTGGACTGAATGTCTATAATGGTTGGGACAATGTGAGAATTAAGTGCATAGTAATGTAGTTGCATCATTCAATAATCATTAGTATGCATTGCTTAAGGCAAGCAATGGTTCAAGTTTGGGGGTATTTGATAAGTAGGATTTTTACCTACTTATGAAGTACCAATTCATGCGAACTATGCCCATCTCAAGTACATTTTAGTTTGTTTTAGCTGCATTTCATGTTAATTTGCATTGCATGTTCTTAAAACTCCTTTTGGTGAATAAGTGCAGGAATCGACCTATTTTGGTGGTGTTATGGAGCATAAGGCAAATGGATGCTTGAAACGAGGTAAAAGGATGGGATATACATGACATGGAGGTGCATTGGTACAAGGAGATAAAGCATGACTGAGCAAGCAGCAGCAGCAGCAGCAGTAGGAAAAAAGGAACCAGGCTCTGCAGATTTCAAGCCGCGCGGCCGTGAGGCAAAATAGCCTTGAGGATGCGCGCCCACGCGATTACCTAGCCAGATCTTGGATGCTACTGTAAGTCTCGCGACCGCGAGAAAGACAAGCCTATGGAACGCGAGATCAGGCAACCATACGAACCTACTGCAAGTCTCGCGGCCGCGAGACTATCATGCTGGAAGAGCGCGCGACCGCGAGACTTGATTGCATACTTAAATGCTAGGTTGTTTTGCATATCATATGGGATGTCTGTCATGATTGTTTTACATACATGAATGCTTGATCACCATTCGTTTAAGTATTTGTATGGAATTAACAATGAACATGCAAATATGGACTGTAATCATGATAGTATACGTATATAGGGATGTCTTATATGGCTTATGTATTTCGTGAACTAGATAGACATATATTGTTTCACCGTATAAGTTAAGATAAGAGCTTGAACTTAAAATCAATATAGTTGCAATTTCACATAGACATATAGTGATGTTGGTTATATTGATGATTACATAGAGTCTATCATTTGTGGATGCTATGTAAGTAGGTCTTAGTGCATTAAAAAATGGCTAATACTCTTTCAGTGCTCTTGGCAACTTTCCTATGATATGTGAACAAGTCAGGCATGATAGTGGCGATTGAATGAAATATTGAATGAAGTTAGAATCCCATTAGTTCCAATATCATTTATTATATCGTTTATATTGTTTTAGTTGTTATTTGCAATTCAAGAACAAACCAAGTTTAATCCATAGTGTGAGCATATGAATATAGTGATTTAATTAATAAATAGTAGTTTAGGTTAAACAACTTTCTCTGTGGGATCGATACTTTACTTGCTCTGTATTACTTGTTGACGCATGTATGCTTGCATGAGTTAGAGCTCTTTTGTTAGTCGTAAAAAAGAGTCAACACTAAGTGTTGATGTAATTCATGAATTTTTGTTAGATGTTGTTAATATAGTTCAATATGAAAACAAAAAAAGTTAAGCGAACCAATTTGGTTGAGAAACGAATTCGTGGTGAATGAATTCGTTAAACTTTTCAAAAACATGAAAATTTAGTATGAATATGAGTTTTGGATTAATCTTTGGGTTTGTTAATGTTTTTGAAGTGTTATAATTACTCTGTAGTTGAGTAGCTAAGAGTTTAACCAGTCCAACGAATCGAAAACCATCTAATTCGGACTTAAAATGAGAAAGTTATGTCAAAAACTATGATCATCTTGCGGAAGCCATGCGCCGCGCCATCTAAACCTTTAGAGGAAATGGCGCGCAAGACTTGGCATGGTGAAGGAATTGGGCGCGGCCGCGCCCAATGTGTGACTGGTGTGACTATTTTGACCTATTCTGGTAAAACGGACATAACTATTTCATACGGACTCCGATTGAGGCGATTCAAGATGATCCAGAACGAGGACGAATAGACCTACAACGTTTGGGCTTTAGATTTTTCAATTTGAGATTAATAAGAAGGGTCAAAATAGTTATCTTTGTGACTATTACATATTTAGAGGCGATCAGAGGGCGTCAAACGAGCACATATGCAAGTATAGTGCTCCCGATGATGGAACATGTTAATCTAAGTGATAAAACATGAATATGCATGATAATAGACATGTTATATGGCTAAGAATTTTTTACTCATAATGGAATGCTTTAACAATGATTTCTAAAAGAAAAGTTAAAGTTTTTGAGAAACGGTAGTTGATGAATTTGGTGTCCCTTGAGTTCTGACCTTTGACTCTATGTACGCATATAAACATCCATGAAATGTAGTTTTAAAGTGACCTTGCATATACTAGATTGATATGGCTTGGTTTAAAATGTTTTGAAAGAACACTCGAATGTTTTGAGAACTAATAGTTTCAAATAGTGTAGAGTATACTCTGACCTTTCTAGGATGCATACTAAGATGCCTTATGCCTCTAGATGTGACGAATATGTTCATCATCTAGTTAAGCATGAATTGGACCTTTCAAGTGTGGTTTAAAATAAGTTTTCAAGTAAATGAACTATGCTATGTCTATGAAAATGAGATAGAGACATGTGAACATGCGTATTAAAGGCTTATTGGCATATGAGGTTTAAAAACTTATAAACATTGAACCTTTGATAAAAGAGGTTGTTAAGCCTTGTTGATGTAAATCATTCAACTTAGAGCTATGTAATTTAAAACTAAATGATTTGAAATGAGAACTTGAAGAAATATCAGAACCTACTTGATCTATGTTATAGTATGTATTAGAATGCATAATATGTTAGAACTAGACTGAGCAATGAAAAGCTCAAGTCTGGTTTAGGCTGGGAGTAGCGCGGCCGCGCCACTCCCAAGCTTAAATGCAACGCGACCGTGCCATCCTGCAGAGTGACCAAGAGCAGTTTGTTAACTGCATGGTCTTAAGTTATGGTTATATGTTGTCCTTAAGGACTACAAGATATGAAACAAGATTGTTTAGATAAATATGATAGTAGAATGAGCTAGTCTTATGGTTATCCTAAGTTCAAGTAAAAATGAAACCAAGTTAGGAAACTATATTTTTTCTTATATTATGAGCGTATGAAATGTATGACTGATGGGTATGAATCCATGATTATATAACTGTGTAGGGATACACGCAGTGTAGATAAGCTTTAACTAGTTAAGTCATAGCTGATAAACTACGAATCAAGCAAGTCTTTCAGTTCCAATTTGATATATGAATTCTATAATTATTAGTTGAGCTATATTTTGCTATGATAATGTTGATATATATATGAAATGCATATGAGATATGTATGAAAGTTGAATGTTGATCTTTGATGATATGCTTGTGAAGTAAATCTCTATGTTTGTTATGTGAGAAGTAACATGCGTAGTAAATATTAATTGATTATGAATACATGAACTGAATATGCTATTATATGCTATGTGCTGCATGAAAACTATTAGAATTGTTGGGTTGTCGAGCTCACCCTTGCAAATAACTAATTTTGCAGGTTAAGGACTCACGGTAAAGATTACGTGCTACTTGATTGATAAAGTTCAATAGTATCAATGGAGATTGATTCATTTGATTAAATATATGTTCTTGAACCATGTTTAGGTTCTAGTAGATATACTTGATAGTAGTTACGATGTGTAATACATGTTAGCTTGTAAAGTTGTATTATGTGATACATAGAGAAATTTGAATCGAGATGTAAAGGTTTATACGGAAATAGAATGAAGTGAATCATAGAATAATTTGATTCACTGATTTGAAATTGATTCAAGTTAAGATATCAATAAAAGAATTATTTTCAAAGGAGATTAAAAAAGTTTAAATTATTCCGCATATTTATATAACATCGAATGTGATGTAATACAGGAATAGTAAATGACCAAGTTGTGAAACTTATAAAAGTTTGGGGTCACTACATAGATCTAAGCATTGGAAAGAATTTATATTCTAATTTGTAATAAGCAAAGTTATATTCATTAAAGTTATGAATAAAAGATATTATAATTTGGCGATAGTAGTATCGTGGCGGACCGGATCTGAGGTTTGAAGAAATCTAGATTTGGGGGCGTCACAGCACCTGGACATGATACTTAGGATTGTTGGGCCTTGAAACACAAGATCCAAGATTTAATAGACAACGGTGAGATCGTGGTCACCAAGCCAGATCAACCTCACGTGCAAGACAACCCTCTTCCTCAACACAAAGAGGAAGAGGTCAATATGATTAATTGGAGCAGTGGAAAGAGTTCCAATTTTAATGGTGAACCATCCCAAACCATCAACGACGGTGTTGACAAATGGGATTATGCAAACTTCCAGTTTGTGATGGAACGAAAGATGAAAGCTCTATGTAAGCAAATTGAGCAATTGGCAGAACTGATGATCCATCAGCATCAATTCACACGCCAATTACTCAGCCAGGAGTATGCTAGTCTCTTCCCTTTTGTTATGAATACTCCATCATCTCCTTCAGAAAATGAAACACTGGAGGACAAAGTTACGAAGAGAGCAAGTGCCAAAGCCCGTCGAGATTTTGCCAATAGAAGGGAATTTACATACCTGGGCCAACCTATGGAGGAGATATTTTAGATGCTGGTCAATAAAGGAAGGATCACCTCCATTCTACCTCCAATTAATCCCCGTTCAGGATGGTTCAATTCTGATGGAGTATGTCAGTATCACTCCCATTCTCGCGGTCACAGCACAGAAGAATGATGAACACTCCGCCACCTTATTCAGAATCTAATTGACAGCGGTGTCCTGCAACTGGCAGAAGATGATACTGTGCTATTTGAGAGTGAGAATACAAGTCCTATTAAATGGAAGGGATTGGTAGCAGTTATATCCGCTGAGGCTTATGGGACTATCAAACCATTCATAATACAAGCAATTCAACTTAAAGGAGTTGACAATCCTTTGAAAGTGGCTGCACCAGAGCCAATTATCTTACCATTCAGACCACAATATCCTGTTATAAGCTTATAAAAAGTCCCATAGAATTATGGAGAAGCTGAAGGATCCACCTCTCGTACAACTGCTGCAGTGTTAAAGGAAAATCCACTGTATCTTTCCCAACAGGTGATGAAGCCTACCATAAAATCAAAGGTGAAAATTCCCATGTAGAAAATTGAAAATTCCTCCGTACTATCGGCCATAATGAAGCCAAGGTTTTTTTGAGCTTAAGAGAAGCTCCATATCAAATTTTAATACTGGACTTGGTTTTCTCTTCTGAGGATCACAAGATGATATTACTGAAGGTTTTGGAAGAAGCCTACTTGCCGAAATCAGTGGATGTGGAAAGATTTCAACATTTGGTTGATCACATTTTTAACAAAATGTGATATCTTTCACTGATGAGGACATACCGCCCGAAGGGACCGGTCATTGTAAGCCTTTGCACATTGCAGTTTTGTCCTCTGGATACATGCTAGCTGGAGTCTTGATAGATGGAGGTTCATCTCTGAATATATGTTCTTATGTTACATTGGTGAGGATGAACGTCAATCTCAAACGGATCTGAAGCAGCCATACGGTTATTAAAGCTTTTGATGGATCCCGTTAGAATTTAGTCAAAGAGATTGAACTGCCAATTGAGACTGGTCCCCATACATTCTGCGTATCTTTTCACGTGCTCAAGATTGATTCAGGATACAACCTGCTTGGGAAGACCGTGGATTCATATGGCTGGGATCGTCCCCTCCACTCTTCATCAGTAACTTAAATACGTCATTAATGACAGCCTAGTCACGGTCAACGCTGAGCCGGAATGTCCTGCACAGGGTGACATACCACTCATCAGCTTTAATTCAGAAGATGAACCGATCAGTTTTCATACCTTGGAAGTGAGCAACACTCACTATCATTCCATTAGGACCCCATTTCCAGTACCGAATATTTTTGCCGAAGTGATGGCAACTACTCAAGAGATGATGTCATTGGGTAATCACCGACGAAGGGTGGTAAAATCATCGTCAGGCATTAAGCGCTTGGATTTCAAATGTCCAAATAAACCGGACAACCGAAATAAAGCTATTCTACCGGTTCGATCCACAGAATCCTCATAAGAATAAGCATATTCCTCCAGCTTCAGCCACACGGCGATTATCTCCACCTACAAATCCTGAGCACGCACAATCTCCGGTAAAGGTGATAGCCAATGTAACAACCCGATATTTTCTATACAAATAAATTAGAAATTTTGCGTATAATTTTTTTTTTATTTTAAATATGGGGAATATGTGCCAAGATAATGTATATATGTATTTATGTGATAAATAAAAATATGAATAGTTTGAAATAATTTTATTTTAGAATTATTGATCATTATAAATTATATTCTTATCATAATTAATTTTATAGTAGAAATGTTTTATTAATTATTTTCCATGAAGATATAATCATATATTATTTATATAATATATGAAATGATTTTTAAATTATTATAATAATTATATTTCGATTTTTCAAAGTCTATAAATATGTATCAGATATGTGGACCAATAAGGGTTGGTCAATTATGGTGTTATGTGACAAACCCTTGTATTACTGTGTGAAACCCTAATTAAAAATTTTAGGAACTAATTTTATTTTATTTTAAACCCTAAATGAAATCTTCGTAACCTAATTATGCATTAGGTGAGACAATTAAATAACCTAAGGGTTATGGTAATAAGGAAGGGTTAGTATTTAATATGTATACTAACTTAAGTGGATAGTCTTGTTATTTCAAGTGACTAATAATTTTAAACATATTTCTAGTAAACTTAATTAGGTTATGAGCTAAAGTCACATGTATAAGAAATTAAATTCCATAAGATTGGGAATAGAAACCTTAAATAAACAATTAGGGTAATATAAATTAAAATTGTTAAACTATGTTACTTACATAGCCCAACTAATTAAATTAGAAGCCCAAAAGAAATAAAATGCAAGACCAAATCCTAACCTTCATCTTCTTTTTCTACTTTATTTTTTTTAGCTTGAGTTTTGTTAGGGTTATGAACAAATACTCAAGATACCCTAGTCCTACATATCATCATGATGGAACTAAGTATCTTGAGTGTTAGATCAAAGGCTTAGAGGAAGAAAATGAGCATATGTGCTCCAAGGGGTGAAACCTTGTTTTTTCTTCCACTAAATCTGAAAGTAGTATGCACACAAGCCAATCATGTTTGATGATAAAGCATATACTTTGTAACAATATTATTCATTTATTAATAAAAAGTATTAATTTATTAAAGGCTTTTAATTATCTACATGATGCTGTTTTATAATATGTGATAAACCCATAGTTTTAAGCAATGCTTTTAGAATAATGATGATGATCATTCTAATGAGATCTAAATTCTTAGAAAGCTTAAAACTAAAATAGTTCCCAATCATTGGATTACTAAATTGGGGATTAGTGAATCCGGATAGATTGGTACATACGTTGTTTGCTCATTGGATGAGGATGATTGCTCATGATCATTTGTGTGGAGACACTAAAGCAAGTATGTAGGTGCTTATTAGAGAATAAGTTCACTTTGAACGTTGGCTCGCTAAGGAATACCTAATGGAGTTTTATTTGCTCATCAATAGGAATTCTCAGTAGTGATAGTAGTACAAGTGATCCTTGGACTTGAGATCATCATAGTATCTTGTGTATGATGAGTTATACTTTGACTTATTCCTTAAGACCCTTAGGGTATATCAAAGGGTATGCTTGGGTATAATAAGTTGTACATGGAGATAATGTATGATCAATAAAGAATCTACCACTTCTAATAAAAGAAGAGAAATGTCCTATGTGATTCGATAAATGACAACCCAAGAGTCCTTGGCGGCGTAAATGAAATTAGAAAGGAGTTTCTAATTTGCATTATTTGAGTTGTGCATTTAAGGATCGAAATACATATAATTAAATAAAATAAGACTTGACAAAGAATTCCATGTCTTATATTTAATTGGGACATTGTATGGTGGAAGGATTGAATTGTGCGGTAACTATTTACTCAAAGGTTCTTTAATGATTAATGTTGAAATCAATATTATCTGGAAAGTCGCCGATCGCTAGGGAGGCTTATCCCTATTGTAGAATAAATATTATTTATTTAAATAAATTAATTATTTAATTTATTTATTTAAATAAGATTAGAATTGTTCTAATTGATTTATTCACAACCTAGGTTTAATATGGAGAACCTAAAGGGTCACACCTTAAAAGGAAGAATAATTATTCAAGAAGTTAATGGCATAATCGTAATAATATGTTATGTATATTTAATTTAATCTATGGTGATAGAATAAATTAAATAGCTTAATATTTATTATTTAATATATTAGAAATATTAAATATAAATTAATAAGAGGAGTCTTATTAATATTATTACAATTATTATTATTTTAATTTCTAAAAGAGTTTAGGAATTAATTTAATATAAGTACTCTCATTTATTCCTAATTGGATTAGGAAGGAAAATTAGTTAAAGGAGTTTAATTAATTATCCCTAATAAGATTAGGGAGTTTAATTAATTAAAAGAATTTAATTAATTAAAATAAATCCCAATTCCTTAATTGTTAAGGTGGGTTGCCCACATCTATAAATAAGAGGAGTCTTATTATGGGTGTAGGAGGTTGTTGACTTTTACAACGACATAATTCCAATTTGTTGGAGAGTACCCTTTTCTATAGAGATAGGAAAAACTAGGGTTTGAGCCAATACCCCTTCTTCTTGAATTTTCTTCTTCCTTGGTGGATCACCTCTAGAGGCCAAACATATGGGTGGCTAACGTTGATCAAAGGAAGGAACAAAACCCCGGTGGATTCAAGTTAAACGCGAAAGGATTTGGAGGTGAACTTGTACCTGAGGAAGCTCGATCTTCAAGGGTATGATTTTATTCTTTATCTTTTCGTTTAATTAATAATTATACATAAAGGGTGATCCGGGTATATGGTTTGTAAATTTTTTAAACTCTGATTTTACACGCTTCCACATTATTTTGCAATTTGATTGCTTCTTGAATATTACAAACCTAACAGTGGCATCAGAGCCAAACCTTTATGCGAATTATTAATTGTTTTAATTTGATATTATATTGATATGTGTTTAGAACAATTTAATTGGGCATAATTTAATTGTATAAATTTAAAAAAAAAAAAAAAAAAAGCATTTAAAATCGAAAATCGCAATTAGCGACCACATAAACCGCACTTTTAAAACAAGGTCATTGGAATGCTATTATTCAAACGTTGCATGATCGTACGAAAATCAAGGCCAATGTTGGCATGATTGGTGATGATTACGAGTATGAAATCACGGGTGATGATTGGTGATGATTCATGGATTTCAAGAATATATATATATATATATATATATATATATATATATATATATATATATATATATATATTAACAATAAATAATTTTTCGATCAAAAAAAAGGAACGGATATATATATATATATATATATATATATATATATATACGGTTATATATATATATATAATATATATTACGAATATATATATACATATATATATTCTTAATTATTATATAATTAAAATAAAAGTTTATTTTAATTTTAAAATAAAAGGTTTATTTTAATATTAAAATATAAAGTTTTATTTTAATTTTAATAATTTTATAATTAAAATAAAAAGTTTATTTTAATTTTAAAATCAGAATTTCATGCTAACTAATTAGAGTTGGAATTGGATTCCATAATAACTAATTAGAGTTGGAATTGGATTCCATAATAACTAATTCGAGTTGAAATTGGATTTTATTTTTCCTAAAATAAAGGAGTTTATTTGTGAGTAGGGAAGTAAATCCATCTTTCCTTAAATAAAGGAGTTTGTTTAGATATGAAATAAAATTTCATATTATTCAAAATAAAAGAGTTTATTTATGAATAGGAAAGAGAATCCTAATTTCCTTAAATAAAAGAGTTTATTTAAATATGGAATAAGATTTCATATTATTCAAAATAAAGGAGTTTATTTGTGAATATGAAAGAATATCCGTGTTTCCTTTAATAAAAGATTTTTTTACATGGAATTGGATTTTATAATTAATTAAAATAAAAGAGTTTATTTTAATTAAAGATTTTTTTATATGGAATTGGATTCCATAATTAATTAAAATAAAGGAGTTTATTTTGATTAAATATTTTGATTAAAATAAAATAGTTTATTTTATTCAAAATTGAATAAATTAAAATAAAATAGTTTTATTTTGATTTAAATTTGGATTAAAATAAAGGAGTTTATTTTGATTCAAAAATAGATTTTATACTAACTAAATTTGCCCATTAAATGATATCAATATATATATTAAATGTTTATTATTCATAAGATGAATGTTATTTATTGATGCATATGGTGATGTGTATGATAATAAATGGGATTGATTATGGACTATCATTGACCCGATATGATTGGATTTTATTTTAGTTGGATGCATGAATGTATGAGTTTTATTAAATGGGGTCTACGTACCTCGTCTTCTCTAATTTTTCTTAATGTAAATTCTATCTCCCTCCTATGTACTTCCCCTTGACTGCTGATCAAAGTTTCTATTTATTTTAAATAGTTTTGTAATAGGAATATTTAGAATTAATTTTGAAAAATTGGAGATCAAGGAGCAAGGAGCGCTTGAAGACCCGTTTGTAATGGAGCCCGGGTTTAAATGTAATAGTTATATTTAAATATTATTTCTTGCACCCCTAGGGTTTGACCTTTTGGTTCACTTGGTGGCTCTAGTGAACCAAACTAGAATAAAAGTCCATAATCAATCCGAGTAGAATATAGTATTCTATATGTGCATGCTTATACTATATATATATATTATATATTATGCAAACATGCTTCGCATGTTCATTAATATGACGCGTATTTTATATATATATATGTGCATGCACGCTAAACAAGATGAAACAAATTAATAACAAACCCCTCAATTTTTTTATATTAAGTCCTAAGCGTTCAAAGATATTTGGAATATCGAACGTCGCCTTCTAGCATGATAAAATTAATAGAGTATTAAATATTTAATATGAGTTTGTTGTGTCACCACAAGGCAAGTATTAAGTATTTAAGATGTTAATTTATCACATTTGATGCTTATAAAGAAAATTGAACAATATTATTTTGTTGTGTCACCACAAGGATGATATTTTTCTTTTTTGAATATATGGAGTGCTTGGTTGGACTTAACTTGGATAATTTTGATTCGGATGTGCCACCACTTGATCAAAATAATCTAAGAGGCAAAATACAAGGAGTTGCATAGTTGATGTAATTGACAAAAGTTGTCTACCTATTTATTTATATATAGTTTGTTGTGTCACCACAAGGCTATATACATTTGAAATGGGATCCTTATTCTCACTAGCAAATCTTTAATTAGATTTTCTTAAACTATATAAGTGAGGTAATATAGTTTGAAGAAAATAGTGGGAGATACCAATTTAAAACAAGACCTAAATTATTTTGGTAATTAATAAAAGAATGTATGTTAAAATCTTGTTAATTACAAATTCATTTACAGAATTTTACAATGTCTAAAATTTCTATCACTGCAAAGCATATAGATGCTAATTAACCGTATCGAATTAAACTGGATTGGTTAAGGAATTTGAGAATAGTTCTCATAGTTGAAAAGCTATCTTATGTCCTGTACGCCTATCCTCGCAATGGTTGCGCATAATGCCTCTGAGGAAGAGATTGCTACTTTTAGAAAGTGGCAAGATGATGCACAGTTGGCTCAATGCATCATGCTCACATCTATGAGTAACAAGCTTCAGCGTCAACATGAAACTATGGATGCTTCTACAATATTCCTGCACATCAAGTAGTTGATGGTGAGGAAAGTAGGACTGATAGATATCAGATATCTAAGGAGCTCTTCCGATCTAGAATGGCCAATGGCACAATAGTACAGAAAATAAAAGTCCTTAACATAATCAATTTGATTGATCAATTAGGACAACTGGTTTTGTCATGGATGGAGAGTTGAGCCAAGATTTGATCTTGCACTCACTCCCGGACTCCTTTCACAATTGTTGTGAATTTTTCATATGAAACAAGCTAGATATCGACTGGCGATTTGCTTAACATATTGAAAAATGTTGAGAGTCACTTTCCAACCAAGAAAGATCAAGTCTTACTGGTAGGGGCCAAAGGATCTTCTGAAAAGAAGAACGATTCAAAGAAGGTAAATAGAAAGGCATAAACAAAGGATAATAAGAACAAAACTGATACGGATAGCAAAGGAGCTTGCTTCCACTGCAATAAGCCAGGACACTGGAAAGAAACTGCGAGAAGCATCTTGCAGAGGCTAACCAAAGAAGCTTAGTGAAGTTTCGGTTACAATACAATTTTGTTCATGATTTAAATAAATTTTTCTTTAAGTCAAGGTTCTACTTGGGTATTGGATACCAACTTTGGTTATCATAAATATAGATTTATGAAAGGACCAAATAGAAGTAGAAAGCTAAACAAATATAAGTAATTCTATGTGTGGGAAATGAAGCAAAGGTTGCAACATTAGCCATAGAAACTTATAGTTTAGCATCGCCTTACGGGCAAATCTATTAAGTCAATAAGTTGTTATTGTATTCCGGTTCTCGTTGAAAACATTATTTCTATTTTATTGTTGGACAATGAAATCTTGATGATATAATAAAGAACAATTGTTGTTCTATTTATAATAATAATGTCTTGTATAGAACTGGAATATTACTTAATAAATTTTGTATACTTGACTTACGTGAAAAATATATTTTGCAAATTGAACAAACTAGTATAAGAAAAGGAGATGATCATTCAAAGAGTTGAATGTGTGTATTTGCTGAAATACAAGTGTGAATTATTTGAAAGGTTCAAAGAATTCAGAAGTGAAACAAATTGACAATGTATTAAGATTCTTTGATTAGATCAAGGAATAAATACTTGTGCAATAAGTTTCTAGATCATCTCAAATGGTTTTCTCATAATGGACGCCTCCTAATACGCAATAATTGATTGATGTATCTGAAAGGAAAAATCGTACCTTGTTGGACATAGTACGGTCCATAATGATTTTATCGATATTCTAGTATCCCTCTAGGGTTATGTCCTAGAAATGGCTGCATATCTACGAAAGGGTAACCTCAAAATCCAGCCCCAAGACTCCATAAAAGTAATGGACAGGGAGGATTCCTAATCTTAAGTATGTTAAGATAAGGGGTTGTCCAACTTATGTGAAAAAGTTTCAAAGGATAAGCTTGGGACAAGATTTGACATGTACAGATTTGTGGGACATCCTAAAGTAAGTTTAGGGTATATGTTCTATAATTCTACTTAGCAAAAGGTGTTTGTTACGAAATACACTGCCTTCTAAGATAAATGTGTTTATTATTGAAGGGGCTAGTGGGAGGATTATAGATCTTGAAAGTTCAAGAACCACAAAACACTATAAGTCAAATAAGAGGAACCTGTAGATAGATCTATTTTACCACAACCGAATCGTAAATCTAGAATAGTACCGAAGATACCTAGGAGGTATGGATTCATCATAGATGATGATGATGAGGTACGCATCATAGAAGATGATGATCTAGAGTTACGTACGATGAGGTAAGAGTTCTAGTGTGTACAAAAGGGTCAGTGGGAGTGTCGTGACATTCCTAGTATTATATGTTGATATACTACGGATAAGGAATGACATACTAATGCTACAATCAGTAATGATAAAGTTGTCTAAATATTCCTCCATGAATGATTTGGGAAGAGTATCTCAATTGGGGATATAAATCTATATAGATAGATTTAAGAGGATGCTCGACTTAACCCAAGGAATGTATATTCATTTGATGCTAAAGTCGTTTAGCATGGCAAACTCCAAGAGATGTCTCATGTCGATGAGCTATGGAGTGTATCTCTTAATAGTCCCCACGCACTCACGAAAAGAGAGGTCGCATGAGTGACTATCATGTATGCAATGAAATATACGAGACCTGATGTTGATCAGTCATATTATGGAGAAGTTCACTATGAGTCGATGAAAAACATCTTAAAGTGCTTAACCGGCACTAAGGATGTGATCATATTCATGGTGGGTCTAAATTAAAACTAGAGGGCTTAATGACTCAAGTTTTTTCGAGACGAGACCAAGATGACGAAAAAATCCACTTTAAGGTAAAGGGTTACCTTGAATAAGTGGTGCGATGAATTGGAAAGGTTCCAAACAAAGAAAGAGTTGTTGGTTTAGTGATAAAGACAAAGTATATAGCTATAAATGAAGTCGTAAGTTGATTGTTTGGATTAAAAGTTCATTACGTAACTAGGAATAGTTCCTAAGTCTCATCTTGGATCTAAACATGTGTTGTGGCACTTTCATTTGATTATAAGAATCATTGAAAGATGGGAAATCACTATAGAGATAGTGGACTCTCATGAACAACATTACATATCCATTAACTAAAGCTTATCCAACAATGAGGATAATCGTCACTTAGAGAAGAAGAAGAGTATAAGATACAATGGCGATTGGCTTTAGTGCAAGTGGGAGATTGAAAGTAGTATGCACACAAGCCAATCATGTTTGATGATAAAGCATATACTTTGTAACAATCTTATTCATTTATTAATAAAAGTATTAATTTATTAAAGGCTTTTAATTATCTACATGATCTTTTTTTATAATATGTGATAAACCCATAGTTTTAAGCAATGCTTTTAGAATAATGATGATGATCATTCTAATGAGATCTAAATTCTTAGAAAGCTTAAAACTAAAATAGTTCCCAATCATTGGATTACTAAATTGGAGATTAGTGAATCCGGATAGATTGGTACATCGTTGTTTGCTCATTGGATGAGGATGATTGATCTCATGATCATTTGTGTGGAGACACTAAAGCAAGTATGTAGGTGCTTATTAGAGAATAAGTTCACTTGAGCGTGGCTAAGCTAAGGAATACCTAATGGAGTTTTATTTGCTGTCAATAGGAATTCTCAGTAGTGATAGTAGTACAAGTGATCCTTGGACTTGAGATCATCATAGTATCTTGTGTATGATGAGTTATACTTTGACTTATTCCTTAAGACCCTTAGGGTATATCAAAGGGTATGCTTGGGTAAAATAAGTTGTACATGGAGATAATGTATGATCAATAAAGAATATACCACTTCTAATAAAAGAAGAGAATGTCCTATGTGATTCGATAAATGACAACCCAAGAGTCCTTGGTTAAGGCGTAATGAAATTAGAAAGGAGTTTCTAATTTGCATTATTTGAGTTGTGCATTTAAGGATCGAAATACATATAATTAAATAAAATAAGACTTGACGGTAATTCCATGTCTTATATTTAATTGGGACATTGTATGGTGGAAGGATTGAATTATACGGTAACTATTTACTCAAAGGTTCTTTAATGATTAATGTTGAAATCTATATTATCCGGAAAGTCATTGATCGCTAGGAGAGGCTTATCCTATTGTAGAATAAATATTATTTATTTAAATAAATTAATTATTTAATTTATTTATTTAAATAAGATTAGAATTGTTCTAATTGATTTATTCACAACCTGGTTTAATATGGAGAACCTAAAGAGTCACACCTTAAAAGGAAGAATAATTATTTAAGAAGTTAATGGCATAATCGTAATAATATGTTATGTATATTTAATTTAATCTATGGTGATAGAATAAATTAAATAGCTTAATATTTATTATTTAATATATTAGAAATATTAAATATAAATTAATAAGAGGAGTCTTATTAATATTATTACAATTATTATTATTTTAATTTCTAAAAGAGTTTAGGAATTAATTTAATATAAGTACTCTCATTTATTCCTAATTGGATTAGGAAGGAAAATTAGTTAAAGGAGTTTAATTAATTATCCCTAATAAGATTAGGGAGTTTAATTAATTAAAAGAATTTAATTAATTAAAAGAAATCCCAATTCCTTAATTGTTAAGGTGGGTTGCCCACATCTATAAATAAGAGGAGTCTTATTATGGGTGTAGGAGGTTGTTGACTTTTCTGACGACATAATTCCAATTTGTTGGAGAGTACCCTTTTCTATAGAGATAGGAAAAAAACTAGGGTTTGAGCCAATACCCTTCTTCTTGAATTTTCTTCTTCCTTGGTGGATCACCTCTGAGGCCAAACATATGGGTGGCTAACGTTGATCAAAGGAAGGAACAAAACCCCGGTGGATTCAAGTTGAGCGAAAAGGATTTGGAGGTGAACTTGTACACGAGGAAGCTCGATCTTCAAGGGTATGATTTTATTCTTTATCTTTTCGTTTAATTAATAATTATACATAAAGGGTGATCCAGGTATATGGTTTGTAAATTTTTTAAACTCTGATTTTACACGCTTCCGCATTATTTTGCAATTTGATTGCTTCTTGAATATTACAAACCTGACAAAATCTTGTATAACTCAAGTTTTACAACTTGGATTTGTGATCCGTCGAAGGGGGGGGGGGGGGTTGCTAGATACATGAGTTATCTAGTAAACTCAATTGATAGAACACAAATCTAGCAAGTTTTGAAACCTTTGGGGCTGTTTTCCCCAAAGCAGTCCACATGGAATGTTAAGGGTTCAAAATCCTAAAATAACTTCTGTCCCATTTTTCTTGGGACTGTTTCGGACAGTTTCATGTCTCTTAAAACTCTGGGAAAATTCAAAGAGGTACATTGAGAAGTTATCTACATGTAGGAAAAAGAACGGACACGTTTCGAGTTATAGATTGTGCGTAATGACTATTTCCGTAAAGGACTCCTAAATATTTACCTTCGAAATATCTTACTGTGTATACACTGGAAATTTCTGAAATTATTACAGTAATTTCATATATGTTAGGAGAGCATACCCTGAAACTTTCAGATTTTTTTGAGCATAACTCAATTTATGAAAAATGAAGCAAGATCCAAGTGTTTTGGGAACTTTAAAAATAGTAGATCATTTTCTAAAATTCCAGAAAAATATGGGGATCATTGTTCGGTCATATACTATCTAAAACCAGAAAAGAAGAATTTTTGGAATCAGTTTGGTATTTTTCCTAAAAATGATTAAGTTATGAATAAAAGAAAATAAATAGTTAAGAGATGTCTTAAATAAGAAAAATGTGATTTTAATGCTTTAATACTCCTAATATGTAATATTATCACTATTTTAGGGCATTTTGGTAATTTATAATAAGAAATATTATTTATGACCTTTTATGGATATTAAATAAATGGTTTTATAAAGGGTGAACATTTAAAATAAATTGTTTATTGATCTAATAAATTATTAAAATGTTATTATGAAATTAATAATATTAGAATATGATATTGTTAAGTAAATAAAAATATTAAGATTAAAAATTTATTAAATTATTATTAAATGGTTAATCATATTTGATTTAAAATATTAATAAATGATTAATGTATTATTAAATGATTAAAATATTAATCTCGGATTAAAATATTATTAAAAGATTAATAATATTAAATTAAAGTATTATTGGATGATTAAAATATTATTAAGTAAATAATAATATTCGAGATTAAATAAGATGTTATTAAAATGTAATAACATTAGTAAAGGAATAAAATATTATTAAATGATTAATAATATTAGTAAATGAATAAAAATATTATAAGTAAGATATTATTAAATTAATAATAGTAATGCATGATTAAAATATTATTAAGAGGATTAATAATATTAGTAAAGTATTAAAATATTATTAAGATGTTAATAATATTAGTAAGCGAATAAAAGTATTATTAGCGAACTAATAATATTAAGAGGTGAATTAAATAATATCAAGATTAATAATATTAGTAAATGAATAAAATATTAATACTATTGGTAAATGAATAAAAGTATTATTAATAGTTTAATAATAATTAAATGATAATAGAATTATTTGATATTTAAATCATTTAATAATGATTTTGGTGTTTGAAAATTCATGATAAATTAATAAATGTTTATTAAGTCATTTAAAATAATATATAATGATACTTACGGATATTGAGCGTTGGAATAGAGTCTTAGACTTGATAATTACTCGATAAAGTCGTCCGATTTTAATCACATATTTCAAAAATTGATCCGGACTTAGATATTTTGTCTGTATTAATGTTTGTTTGTGATGCAATAACTGTTGAACATGTGTGATAATGCGATTAGATTATGTGCTGACTGTGAAATGCAGTACTATATGTTATAGTATATTGTTCTAATCGAACAAATGATATGATTAATGATTGATCGTGATATAAAAGATTAAACTAAGTTGTGTATTGTAAGCAGCACATCAGGCAAGTATCCTACCTTTGCATTTTCTTTATGCAATGGACATGAGTAAGAATGTTTGAAATTATATTATTCTTTGTACAAATTATTAACCTCAGATATTATATACGCTCACTGATTATCAACATGTTAGTATATGGTAATTCAGATATATATTTTGTTCGATAATTTCTACAAATGATTATATAAGTATCCCCACTTAGAAAATCATTGCATTTAACCACATGTTGATATACCTTTGTTAAATACCCGTATATATATGTTGAATTATATATTATTGTTGAACAAGATAAAACCTTATTATTATCCAACCGAATTGCTTTGGTTTGAAACCCCGACAAGTATGAACATCCCTTACACGGAAAAACTTTTATGCGCCCAAGGCGGACAGAGTGAACGATCCTATCGTTCTTGCATGCAGTATTGATCAATACATGGTACAACGGGTTGATCACCCCCGTGCCCGAAAGTTATGACGGTTTACAGATGAAGTTCTGTTTAACCTTTTTAAAAATGAAAACAATGTTCATAGTATGTCCCCTTAACCCTATTTATAGTCAGTACGTAGTTTCAAAAAATTTGAAAGAGGGTTGTTATGTAATTATTATCGGTTCAGATTACTTCACAACCATTGATTTGTTGTAGAAGAGTAGTATAAAGAAAACATTTAAATTTTTTCAGCTTATATATATATATATAATTATTATTACTTGTTGAGCACTCAAATGCTCATCCTTGCTTAATTTAAATGTTTTCAGCTAAGTGTGAACAACCTGAAGGCTCTGTTAAGAACAAGGGAAATGGAAAGGTTGCTGAATTATTTCAATGTTATCTTATGTAATAGTTTAATATTAGTAAGACAATGTTATATATTTATTATCATGTATTGTAAGGAATGATTAAAGGTTACGTACTTGGGAGCTAGACTTTGATAATTATGTAAAGCAAGTTTAATATTTATATTATTGTTATTATTATTAGTATTAGTATTATTCCGCTCATAGAAATGGTATCGTGAAGCACTGAATTCTGGTTTCAAGTACCTGGATTTGGAGGCTTTACAGGTTGGTATCAAAGCCTTAGAGTTAGAAACCTTAGGTGGGATAGACCTTAGGCTATAACCTTAGAACAGAGAGAAACGTTGAAAATATAAATAACTCATATAGAGGTTATAAAGAGATGAATTGACTAAATTCATCGTCAAACAAAATAAAAGATAACTTATATAAAACTATTATTTGTTGTGTGTATATACTAAATGCTTATCATTATAATTTATGTTTGTAGATGTCAGGTGGAAAGGGCTTGTTATATGCTTATAGCATGAAGAAGAATCAAATCCATACCCCCGAGCTAATATCGAAGCCGATAGCTGAAATAGAGGCTCACAATGAAAACAACTCAGACGAAGTGGTTATTGTAGAAAACGTAGTACCATATCCGGAGATGGTGGAGCTGACAGATAGTGATTCAGACACTAAAGTTGAAGCTGAACAATCATCACAGAGGTGTAGGATCTGAGGAGCAAGGTATCTTCTCTGGAAAAGCTGTGGGAAATAGGAAAGTTGTTAAATAGTTAACTACGTCAGGCGTTAATAGAAACAATGGAAGAACAAGATAAGCTTAAAATCCAAATAGATCAGATGGGAGCCACAAGCAACACATCGTGTGCAACTCTGAGCAATAAGGGGAAAAGAAAGATAGAAGACCATGACTTAGGAAAATCCGATAAGAAAAAAGGGAAAAGAATATGTTACCTTTGTGGCTATGAGGGACATACCACTCTGTATTGTCCCGACTATAAATCAGGAGTATATTTTATCTATGGGATGGAAGGTCATCAGGCGAGAGGTTGTCAAAGAAAAAGGCGTAGTGAATAGGTAGTATAGGTTCTATTGTGTAGGTCTGTTTAATGATAAGTATGTCTGTGTAATGTAATGTTCCCAACTTTTGGTATTAGTCAAGGCTGTAAATCCCGACTTTTGTAGTCACAAAGGGATGAATGATGTTTAAAGTAGTATATGATATGCTATGTAAAGTATTCGCTAAATGAATATGAATCTAAGTTTTAGTAATGAAATAAGTTAATATACTAAACTTATATGATAAGATTTAGAATGTAAAGAATAATATATAGTTTTACTTAACCAGATAAAGCCGCCAAGATGTCAAACTCGAAACCAAAGGGCAGAAGAGTCTGTCAATAACGTTGAGGGACAACAACAAGTAGACCCGATGCAGCACTTTGCAAATATGGTAGCACAAGCTATGCAGCAAGGAATGCCAGTCGCAGGGAACCAACCGGACAACCAACTAGCTAACTTTAAAGATTTCAAGGCTGTGGGATCGCCCAAATTCAAAGGGACAATTGACCCTGTTGAAGCCTAGACTTGGGTTAAAGAGATTAAAAAAGCATTCATAGTAGCTAGGGTAGCTGAGGGGCAAAAGACCGCTTTTGCCACCTACATGATGAAGGGTGAGGCAAATTTTTTGTGGGAAGCGAATCGGGCGAAGGCAGTAGAAGGTGTTGTTACTTGGGATAGGTTTAAGACACTGTTCTTCGAAAACTATTTTTCATCTAGTATGCAGGCTAGGATGGAGGTAAAATTTTTAGAGTTGAAGCAGGAGAATATGACGGTGTCTGAATACATCCCAAAATTCAATGAGTTGGCTAGGTTTGCTTCGCATCAAGTTGATACGGAGGTTAGGAAAGCTAGAAGGTTTGAGCTGGGATTAAAACCATGGCTCTACAACAAGGTGGTTGTGTTGTAGATCCCTACATTTGCAGCACTCATGGAGAAGGCTATTATTGCTGAGGAAGGGAGTGAGGCCATAAGCCTCTACAATAAGGAGAGAAAGAACAAGATTAAGGTCAAAGGAACTAGTCAGGTGGAAGTTAATAGTGGAAGTAGCTGTGGTAGTAGCAAAAGGAAGGGAAGCAATTTTGGAAGTGTGTAGGTAAAATAGGAAGGAGTTAAGAAGCAAGCTATGCAGTGTGGGAACTGCGAAAAGAACCACTCTGGGGAATGTTTGAAGGGGAAGTTCGTGTGCTATAAGTGCGGGCAGGAGGGCCATATCTCTCCCAACTGCCCCAATCCTAGGATGAACAGTGGGTGTTTTCTGTGTGGATCGACTGAGCACAAGGTGAAGGATTGTTCGAAGAGGAGGACAGAGGCAGGGAGTGTGAACAGTCACTATCATTCCATTGGGATGCCATTTCCAGTACCCAATATTTTTCCCGAAGTGATGGCAACTACTCAAGAGATGATGTTGTGACGCCCCAAAAATAGGTATACATCACCTATTCTGAGTCGTCAAATACATGGTACAAAATACAAATACAACTTAATTATACAACTATCGTGTAAAGTACGACAAAATATAAGCTGTGAGTTTTAATACAAATATTGTCGTCTAGACAATATACAAACTCAAATTCAATATTATTACATTTATTTTCCACTATTTCACTGAATAGTCAGGACTGCTAATGCTATCATCTGGTTCGTCACTCCGTTCCCCGAATAGTCCCTGCTACGTTCTCATTTCCTGAAGAGAACAATAAAAGTAAAAGGATGAGCTCAACTAGCCTAGTAGGAAATATTATGACTAAGATAATGCAGAATATATTATCATTAGCCTTCAATAGTGTTAAACTGATACAATATAACAACCATCAAGTTTAACTGCAGCGGAATAAGAAATCCATTAAAAGAGTCAAGTAGAGAATAAAATCTACTATCTTTTATGATTTAAAAGGTTTTTCATCACTTTTATCGCTGGGACTCAGCTTAATAAATAATCCATATCATCGAATCACCCCTGCACTACGACCAAGGATATTCTTTAGTATCACGACCACAATTATCCATGCACTACGGGCCAAGAATATTTGTGTATTTAATAATGGTCATGATCATGCCAACAACTGTCCATCAATGCACTACTGGCCAATGAGGACTTTTACCACATCATTTGTAACATTACAGTCATGATTACACTGAATAATCCTTGGTCATAATCATACCAAGTCCATCTACGCACTATAGGCCACAGATGACTTTCAACAAAATATAAACATGAGGATGATGACAATGATATAAGAATTCAATAAAACAAGTTCATGAATTATTTTATCCAGGAACTAATAACGTCCAAATTGTCAACATGATACTTCTTTGTAGAGTAAAATTCAAGAATGCTCAGAAGAATATTTCCATGAAAAGATATTGGATGAAGCGCAAATATCAAGGATATTCCACTAATTTCATGGAGTATAGAAGTCAAAACTTTAACCAATTGAGTATAATAATGAATGGAATAACAAAAGAAATCATCAGGCATGCGATAGACCGCACAGGCAGGTTATTCCAACAGAATAATAAATAACGGAATCAGTCCAAAGATAAAACGCATGATGTGATATTCTAACAAAATAATAAAAAGCGGAATCAGTCCGGCGTGAAACGCATGCATGAAGATATTCCAATGTAATAATAAAGACGGAATCAGTCCCACAGAAACGCATGCAACAAGATATTCCAACGAGAATAATAAAGACGGAATCGAATCCCAAGCGTAAAAGCGTCTGAGCAGTGATTTTCCAATGTAATAATAAAGACGAAACCAGTCCGTAGAACGCGTATAGACAGGATGTTCCAACATAATGATAAAGAATGGAACAACAGAAGAATTTCACCAAGTATAGGGTAGCCCGCGTATACAGGTTATTCCAATAGAATAATAAAGAATGGAATAAAAGAAGTTCTCTTCATGGATAAGAAAGAAATAATACTCCCTACCTTAGAAAAACTGGATACTGGAATAGTGAGGTAGCAAACTTCTCTTCTTCTTTCTATAATTTCTCTCTATAATAATCGCTCTAAAGCTTTTGTGAATTGGTGAGAAATGAAGAAAGAATGAGCTTCTATTTATAGAAAAATATAGTTTCGATAATTGCACGTTTTCGGGCTCGAAAAATTATAGTACAATACCTCCAACTTTTCCTTTATTTTTAATTTAGTTATAGAAGTATTATCAAACTTGCACTACCTCCCCTAATAGTAAATAATGTGATTCAATAGTTCTAGACATGTGAAAATACGAATTACAGTATAGTACTTCCATCTATACCTCCATTTTTAACTTAGTCATGCAAGTATTATCAATCTTGCACCAACTCCCCTAATAGTAACAAGAATATGAAACAGTAGTATACACATGTGAACAAATAGTTATAATCATGTGAAATAATTGCAATCAATTGCTCATTTATCTAGTTAAATACCCAATTGGTCAATATAACCTCCAGACATCAATTATTATCGAAATAATTGTCGATTTTCACTAACCCAAATAATTCCAACACAATGAAACCATTTTTATCAAAATATAAATTTTGAAATTTTGAAGTTTGATTTTTCTGAAAAAGTCAACTGCTGACTTTTGACCAAATAGTGAATTCTGGAAAATTTTGTGTTTATAGACTATTTTACTAATTTCATCATCATGGGACTCAAATATCACGTCCAAGCGTCTCCAAATACAACCCCAACACAACTTCAATTTTAATAACATTCATCATTAATATTATAACTCACAATATTTATCAACCAGTGTCGTTCCTGTGAAAGGGGCTTTCAATAAGGATTTCTCCCTATTAGGCGCACAATTAGGTGACCAAACCTCTCCTCGACAGGGACTTCTAGACATTGTAAATATTGTAATTTAATAATATGAATAACTTTGTCATCTCAATTATTGATTTAATAAAATAACATATTATGCGGATGATCTTATGACAATAATCGAATCAATAATATGAGAGATATGATGCGACAATTCATCGTGAGTAGCAATAATTGAGTATAACCGAGTGACTTCTCACGTAAGCATCAATAATCGCATCTGCGTGTGCTACTATGTAACCACGCCAGACATCGCATTTTTTTACTAATGGGTAGTTCAATAGTTAACGGTAAAACTTCCGCCGTTATTTTCATAAAAATTTTTGTCGTTTTCTCAATCCGACAATAATTCCATTAATGAAGGGTCCACCAATGATTGTGCTGGATTATCTGAATATTCCTGTTAAAACGAATATTCCTCGACCAATCGAATATTATATAACAACTTGCGTTTCTTTGCAAAATTTGTAAATATTACCCACAACTATAACATTATATCAAATCCACACCATAATATTCAAAAATATATTTCGAGAAAATTTGATCTTTATTCAAAAAGTTGGGGTCTTACAACCTCCCCTTCTTATGAAATTTCGTCCTCAAAATTAGGGTGTGTACCTAGTATGTCGAAGAGGTGAGGATACTTTGATTTCATTTCAGATTCTAACTCCCAGGCCATTTCTTCAACATCGTGGTTTCTCCACAAAATTTTGACTTGAGGTATAACCTTGGAACGTTGAATATGTTCCTTCTTATCCAAGATTTTAACAGGAATCTCTTCATACGTTAAATCTTCCTCTATTTTGCCCGGTTCTAACTCAATAATGTGGTTCGGGTCTTTCACATATTTACGTAACATGGATATGTGAAAAAAGTTATGAACACGAGACATACTTGGCGGTAACGCAAGTCTATCAGCCATAGTTCCTACTCGATCGAGGATTAAAAATGAGCCAATGAATCGAGGATTGAGCTTTCCTTTCTTTTCAAATCTTGTAACTCCTTTCCATGGAGCAACACGTAACAAGACATGATCTCCAATATCGAATTCTACGTCCTTTCGATGAAAATCAGCATAACTCTTTTGTCGATCTTGTGAGGTTTTTATACGTTGTCGGATCATTTGAATCTTTTCTGTAGTCATACGTACCAACTCTGGTCCCAACAACGTTGCTTCACCCACCTCATTCCAGCATACTAGAGAACGACATTTTCTTCCATACAACGCCTCAAATGGAGCCATGCCAATACTTGTTTGATAACTGTTGTTGTAGGAAAACTCTACCAATGGTAAGAACTTGTCCCAACTTCCTTTGAAGTCAAGGACACATAGTCTTAATAAATCTTCAAGAATTTGAATAGTCCTCTCCGACTTCCCGTCCGTCTGAGGATGATATGCCGAGCTAAAACGTAAATTCGTGCCCATATCTTTTTGCAAACTAACCCAAAATCTTGAAGTGAATCTTGGGTCTCGATCAGAAACTATGGATACTGGCATACCATGCAGTCTTACAATCTCGTTTATGTACATACTAGCAAGACGTTCAAGTGTATAAGTTTCTAGTATTTGTAAGAAATGAGCAGACTTGGTCAATCTATCAATAATGACCCAAATTGCATCTATACCTTGAGAAACCTTGGGAAGAACAGTAACAAAATCCATAGTAATGTGCTCCCACTTCCATTCTAGAATTTCAAGTTGTTGTAATGGACCTTTTGGTACTTGATGCTCCGCCATGACTCGTTGACAAGTTAAACACCTTAAGATAAACTCTGCTATCTCTCTCTTTATATTGCTCCACCAAAATGTATGTCGAAGATCACGATACATTTTTGTACACCCAGGATGGATTGCAAACGGTGTGTTGTGCGCCTCCATCATTATTTTATAATTTAAATCAGGGTCGTTAGGAACACAAAGTCTAGAGTTGACTCGAAGTATTCCTTCTTCATCGATTCTTGCTTTCGGCATAGCACGTTCTTGTACTTTCTTCTTCATACGCATTAGCTCCAGGTCTGTAGCTTGAGCAGCTTTAACTTTATCGATTAAAGTCGGTTCTACTCGTATGTTTTCCATCATCATGTGGGTCCCTAGAGTCTTTATCTCTAACTCCATCCTTTGCAAGTCATACAGAATGGGCCTTTACGTTGACAATATTGCACTCGTACCCGCATATGATCTTCTACTTAGTGCGTCAGCTACCACGTTCGCTTTTCCAGGATGGTATTGGATGGTATGATCATAATATTTCAATAGTTCAAGCCAACGTCATTGTCGCATGTTGAGTTCCTTTTGGGTGAAGAAATATTTGAGGCTTTTATGATCTGTGTAGATCTCCACCTTCTCTCCATACAGGTAATGCCTCTAAATCTTAAGCGCAAAAACGACAGCTGCCAACTCTAGATCATGAGTAGGGTAAATCCTGTCATATTCTTTGAGTTGTCGTGAGGCATAGGCTATGACTTTCCTATGTTACATGAGAACACATCCTAACCCTTTGCCTAAAGCAGCACTGTAGATGACAAATCCCTCCGAGCCAGATGGTATTGTCAGAACAGGTGCTGAAATGAGTCTCCTCTTGAGTTCTTGAAAACTCTTCTCACATTCCTCACTGCAACCGAACTTTGTATCTTTTCGAGTCAGCTGAGTTAATGGAGTAGTGATTCGAGAAAATCCTTCCACGAATCTCTGATAATAACCAGTTAATCTGAGAAAGCTACGTACTTCGGTCACTGATTTAGGTTGCTCCCAGCTTTGAATAGCTTCAATCTTTACTGGTTCAACAGATATTCCATGACTTAATATCACGTGCCCAAGGAATGTAATTTCCTCAAGCCAGAACTGGCATTTCTTCAACTTGGCATATAGCTTGTTTTCACGAAGCTTTTGGAGTATCAGCCTCAAGTGTTGCTCATGATCTTCACGGCTTTTGGAATATATGAGGATGTCATCAATAAAGACGACCACAAAATGATCCAAATATTCCTTGAATACTCGGTTCATCATATCCATGAAGGCAACAGGAGCATTAGTCAATCCAAAAGACATGACTAAGAATTCATAATGCCCGTCATCGAGTTACGAAGGCGCTTTGCAATATCCTTAGTTTTAACCTTCAGCCGATGATATCCGAATCGAAGATCGATCTTTGAATAAAATTATGCCTTGTAATCGATCAAACAATTCGTGATACGTGGCAATTGGTACCTATTTTTGATGGTGACATGATTCAACTCCGATAATCAATACAAAGTCGTATACTCCCATCTTTCTTCTTCACGAATAGAACAGAGCACCCCAAGGAGACGTCTTTTAGACGAATGAAACCAATGTCTAACAATTCCTGCAATTGGGTCTTTAACTCCCGAAGTTCAATACGAGCCATTCGATATGGGGCTTTGGAAATAGGTTTTGTACCGGGTTCAAGGTCGATACAAAATTGAACTTCACGCTCTGGGGGTAGGCCAGGAAGTTCTTCAGGGAATACGTCAGGAAATTTATTAACAATAGAAATATCCTTCAAATCTGATGTATTTTTGTTTAAATCCGTGATATGAGCTAAGAAAGCTTGACATCCATTTTTCAATAAACGAATAGTTTTATGGCTTGAGATGACCGTGATTGATTTTAATGGTTTGGTTGCTTGAATTCGCATAATAGGTTTATTAGGAATATGAAACCTAACAACCTTACGAAAATAATCAATTTTAGCATGATGAGTAGTTAACCAATCAATCCCTAGAATCACGTCAAATGAAAGTATTTTTAAGGAGATAAGATCGATAGGTAACGTGCGGTTACCGATTTGAATCAAACAAGACTTATAAACAGTGGATGTAATGAAGGTTTCTCCTAATGGAGTTTCAACAGATAAGTTAAAGTCTAATTTCTCCGTAGTTAAATTTAAACGTTGAGCGCAAGTAGGAGAAATAAAAGAATGGGTAGAACCGGTATCAAATAAGGTATAAACTTCACTAGAGTTTATGATAAGCTTACCCGTGATAACCTTGTTCGGGTTCCTTGCTTTCTGGGAGGTCACAAAAAACGCTCTCCCTTGCACTACCAACTTTGACGTTTCTGGGACGTCCTTTGGTGCCTCCATCCTAGCTGAATTTGTCTTCAGTGAACGACAAAATCGAGCTAAGTTGTAAGACCCCGAAATTTTTTTAAATAAAAAGGAATCTCCTTTATTTATTATTTTGAAATAGTAAGGGTAGATTTGATTAATGTGGTTAGTTATGGGTAAAATACGCAAATATTTCGAATAAGCAAGTGGTTATAAAATATTCATTATTGTCGGGGAATATTCGTTTGGTCGTGGAATATTCGTACTGTCGGGGAATATTCATACGACGGCGCAGTCTTTTGTGGGCCCCATAACGGAAAGCGATTGGATGAAGAAAACGACAAGTATAAGTTGTTTATAAATAACGGCGTAGTTCTTACCGTTAATACTGTTGGAATACCCGGTGGTTAAAACACACTAATACGCGTTATTGAACAGTAGCACACTGTATTGCACCAATTATTGATTCTTACGTAAGAAGGCACTACTCAATAATGGTTACAGTAATTACTGTTCAATAATGGGAAAGCCGGATCCGATTAAGGCGGAGACGTGGGTCAATCAAATTACCAAGATATTTGATGTCTTGGGATGCACGGAGGAACAGAAAGTTCCATTCGCTACTTTTATGTTCCGTAACGAGGCAGATTACTGGTGGGAATCTGTGAAGCGTACCCATCCAGCTGTACTCAGCATGTCATGGGAGACGTTTCAAAAATAGTTCAATGACAAGTACTTCCCTGAAAGTATTCGTCATATGAAGGAAGTGGAGTTTATTAGACTGGAGCAGAATAACATGACGGTGTCCAGTACGAGGCGAAGTTCGCGGAGTTATAAAGGTTTGCACCTCATTTAGTGGGGAATGAGGAACGTATGACGCGGATGTTTTTGAGAGGTTTGAAACCCGGCATACGTAAGTATGTCATTTCTCATAAATTTTCTCTCTATTCAGATGTTGTCAACAAGGCTCAATTGTTAGAGCGAGATAACGAGTACGTTCAACCGAGGGACCATAATCAAGATCATACCGAAGATAGCAGTCATCAGAATAACGATAACCAGCGGAGAAAGAAGAATACGGACAAAGGCGGTAACCACTCTAGTGGTAATTGTGGCCATTAAAATAGAAGAAGCGAGTCGGGAGGAGATTTTAAAAAGAGGAGATTCAACAACGACCATGTGAAGACGTCAGCGCTAGTAGCAACTGGTTCCAAGGGAGGAGAAAGACCACCGTTCGTATGTTACAAATCACGGGAAGAGGGACATATCATTAAACCGCCTGAACAGCTTAAAGGTATGCTATAATTGTGAAAAAGAAGGACATATCGCTCGAGATTGTACCGTATCGAAACCCAGTCTAGCGGGAATGGTGACTCAAAAGGATGTCCCAGAAAAGTCAAAGTCAACGATTCCTGGAAGAGCGTTTGTCGTGGCCAGGTCAAAATGCGAGGAACTGAACGGTTAGCACGGGTTAGTTAATTATAAATTCTTGCGAAGTTTATACCTTACTATATCTTCTGTTCTACCCATTCTTTTATCTCTCTTGCTTGCGCTCAACGTTTGAACTTGACTACGGAGAAATTAGACTTTGACCTATTTATGGAGACTCAGTTAGGAGAAACTTTCATTACATCCGTTGTTTAGAAATCTTGCTTGATTCAGATTGGCACTATCACATTACCTGTTAACCTTATTTCTATAGAGATATTTGCTTTTGATGTGATTTTAAGGTTAACTACTCATAATGCTGAAATTGATTACTTTCGTAAGGTTGTTAGTTTTCACATTCCTAAGCAACCTGTTATTCGAATTCAAGCAATCAAACCATTGTAGTCAAACATTTTCATATCAAGCCATGAAGTCATTCGTTTATTACGGATGTCAAGTTTTCTTAGTCCATGTTATGGATTTGAATAAAGACACGTCAGATTTGAATAATATTCCTATTGTTATTGATTTTTCCTGACGTATTTCCTGAAGAATTTCATGGCTTACTCCCAGAGCGTGATATTAAATTTTGTATCGACTTTGAACCCGGTACAAAACTCATTTCTAAAATCTAATATCGAATGGCTCCTATTGAACTTAAGGAGTTAAAAACCCAACTATAGAAGTTGGTATTCGAGCCTTTATCTGGTGACTTCCTTTGTGGAATGCACCGAAGCCAAACTCTCCGTAGGGGACACCATATTCGTGCGATAGTAAACTGATAGGTGTCATTGTAACGCTTATCAAGGTTGGGATATGAGTTACGATTGAGAACAACCTAAGTCAGTAATCGAAATACGTAGCTTTCTAGGCTTAGTTGGTTATTATCGGAGATTCGTTGAAGGATACTCTCGAATCGCTATTCCATTAACGCAGCTGACTCGTAGAGATACAAAATTCGAATGGAGCAAGGAATGTGGGAAGAACTTGAAGAACTCAAGAGGAGACTCATTTCAAAGACATGTTCTAACCATGCCATCTGGAAAAGTAAACGTGGTAGTCGGCGTGTTGAGTAGAAGATCGTATACAAGTCACGAGTACGATATTGTCAAAGACTCATTTCAGATAATTTACAAATAATAGAGATGGAGATGAAAACTCTAGGTACCCACGTGATGATAAACGAGTATAATCGACTTTTAATCGATAAAGTTAAAGTCGTTCAAGCTACACACAATCGAGCTGATGAATTTGAAGAAGGAGGTGCAAGAAGTTGTTATTTCAAAAACGAGAATCGGTGAGGTGAGGAAAGCTCAAACATTCGATTTATTAATCCATTTGAAATTCTCGATCGAATAAGAACTGTGGCCTATAGACTCGTTTTACTGCCAAGTATGACACGTGTTCATAACGTTTTTCACATATCAATGTTACGTAAATATGTGGACGACCCGAACCACGTCATTGAGTTAGAAACGGATGAGATAGCCGAAGACTTAACGTACGAGGAGGTACCTGTCAAGATCTTGTAGAGGAAAGAACATGTCCTATGTACCGAGGTTATACCACAAGTTAAAGTTTTGTGGAGAAACCATGCTATTGAGGAAATGACTTGGGAGTTAGAAACGGAAATGAAAGCGAGGCATTCTCATCTTTTCGAAACACCAGGTACGTACGTCAATTTCAAGGACGAAATTTCATAAGGAGGGGAGGTTGTAAGACCCCGAAATTTTTTTAAATAAAAAGGAATTTCCTTTATTTATTATTTTGAAATAGTAAGGGTGGATTTGATTAATGTGGTTAGTTATGGGTAAAATACGTAAATATTTCAAATAAGCAAGTGGTTATAAAATATTCATTATTGTTATTGGGAATATTCGTTTGGTCGTGGAATATTAAATGCTTGTCGGGGAATATTAAATGCGACAGTAGCGGTCTTTTTATGGGCCCCATAACTTGAAAGCGATTGGATGAAGAAATCGACAAGTATAAGTTGTTTATAAATAACTGTAGTTCTTACCGATTATCTTTGTTGGAATACCCGTGGTTAAACACACTAATATGGCGTTATTGAACGATAGCACAATCATATTGCACCAATTATTGATTCTTACGTAAGAAGGCACTACTCAATAATGGTTACGATAATTACTTATTCGATATTTTTTATTGATTTAATAATTCTTTGCATTGATAATTTATATTCTTGTTGTTTCAATAAATTGTCATTACACAATATTTTCCATTATCGAGAGCAATAATTCATATTATCTGAATAATATTATTGGATAACATTATTGGCAATGTCTAGAAAGTTACATCTAAGGAGAGGTTTGGTCACCTAATTGCGGCGCCAAGATGAGAGATCCTTATTGAAAGCCCCTCTTTCTGAGGAACGGCACGGTTGCAAGATCTTGTGATTCTGTAATATTATTTGTGAATAATTAATTATTGATTTATATGATGAGGAAAATATTGATTTTATGTGGATATAGATGGAGAAAATTTTTAAAATGACAATTGTTGAAAATTAATATTTTATCTTTTCCTGATAAAATAATTCATTTAAATATATTATTTTAATAATATATTAACGGTGATATTTTTATAATGAATGTGGGATATATGAGTATATGAGGAGGAAAAGTATTTTTGTGGCATTAAATATTTAACACATATTTTGTGTGTTGGTGGACACAATTATTGACCGAAATTTGATTATAGCCCGTAAAATCGCCCGTTTGTGGATTTCGGTCAATTTCTGTTTGGAATTTGGAAAAACTTTCTTCTGCAAAGTTGTAGAGAATTGAATTTCTTGTAAAAAGCCATGTGTTTCGAATTTTTTGATAAAAGGGCTATTTATTATGAATTATTGAAGTTCCGAAGCTCCGAAATAATTGATTTTTGGAAGTTTAAAATAATTTAAATAAGAAAAACGTTTTTTAATTGTTTGTGGGCATCTTTAACATGTGTTGATGGCTGAGATCAGATTGTCTTGATGGGCGTAGAGAATTTATTAAATATATATTAATATTATATTAAATTTTCTGCTTTGGTGTTCTAAGCATTTTCCTATAAATAGGATGCTTAGGTTAGAATTGACAATCACACCAGAAACTGAAGTTTTCTCTCTCTATATTATCGAGCGTATTCTTGTGAGTATTTTGAGTATACTTTGAGTATTGCTATACGGTGCAACTTCAAGTCATAACTTATATCCGGTGTTTTAACTAGAAGTACTGTCTTTCAAGGTAAGGGATGTTATTTTATTCGAAAATGATATTATTTCTTCAATATCATTATGCCGAAATATTGGTTGGAAATTTTTATCAAATTTGAAACTTTTTCATGTCGGGGTTACTATTCATGAGTTACTATTCACGAGTTACTATTCATGAGTTACTATTCACGAGTTACTATTCACGAAGCGTGAAGATGTTTTTTGTGAAATTTCTATCTTTTGGTGTCGGAGTTACTATTAACGTATACGGCACTATTCACGAATACGACACTATTCACCAAAAAATGAAATTTCTTCTTTTTGTCCAAAATATCTATTATGGATACTAGCTTTGATTGTATCCATGTTTTGATCATTCTTGAATTTTACTCCACTCTGATTACTTATGAAGTTTTTTGAACTTGGATTGTTTAAAATACGAATCCTTAATATTTATTCTTTTATTTCACTGGATTCGTTTTCTTTGAAATATTTTTCATCATCCTCAGTCCTAAATGATGATATTACTGAATATCTTTGGCTTGTAGTGCAAAGATGAATGATTTCTTGATGAATATCTTTGGTCCGTAGAGCAAAGATGAACAGGTGTTGAGATGAACATGACCTACTGATTAATATCTTTGGCCCATAGTGTAAAGATGAACAGGTGTTTAGATGAACATGACCAACTGATGAATATCTTTGGCCTGTAGTGCAAAGATGAATATTTGATTCCAGATATATATTGATTGATGTTACAGGGATAAAATATCGACGATGAACTTTGAAATTTATATATAGAAGATAGTAGTTTGCATTCTCTACTTAACTCCTCTAATGAATTATTATTTCCGCTGCGAAGATTGATTTAAAACTGAATGTCTATTGTATTCTATTAGATTTTTCCTTGTTGGAGACTAACGATAATTTGTTGTATATTATCTTAGTCATAATATTCTTTACTGGGCTAGTTGAGCTCACCCTTTTCCTTTTTGTTCCATTTTTCTTCTCAGGAGGCGAGAATGTAGCGAGTACGAGTCGGGGTATGGAATGATGGTTATAGAGAGAGTTGTTTAGTAGTCCTCACCATTTTGTAAAATAATGTATAAATAATTGTGATGAGGATTTATTTGGGTATGTATATTATCAGAAGACAATAATTGTATTTAAACCCGACAAGATATATGTTATCGTATTTTGCACGACAAATGTATTAATAAAGTTGTAGTTATTTACGTACCATGTATTTGGCGACTCGAGAATGGGTTGGATGGAATGGACCTATTTTGGGGCGCGTCACGGTTGGTATCGAGCTTAGGATATGATCTCCGCGGAGATCGGGGAATAGAACTAGGAGGGAGAGAGACGAGTAAATCCTTCGCTAGTGTGTCCTACCTAAGCTTATTTGTTAGTTGGTCAGTATATAGGGATATTATGTGATATATTGATTTCCTTCATTAACCCTTGTTTTATGACTTTATTTGAGAATGTCGACTGAGAATATTAACAGTGGAGTAAATGAGATCGTGGAGATGCCTGTATTTACCAACGAGGAGAACGTGCAACAGTTGTGATGTACCTCCTGTGAAACACCACCACGGCGGATGATGAACGAGGGGATGTTTAGAAGCTTTTTCCAGTTCATGCAAAATCAGACGAGGGAAACTCGTGTTCAAAATACAGGAGGAAATGATAGAAATTCACGGGTGGTCACAGCCAAGCAGTTCAAAGAGTTGGGACCACCAGAATTCTGGGGAAAGTCGGATCCGATTAAGGCGGAGATGTGGGTCAAACAAATTACCAAGATATTCGATGTCTTGGGATGCACGGAGGAACAAAAAGTTCCATTTGCTACTTTTATGTTCCGTAACGAGGCAGATTACTGGTGGGAATCTGTGAAGCGTACCCATCCAGCTGCACTCAGCATGTCATGGGAGACGTTTCAGAAATAGTTCAATGACAATTACTTCCCTGAAAGTATTCG
This sequence comes from Panax quinquefolius, assembly GCA_020205615.1. Classification (NCBI taxonomy): domain Eukaryota; kingdom Viridiplantae; phylum Streptophyta; class Magnoliopsida; order Apiales; family Araliaceae; genus Panax; species Panax quinquefolius. The sequence continues at coordinate 59,694,293 of CM035171.1, read as the reverse complement.
TCATATGAAGGAAGTGGTGTTTATTAGATTGGAGTAGAATAACATGACGGAGTCCCAATACGAGGCGAAGTTCGCGGAGTTATTAAGGTTTGCACCTCATTTGGTGGAGAATGAGGAACGTATGACGCGTATGTTTCTGAGAGGTTTGAAACCCGGCATACGTCAGTATCTCATTTCTCATAAATTTTCTCTCTATTCAGATGTTGTCAACAAGGCTCAGTTGTTAGAGCGAGATAACGAGTACGTTCAACCGAGGGACCATAATCAGGATTATCTCAAGATAGCGATCATCGAATAATGATAACCAAATGGATAAAGAAGAATACTACGGACAAAGGCGGTAACCACTCTAGTGGTAATCGTGGCCATAAAAATAGAAGAAGCGAGTCGGGAGGAGATTTTAAAAGAGGAGATTCAACAACGACCATGTGAAGACGCGTCGGTAGCTAGTAGCAACTAGTTCCAAGGGAGGAGAAAGACCACCGGTCGTATGTTTACAAATGCGGGAAAGAGGGACATATCATCCCAAACTGCCCACAACAGTTTAAGGTATGCTATAATTGTGGAAAAGAAGGACATATCGCTCGAGATTATGCGGTATCGAAACCCACCCAGCGGGAATGGTGACTCAAAAGGATGTCCCTGAAAGTCAAAGTCAACGATTCACGGAAGAGCGTTTGTCGTGGCCGGTCAAAATGCGAGAACCCGAACGAAGTTAGCACGGGTTAGTTAATTATAAATTCTTGCGAAGTTTATACCTTACTAGAATCTGGGGTTCTACCCATTCTTTTATCTCTCTTTACTTGCGCTCAACGTTTGAACTTGACTACGGAGAAATTAGACTTTGACCTATTTATGGAGACTCAGTTAGGAGAAACTTTCATTACATCCGTTGTTTAGAAATCTTGCTTGATTCAGTTGGCACTATCACATTACACGTTAACCTTATTTCTATAGAGATATTTGCTTTTGATGTGATTTTAAGGTTAATTACTCATCATGCTGAAATTGATTACTTTAAGTAAGGTTGTTAGTTTTATATTCCTAAGCAACTTTGTTATTCAATTCAAGCAATCAAACCATTGTAGTCAAACATTTTCATATCAAGCCATGAAGTCATTCGTTTATTACGGATGTCAAGTTTTCTTAGTCCATGTTATGGATTTGAATAAAGACACGTCGATTTGAATAATATTCCTATTGTTATTGATTTTTCCGACGCTTTTCTGAAGAATTTCATGGCTTACTCCCGAGGCGTGATATTAAATTTTGTATCGACTTTGAACCCTAAGACAAAACTCATTTCTAAAATCTAATATCGAATGGCTCCTATTGAACTTCAGGAGTTAAAAACCCAACTATAGAAGTTGGTATTCGAGCTTTTATCTGGTGACTTCCTTTGTGGAATGCACCGAAGCCAAACTCTCCGTAGGGAACACCATATTCGATGCGATAGTAAACCGATAGGTGTCATTGTAACGTCTTATCCAAGGTTGGGATATGAGTCACAGTTGAGAACAACCTAAGTCGGTAATCGAAATACGTAGCTTTCTAGGCTTAGTTGGTTATTATCAGAGATTCATTGAAGGATACTCTCGAATCGCTATTCCATTAACGCAGCTGACTCGTAGAGATACAAAATTCGAATGGAGCAAGGAATGTGGGAAGAACTTCGAAGAACTCAAGAGGAGACTCATTTCAGCACATGTTCTGACCATGCCATCCTGGAAAAGCGAACGTGGTAGCTGACGTGTTGAGTAGAAGATCGTATACAAGTACGAGTACGATATTATCAAAGACTCATTTCATATAATTTACAAATAATAGAGATGGAGATGAAAACTCTAGGTACCCACGTGATGATATACGAGTATAATCGACTTTAATCGATAAAGTTAAAGTTGTTCAAGCTACACACCGGAGCTGATGAATTTGAAGAAGGAGGTGCAAGAAGTTGTTATTTCAAAAACGAGAATCGGTGAGGTGAGGAAAGCTCAAACATTCGATTTATTAATCCATTTGAAATTCTCGATCGAATAGGAACTGTGGCCTATAGACTCGTTTTACCGCCATGTATGACACGTGTTCATAACGTTTTTCACGTATCGATGTTACGTAAATATGTGGACAACCCGAACCACGTCATTGAGTTAGAACCGGACGAGATAGCCGAAGACTTAACGTACGAGGAGGTACCTGTCAAGATCTTGTAGAGGAAAGAACATGTCCTATGTACCGAGGTTATACCACAAGTTAAAGTTTTGTGGAGAAACCATGCTATTGAGGAAATGACCTGGGAGTTGGAAACGGAAATGAAAGCGAGGTATTCTCATCTTTTCGAAACACCAGGTACGTACGTCAATTTCGAGGACGAAATTTCATAAGGAGGGGAGGTTGTAAGACCCCAAAATTTTTTTAAATAAAAAGGATTTTCCTTTATTTATTATTTTGAAATAGTAAGGGTGGATTTGATTAATGTGTTTAAATATGGGTAAAATACGTAAATATTTTAAATAAGCAAGTGGTTATAAAATATTCATTATTGTCGGGGAATATTCGTTTGGTCGTGGAATATTAAATGCTTAGTCAGGAATATTAAATGCGACGGTAGCGATCTTTTGTGGGCCCCATAACGAAAAAGCGATTGGATGAAGAAAACGACAAGTATAAGTTGTTTATAAATAGCAGGCGTAGTTGTTACCGAATTATCTTGTTGGAATACCCGGTGGTTAAAACACACTAATCTGCGTTATTGAACAAGAGCTTTATTCAGTATTGCACCAATTATTGATTCTTACGTAAGAAGGCACTACTCAATAATGGTTACGATAATTACTTGTTCGATTTTATTTTATTGATTTAATAATTCTTTGCGTTGATAATTTATATTCTTTGTTGTTTCAATAAATTGTCATTACACGGTATTTTCCATTATCGGAGCAATAATTCATATTATCCTAATAATATTATTGGATAACATTATTGGCAATGTCTAGAAAGTTACATCTAAGGAGAGGTTTGGTCACCTAATTGCGCGCCAAGATGAGAGAGATCCTTATTGAAAGCCCCTCTTTTCTTGAGAACTACGGTTGCGATCTTGTGATTCTGTAATATTATTTGTGAATAATTAATTATTGATTTATATGATGAGGAAAATATTGATTTTATGTGGATATAGATGGAGAAATTTTTTAAAATGACAATTGTTGAAAATTAATATTTTATCTTTTTCTGATAAAATAATTCATTTAAATATATTATTTTAATAATATATTAACGGTGATATTTTTATAATGAATGTGGGATATATGAGTATATGAGGAGGAAAAGTATTTTTGTGGAATTAAATGTTTAACACATATTTTGTGTGTTGGTGGACACAATTATTGACCGAAATTTGATTATAGCCTGTAAAATCGCCCATTTGTGGATTTCGGTCAATTTCTGTTTGGAATTTGGAAAAACTTTCTTCTGCAAAGTTGTAGAGAATTGAATTTCCTATGAAAAGTAGCGTGATTCAAATTTTTTGATAAAAGGGCTATTTATTATGAATTATTGAAGTTCCGAAGCTCCGAAATAATTGATTTTTGGAAGTTTAAAATAATTTAAATAAGAAAAACGTTTTTTAAATGTTTGTGGGCATCTTTAACATGTGTTGATGGCTGAGATCAGATTGTCTAGATGGGCGTAGAGAATTTATTAAATATATATTAATATTATATTAAATTTTCTGCTTTGGTGTTCTAAGCATTTTCCTATAAATAGGGTGCTTAGGTTAGAATTGACAATCACATCGAAATCAAGTTTTCTCTCTATATTATCGAGCGTATTCTTGTGAGTATTTTGAGTATACTTTGAGTATTGCTATACGGTGCAACTTCAAGTCATAACCTATATCCTGTTTTAACTAGAAGTCTTGTGTCTTTCGGTAAGGGATGTTATTTTATTTGAAAATGATATTATTTCTTCAATATCATTATCTTAGAAATATTGGTTGGAAATTTTTATCAAATTTGAAACTTTTTCATGTCGGGGTTACTATTCATGAGTTACTATTCACGAGTTACTATTCATGAGTTACTATTCATGAGTTACTATTCACGAAGCGTGAAGATGTTTTTTGTGAAATTTTTATCTTTTGGTGTCGGAGTTATTATTAACGTATACGGCACTATTCACGAATACGACACTATTCACCGAAAAATGAAATTTCTTCTTTTTGTCCAAAATATCTATTATGGATACTAGCTTTGATTGTATCCATGTTTTGATCATTCTTGGATTTTACTCCACTCTGATTACTTATGAAGTATTTTGAACTTAGATTGTTTAAAATATGAATCCTTAATATTTATTCTTTTGTTTCACTGGATTCGTTTTCTTTGAAATAATTTTCATCATCCTCAGTCCTAAATGATGATATTACTAAATATCTTTGGCTTGTAGTGCAAAGATGAATGATTTCCTGATGAATATCTTTGGTCCGTAGAACAAAGATGAACAGGTGTTGAGATGAACATGACTTACTGATTAATATCTTTGGCCCATAGTGTAAAGATGAACAGGTGTTTAGATGAACATGACCAACTGATGAATATCTTTGGCCTGTAGTGCAAAGATGAATATTTGATTCCAGATATATATTGATTGATGTTACAGGTATAAAATATCGATGATGAACTTTTTAATTCTTATATAGAAGATAGTAGTTTGCATTCTCTACTTAACTCTTCTAATGAATTATTATTTCTGCTACGAAGATTGATTTAAAACTGGTTGTCTATTGTATTCTATTAGATTTTTCCCTGTTGGAGACTAACGATAATTTGTTGTATATTATCTTAGTCATAATATTCTTTACTGGGCTAGTTGAGCTCACCCTTTTCCTTTTTGTTCCATTTTTCTTCTCAGGAGGCGAGAATGTAGCGAGTACGAGTCGGGGTATAGAATGATGGTTATAGAGAGAGTTGTTTAGTAGCCCTCACCATTTTTGTAAAATAATGTATAAATAATTGTGATGAGGATTTATTTGGGTATGTATATTGTCTAGAAGACAATAATTGTATTTAAACTCACAGTATATATGTTGTCGTATTTTGCACGACAAATGTATTAATAAAGTTGTAGTTATTTACGTACCATGTATTTGGCGACTCGAGAATGGGTTGGATGGAATGGACCTATTTTGGGGCGTCACAGGTTGGTATCGAGCTTAGGGATATGATCTCTGGCGGAGATCGGGAATAGAACTAGGAGGGAGAGCGAGTAAATCCTTCCGCTAGTGTGTCCTACCTAAGCTTATTTGTTAGTTGGTCGATATATAGGGATATTATGTGATATATTGATTTCCTTCATTAACCCTTGTTTTATGATTTTATTTGAGAATGTCATTGAGAATATTAACAATGGAGTAAATGAGATCGTGGAAATGCTCAGATTTACCAACGAGGAGAACGTCTGCAACAGTTTGTGATGTACCTCCGTGAACAACACCAACCGAGCAGAGATGATGAGCGAGGGATGTTTAGAAGCTTTTTGCGATTCATGCAAAATAAGACGAGAAACTTCGTGTTCAAAATACTGAGGAGGAAATGATAGAAATTCACGGGTGGTCACATCACAAAATGCAAGCGATTCAAAGAGTTGGGACCACCGAGTGCAGGGAAAGTCGGATCCGATTAAAGGCGAGAGGCGTGGGTCAAACAAATTACCAAGATATTCGATGTCTTGGGATGCGGAGGAACAAAAAGTTCCATTTGCTACTTTTATGTTCCGTAACGAGGCGGATCTTGGTGGGAATCGTAGGCGTACCCATCCAACACTTCGGCATATCGTGGGAGACGTTTGAGAATAGTTCAATGACAATTACTTCCACGAAAGTATTAGTCATATGAAGGAAGTGGTGTTTATTAGATTGGAGTAGAATAACATGACGGAGTCCCAGTACGAGGCGAAGTTTGCGGAGTTATTAAGGTTTGCACCTCATTTGGTGGAGAATGAAGAACGATGGCGGCGTATATGTTTCGAGAGGTTTGAAACCCGCGTACGTCGGTATCTCATTTCTCATAAATTTTCTCTCTATTCGGATGTTGTCAACAAGGCTCGATTGTTAGAGTGAGATAACGAAATACGTTCAACCGAGGGACCATAATCGAGGATTATACCAAGATAGCGATCATCGAATAATGATAACCAAATGGATAAAGAAGAATACGGACAAAGCGGTAACCACTCTAGTGGTAATCGTGGCCATGAAAATAGAAGAAGCGAGTCGGAGGAGATTTTAAAAGAGGAGATTCAACAACGACCATGTGAAGACGTCGGCGCCAGATGTAAATCGGGTTCCAAGGAGGAGAAAGACCACCGGTCAGTATGTTACAAATCTTGGGAAAGAGGGACATATCATCCCAAACCCCCTAGCAGTTTAAGGTATGCTATAATTGTGGAAAAGAAGGACATATCGCCGAGATTATGCGGTATCGAAACCCACAGTAGAATGGTGACTCAAAAGGGTGTCCTGAAAAGTCAAAGTCAACGATTCTGGAAGAGCGTTTGTCATGGCCGGTCAAAATGCGAGGAACCCGAACGAAGTTAGCACGGGTTAGTTAATTATAAATTCTTGCGAAGTTTATACCTTACTAAATACCGGTTCTACCCATTCTTTTATCTCTCTTGCTTGCGCTCAACGTTTGAACTTGACTACGGAGAAATTAGACTTTGACCTATTTATGGAGACTCCGTTAGGAGAAACTTTCATTACATCCGTTGTTTAGAAATCTTGCTTGATTCAGGTTGGCACTATCACATTACCTGTTAACCTTATTTCTATAGAGATATTTGTTTTTGATGTGATTTTAAGGTTAATTACTCATCATGCTGAAATTGATTACTTTTGTAAGGTTGTTAGTTTTTATATTCCTAAGCAACCTGTTATTCAAATTCAAGCAATCAAACCATTGTAGTCAAACATTTTCATATCAAGCCATGAAGTCATTCGTTTATTACGGATGTCAACTTTTCTTAGTCCATGTTATGGATTTGAATAAAGACACGTCAGATTTGAATAATATTTCCTATTGTTATTGATTTTTCCTGACGTTTTTCCTGAAGAATTTCATGGCTTACTCCCAGAGCGTGATATTAAATTTTGTATCGACTTTGAACCCGGTACAAAACTCATTTCTAAAATCTAATATCGAATGGCTCCTATTGAACTTCAGGAGTTAAAAACCCAACTATAGAAGTTGGTATTCGAGCCTTTATCTGGTGACTTCCTTTGTGGAATGCACCGAAGCCAAACTCTCCGTAGGGAACACCATATTCATGCGATAGTAAACTGATAGGTGTCATTGTAACGTGCTATCCAAGGTTGGAATATGAGTTACAGTTGAGAACAACCTAAGTCGGTAATCGAAATACGTAGCTTTCTAGGCTTAGTTGGTTATTATCAGAGATTCATTGAAGGATACTCTCGAATCGCTATTCCATTAACGCAGCTGACTCGTAGAGATACAAAATTCGAATGGAGCAAGGAATGTGGGAAGAACTTCGAAGAACTCAAGAGGAGACTCATTTCAGCACATGTTCTGACCATGCCATCCTGGAAAAGCGAACGTGGTAGCTGACGTGTTGAGTAGAAGATCGTATACAAGTACGAGTACGATATTATCAAAGACTCATTTCGTATAATTTACAAATAATAGAGATGGAGATGAAAACTCTAGGTACCCACGTGATGATATACGAGTATAATCGACTTTAATCGATAAAGTTAAAGTTGTTCAAGCTACACACCGGAGCTGATGAATTTGAAGAAGGAGGTGCAAGAAGTTGTTATTTTAAAAACGAGAATCGGTGAGGTGAGGAAAGCTCAAACATTCGATTTCTTAATCCATTTGAAATTCTCGATCGAATAGGAACTGTGGCCTATAAACTCGTTTAACCGCCATGTATGACACGTGTTCATAACGTTTTTCACGTATCGATGTTACGTAAATATGTGGACGACCCGAACCACGTCATTGAGTTAGAACCGGACGAGATAGCCGAAGACTTAACGTACGAGGAGGTACCTGTCAAGATCTTGTAGAGGAAAGAACATGTCCTATGTCTGAGGTTATACCACAAGTTAAAGTTTTGTGGAGAAACCATGCTATTGAGGAAATGACACGGGAGTTGGAAAGCGGAAATGAAAGCGAGGTATTCTCATCTTTTGAAAACACCAGTACGTCGTCAATTTCGAGGACGAAATTTCATAAGGAGGGGAGGTTGTAAGACCCCGAAATTTTTTTAAATAAAAAGGAATTTCCTTTATTTATTATTTTGAAATAGTAAGGGTGGATTTGATTAATGTGTTTAGTTATGGGTAAAATACGTAAATATTTTAAATAAGCAAGTGGTTATAAAATATTCATTATTGTCGGGGAATATTCGTTTGGTCGTGGAATATTCAAATCGCTTGTCGGGAATATTAAATGCATTTACTTGCGAGCTTTTTGGGCCCCATAACGAAAAGCGATTGGATGAAGAAAACGACAAGTATAAGTTGTTTATAAATAACGGCGTAGTTCTTACCGTTAATACTGTTGGAATACCCGGTGGTTAAAACACACTAATACGCTGTTATTGAACAATAGACCTTTGTATTGCACCAATTATTGATTCTTACGTGAAGAAGGCACTACTCAATAATGGTTACGATAATCTATTGCTTCGATTTTTTTATTGATTTAATAATTCTTTGCATTGATAATTTATATTCTTTGTTGTTTCAATAAATTGTCATTACACATATTTTCCATTATCGAGCAATAATTCATATTATCCGAATAATATTATTGGATAACATTATTGGCAATGTCTAAAAATTACATCTAAGGAGAGGTTTGGTCACCTAATTACGCCAGAGTAAGGAGAGATCCTTATTGGAAAGCCTCCTCTTTCTTGAGAAACGGCACCGGTTGCAAGATCTTGTGATTACAGTAATATTATTTGTGAATAATTAATTATTGATTTATATGATGAGGAAAATATTGATTTTATGTGGATATAGATGGAGAAATTTTTAAAATGACAATTGTTGAAAATTAATATTTTATCTTTTTCGATAAAATAATTCATTTAAATATATTATTTTAATAATATATTAACGGTGATATTTTATAATGAATGTGGGATATATGAGTATATGAGGAGGAAAAGTATTTTTGTGGAATTAAATGTTTAACACATATTTTGTGTGTTGGTGGACACAATTATTAATCAAATTTGATTATAGCACGTAAAATCGCCCATTTGTGGATTTCATCAATTTCTGTTTGGAATTTGGAAAAACTTTCTTCTGCAAAGTTGTAGAGAATTGAATTTCCTATGAAAAGTAGCGTGATTTGAATTTTTTGATAAAAGGGCTATTTATTATGAATTATTGAAGTTCCGAAGCTCCGAAATAATTGATTTTTGGAAGTTTAAAATAATTTAAATAAGAAAAACGTTTTTTAAATGTTTGTGGGCATCTTTAACATGTGTTGATGGCTGAGATCAGATTGTCTAGATGGGCGTAGAGAATTTATTAAATATATATTAATATTATATTAAATTTTCTGCTTTGGTGTTCTAAGCATTTTCTTATAAATAGGGTGCTTAGGTTAGAATTGACAATCACATCAGAAACTGAAGTTTTCTCTCTCTATATTATCGAGCGTATTCTTGTGAGTATTTTGAGTATACTTTGAGTATTGCTATACGGTGCAACTTCAAGTCATAACCTATATCCGGTGTTTTAACTAGAAGTACTGTCTTTCGAGGTAAGGGATGTTATTTTATTTGAAAATGATATTATTTCTTCAATATCATTATGCCGAAATATTGGTTGGAAATTTTTATCAAATTTGAAACTTTTTCATGTCGGGGTTATTATTCATGAGTTACTATTCACGAGTTACTATTCATGAGTTACTATTCACGAGTTACTATTCACGAAGCGTGAAGATGTTTTTTGTGAAATTTTTATCTTTTGGTGTCGGAGTTATTATTAACGTATACGGCACTATTCACGAATACGACACTATTCACCGAAAAATGAAATTTTTTCTTTTTGTCCAAAATATCTATTATGGATACTAGCTTTGATTGTATCCATGTTTTGATCATTCTTGGATTTTACTCCACTCTGATTACTTATGAAGTATTTTGAACTTGGATTGTTTAAAATACGAATCCTTAATATTTATTCTTTTGTTTCACTGGATTCGTTTTCTTTGAAATAATTTTCATCATCCTCAGTCCTAAATGATGATATTACTAAATATCTTTGGCTTGTAGTGCAAAGATGAATGATTTCCTGATGAATATCTTTGGTCCGTAGAACAAAGATGAACAGGTGTTGAGATGAACATGACTTACTGATTAATATCTTTGGCCCATAGTGTAAAGATGAACAGGTGTTTAGATGAACATGACCAACTGATGAATATCTTTGGCCTGTAGTGCAAAGATGAATATTTGATTCGGATATATATTGATTGATGTTACAGGATAAAATATCGACGATGAACTTTTTAATTCTTATATAGAAGATAGTAGTTTGCATTCTCTACTTAACTCTTCTAATGAATTATTATTTCTGCTACTAAGAAGATTGATTTAAAGCTGGTTGTCTATTGTATTCTATTAGATTTTTCCTGTTGGAGACTAACGATAATTTGTTGTATATTATCTTAGTCATAATATTCTTTACTTGGGCTAGTTGAGCTCACCCTTTTCCTTTTTGTTCCATTTTTCTTCTCAGGAGGCGAGAATGTAGCGAGTACGAGTCGGGGTATGGAATGATGGTTATAGAGAGAGTTGTTTAGTAGCCCTCACCATTTTTGTAAAATAATGTATAAATAATTGTGATGAGGATTTATTTGGGTATGTATATTGTCTAGAAGACAATAATTGTATTTAAACTCACAAGATATATATGTTGTTGTATTTTGCACGACAAATGTATTAATAAAGTTGTAGTTATTTACATACCATGTATTTGGCGACTCGAAATGGGTTGGATGGAATGGACCTATTTTGGGGCGTCACGGTTGGTATCGAGCTTAGGGATATGATCTCTGGCGGAGATCGGGGAATAGAACTAGGAGGGAGAGCGAGTAAATCCTTAGCTAGTGTGTCCTACCTAAGCTTATTTGTTAGTTGGTCGGTATATAGGGATATTATGTGATATATTGATTTCCTTCATTAACCCTTGTTTTATGATTTTATTTGAGAATGTCGAATGAGAATATTAATGATATGGAGTAAATGAGATCGTGGAGATGCTGTATTTACCAACGAGGAGAACGTCTGACAGTGGCAATGTACCTCCTGTGAACAACACCAATTGAGCGAGATGATGAGCGAGGGATGTTTAGAAGCTTTTTGCAGTTCATGCAAAAATCGAGACGAGGAGACTCGTGTTCAAAATACGAGGAGGAAATGATAGAAATTCATGGGTGGTCACAACCCAGCGATTCAAAGAGTTGGGACCACCGCAGTGCAGGGAAAGCGGATCCGATTAAAAGCGAGACGTGGGTCAAACAAATTACCAAGATATTTGATGTCTTGGGATGCACGGAGGAACAAAAAGTTCCATTCGCTACTTTTATGTTCCGTAACGAGGCAGATTACTGGTGGGAATCTGTGAAGCGTACCCATCCAGCTGCACTCAGCATGTCATGGGAGACATTTCAGAAATAGTTCAATGACAAGTACTTCCCTGAAAGTATTCGTCATATGAAGGAAGTGGAGTTTATTAGACTGGAATAGAATAACATGACGGTGTCCCAGTACGAGGCGAAGTTCGCGGAGTTATTAAGGTTTGCACCTCATTTGGTGGAGAATGAGGAACGTATGACGCGTATGTTTCTGAGAGGTTTGAAACCCGGCATACGTCAGTATCTCATTTCTCATAAATTTTCTCTCTATTCAGATGTTGTCAACAAGGCTCAGTTGTTAGAGCGAGATAAAGAGTACGTTCAACCGAGGGACTATAATCAGGATTATACCGAAGATAGCAGTCATCAGAATAACGATAACCAGCGGAGAAAGAAGAATACGGAAAAAGGCGGTAACCACTCTAGTGGTAATCGTGGCCATGAAAATAGAAGAAGCGAGTCGGGAGGAGATTTTAAAAAAAGGAGATTCAACAACGACCATGTGAAGACGCGTCGGTGCAGATAGTAACCGGTTCCAAGGAGGAGAAAGACCACCGGTCGGTATGTTACAAATCACGGGGAAGAGGGACATATCATTAAAACGCCTACAACAATTTAAGGTATGCTATAATTATGGAAAAGAAGGACATATCGCTTTCGAGATTATGCGGTATCGAAACCCATCCAATGAATGGTGACTCAAAAAGATGTCCCGAAAAAGTCAAAGTCAACGATTCACGGAATAGCGTTTGTCATGGCCGGGGTCAAATCGAGGAACTGAATGAAGTTAGCACGGGTTAGTTAATTATAAATTCTTGCGAAGTTTATACCTTACTAGATACCTATGTTCTACCCATTCTTTTATCTCTCTTGCTTGCTCTCAACATTTGAACTTGACTACGGAGAAATTAGACTTTGACTTATTTATGGAGACTCAGTTAGGAGAAACTTTCATTACATCCGTTGTTTAGAAATCTTGCTTGATTCAGTTGGCACTATCACATTACTGTTAACATTATTTCTATAGAGATATTTGCTTTTGATGTGATTTTAAGGTTAATTACTCATCATGCTTTGAAATTGATTACTTTAAGTAAGGTTGTTAGTTTTCATATTCCTAAGCAACTTTATTATTCAATTCAAAAATCAAACCATTGTAGTCAAACATTTTCATATCAAGCCATGAAGTCATTCGTTTATTATGGATGTTAAGTTTTCTTAGTCCATGTTATGGATTTGAATAAAGACACGTTAGATTTGAATAATATTCCTATTGTTATTGATTTTTCCTGACGTATTTCCTGAAAAATTTCATGGCTTACTCCCAGAGCGTGATATTAAATTTTGTATCGACTTTGAACCCGGTACAAAACTCATTTCTAAAATCTAATATCGAATGGCTCCTATTTAACTTCAGGAGTTAAAAACCCAACTATAGAAGTTGGTATTCGAGCCTTTATCTTGTGACTTCCTTTGTGGAATGCACCGAAGCCAAACTCTCCGTAGGGGACACCATATTTGTGACGCCCCCAAAATAGGTATACACAACACCCATTCTGAGTCGCCAAATACATGGTACAGAAACAACTACAACTTTATTATCACAACAGTAAAACTGTGAGTTTAAATACAAATATTATCTTCTAGACAATATCTATACTCAAATAAATCCTCATCACATTTATTGATACATTATTTTACAAAAATGGTGAGGACTACTAAACAATCCTTTCTAAAACCTTCATTCCATACCCAGACTGTATCGCTTATATTCTCGCCTCCCCGAGAAGAAAAAAATGGAACAACAAGGAAAAGGGTGAGCTCAACTAGCCTAGTAAAGAATATTATGACTAAGATAATATACAACAAATTATCGTTAGTCTCCAACAGGAAAATCGATAGAATACGATGAAATGACAAGTTTCGGATCAATATTCATAGTTAGAAATAATAATTCATAGAAGAGTTACGTAGAGAATGAAATCTACTATAATCTATGAATTTAACGGTCCATCATCAATATTTTATCCTCGTAACATCAATCAATATTCATCTCAAATCAAATATTCATCTTTGCACTACAAAAGCCAAAGATATTCATCAATCAATCGTGTTCATCTCAATACCTGTTCATCTTTGCACTAAAGGCTAAAGATATTCATCAGGTAATCATTAATCTTTGCACTACAGGCCAAAGATATTCAATAATATCATCATTTAAGACTGAGGATGATGAAAAATATTTTTAAAGAAACGAATCCAGTGAAACAAAATGACAAGGATTAAGGATTCGTACTTGGTTTTATCCACGTCCAAAAATACCTCAAAAATAATCATAGTGGTGTAAAATTCAAGAATGATCAAAACATGGATACAATCAAAGCTAGTATCCAGAATAGATATTTTGGACGAAAAGAAGAAATTTTATTTTTCGATGAATAGTGCCAGATATCGTGAATAGTCCGTATCGTGAATAAGTAACTCAAACACCAAAAGATAGAAATTCCACAAAAAAACATTTTCACGCTTCATGAATAGTACTCGTGAATAGTAACTCGTGAATAGTAACTCATGAATAGTAACTCGTGAATAGTAACTCATGAATAGTAACCCGACATGAAAAAGTTCCAAATTTGATAAAAGTTCCAACCAATATTTCAAAGATAATGATATTGAAGAAATAATATCATTACTGAAAAAAAATAATATCCCTTACCTCAAAGAATCAAGATTTCGGAAGGAAAGGCTCAAGTGATGTTGAATGAAACTTGTATCTTTGAATAAAGAACTCTCAAAGTATCTAAATACTCACAAAATACGCTCAATAATATAGAGAGAGAAAGAGAAAAAACTTTGTTTCGGTGTGATTTTCAATTCTAACTTAGCCTCTCTATTTATAGGAAAATGTTAGCACGCAAGGCAGACTTAAACTCAACAACTCCGATGGCTTTACCTGCTACTATTCCCACCCACCACATTTGAAAATTCAATTGAGCACATTTCTCACCAACCAAAAGTGGGGCCCACCAATTCTAGAATTTTCCACCAAAATCATTTATAACCTAATTTCTCAATCACCACCTCTTAAAATTCATAATAAATTATACGCTCATCTTTAACGGTTCAAAATTTGTGGACATATACTCAACTTATATATGTATAACATATCCAAAAATACACAACGATCCAACTATTTGGATTAAATATTATAACTCACACAATAAAAGTCAGAATAACAATCCGATTTGATCTTTTAATACCTCCAATCCGAAAAATACAAATAAAACATCTCAAAGATTAATTCCTTCATTAATAACCACATAAATAAATCCATCATTTATATTCATATAAAATAAATATTTCCTTATCATATGAATCAATAATTAATTATTCACAAATAATATTACGTAATCACATTTATGACAACCAGTACATTTCTCAGAAAGAGGGGCTTTCCGATAAGGATTTCTCCTTCTCGGCGCGCAATTAGGTGACCAAACCTCTCCTTAGATGTAACTTTCTAGACATTGCCAATAATGTTATCTAATAATATTATTCAAATAATATGAATTATTGATCCGATAATATGAAATCTTTGCAAAGACAATTTATTGAACAACAATAATATAAAATATCAACGCAAAGAATTATTGGATCAATAAAATAAAATATTGAACAATAACTCACCGTGAAAATTATTGAGTAGTGCCTTCTTACGTAAGGATCAATAATTCAACAATATCTGCAATACCGTCTGTGTATACTCGCAACCAACCACGCCAGTATTCATCGTATTTTAACCAATCGGTATTCCAATGCCTTTTAATTCAGAATAACTACGCCGTTATTTTTAACCAACTTATATTTTTCGCTTCCTTCATCCAATCGCTTTCATGGGGCCCACATATTACGGTCATACCGTCGCATTTAATATTCCCTGACAAAGATTTAATATTCCACGACCAAACGAATATTCCCCGACAAAAAATGAATATTTTATAACCACTTGCTTATTTTGAAATATTTATGTATTTAACCCTTAACTATCCACATTAATCAAATCAACCCTTACTATTTCAAAATAATAAATAAAGGAAATTCCTTTTTATTTAAAAAAATTTCGGGGTCTTACAACCTCCCCTCCTTATGAAATTTCGTCCTCGAAATTGACGTACGTACCTGGTGTTTTGAAAAGATGAGGGTACCTCGCTTTCATTTTCGTTTCCAACTCCCAGGTCATTTCCTCAATAGCATGATTCCTCCACAAAACTTTAACTTGTGGTATGACCTTTGCACGTAGGACATGCTCTTTCCTATCCAAAATCTTGACAGGTACCTCCTCATACGTTAGGTCTTCGGCTATCTCGTCTGGTTCTAACTCAATGACATGGTTCGGGTCGTCCACATATTTACGTAACATCGATACGTGAAAAACGTTATGAACACGCGTCATACTTGGCGGTAAAACGAGTCTATAGGCCACAGCCCTATTCGATCGAGAATTTCAACCGGATTAATAAATCGAAGGTTTGAGCTTTCCTCACCTCACCGATTCTCGCTTTTGAAATAACAACTTCTTGCACCTCCTTCTTCAAATTCATCACCCGGTGTAGCTTGAATGACTTTAACTTTATCGATTAAAGTCGATTATACTCGTATATCATCACGCATCAGTATATCATCACGCGGGTACCTAGAGTTTTCATCTCCATCTCTATTATTTGTATATTATACTGAAATGAGTCTTTGACAATATCGTACTCAGTACTTGTATACGATCTTCTACTCAACACGCCGCCTACCACGTTAAACTTTTCGATGGCATGGTCGTAACATGTCTTTGAATGAGTCTCCTCTTGAGTTCTTCAAGCTCTTCCCACATTCCTTGCTCCATTCGAATTTTGTATCTCTACAAGTCACCAAGCGTTAATGGAATAGCAATTCGAGAATATCCTTCAACGAATCTCCGATAATAACCAACTAAGCCTAGAAAACTACGATTTCGATTACCGACTTAGGTTGTTCTCAATCGTGACTCATATCCCAACCTTGGATAGCACGTCACAATGACACCTATCGCTTTACTATCGCATCTAATATGACGCCCCTTACAAAGAGTCCGCTTTGCATTCCACAAAGGAAGTCACAAGATAAAGGCTCGGTACCAAATTCTATAGTTGAATTTTAACTCCCGAGTTCAATAGAGCCATTCGATATGAGATTTTAGAAATGAGTTTTGTACCGGGTTCAAATTCGATACAAAATTTAATATCAGGCTTTGGGAGTAAGCCAAGAAATTCTTCAGAAAATACGTCAGGAAAAATCAATAACAACAAGAATATTATTCAAATCTGACGTGTCTTTATTCAAATCCATAACATGGACTAAGAAAACTTGACATCCGTAATAAACGAATGACTTCATGGCTTGATATGAAAATGTTTGATTACAATGGTTTGATTGCTTGAATTGAATAACAAAGTTGCTTAGGAATATGAAAACTAACAACCTTACAAAAGCAATCAATTTGGCATGATGAGTAGTTAACCTTAAAATCACATCAAAAGCAAATATCTCTATAGAAATAAGGTTAACGTGTAATGTGATAGTGCCAACTTGAATCAAGCAAGATTTTTAGACAACGGATGTAATGAAAGTTTCTCCCAACGGAGTCTCCATAAATAAGTCAAAAGTCTAATTTCTCCGTAGTCAAGTTCAAACGTTGAGCGCAAGCAAGAGAGATAAAAGAATGGGTAGAACCCCAGATTCTAGTAAGGTATAAACTTCAAGAAGAATTTATAATTAACTAACCCGTGCTAATTTCGTTCGGGTTCCTTGCATTTTGACCGGTCACAAAAAACGCTCTTCCAGAATCGTTGACTTTGACTTTTCTGTATCCGCCTCTGGTGCCAACGTCCCAACTGGACTTGATTTTGCTATAGGACAAAATCGAGCTATGTGACCATCTTTTCCACAACTAAAACATACCTTGGAAGGCTTTGAACAGTTTGACCTTATATGTCCCTCCTCTCCACATCTGTAGCATCTAACTGGCGATCGTTCTCTTCCCCTAGAATTTGTTGATGGTGCTTGATCTTCACTTAACCGACGCTTTCCCGTCATTGTTAAATCTTCTCTTTTAGATTGGACATCTCTTTCCATAATATCAACGCTGTCGTCATGGCTTTTACCCATGCATCACTCATTCTCACTCGCTTCGCTTATTTCTTCTTTCACTTTCGATTCCACTTTTATCATCTTATACTCGCCAAAGAGTGCTTCGCTCAAGCATCAAGTATCGGGTAACACAAGCTTGAATCGTTGCATCCTTTTGCTCCACGATCGCTGCAATTCTTCACTTCTCTTCTAACTCATGAATACGATTTTGCAATTCTATATTTTGATCATAAAATACCTCTAATAAACTCTCTTCGTGTACCTCTTCTTCCTCTTCTTCCTCCTCTCTCACCGTTACATCTCAAGATTATCTCTAAAAGTGCAACTATCAATTCTTCACTCACCACATGGATATCTCTAATTCCTTCTTCACTTTGACATCACATTATCCTCGGTTGGCGATTAGAGGTGTCTCCACGATCTCATTCACTCCATTGTTAACGCTTCTCGCAGCCCATTCTTAAAAACAATCATAAAACAAGGGCTAATTAAATAAATTAACAAATCACATAATACCCCTATATTACCACCAAACAAATAAGCTTAGGTAGGACACACTAGCGAACGATTTACTCGCCTCTCCTCCTAGTTCTATTCCCCGATCTCCGCCAGAGATCATATCCTAAGCTCGATATTAACCGCGACGCCCCCAAATAAATAGGCATACACAACACCCATTCTGGAGTCGCCAAATACATGGTACGAAACAACTACAACTTTATTATCACAACAGTAAAACTGTGAGTTTAAATACAAATATTATCTTCTAGACAATATCTATACTCAAATAAATCCTCATCACATTTATTGATACATTATTTTACAAAAATGGTGAGGACTACTAAACAATCCTTTCTAAAACCTTCATTCCATACCCCCAGACTGTACTCGCTATATTCTCGCCTCCGAGAAGAAAAATGGAACAACAAGGAAAAGGGTGAGCTCAACTAGCCCAGTAAAAATATTATGACTAAGATAATATACAACAAATTATCGTTAGTCTCCAACAGGGAAAAATCTGATAGAATACAATAGACAACAAGTTTCAAATCAATATTCAGCGGAAATAATAATTCATAAGAAGAGTTACGTAGAGAATGAAATCTACTATAATCTATGAATTTAATAAATCCATCATCAATATTTTATCCTCGTAACATCAATCAATATTCATTTCAAATCAAATATTCATCTTTTGCACTACAAAAGCCAAAGATATTCATCAATCCAATATGTTCATCTCAACACTGCTCATCTTTGCACTAAAGGCTAAAGATATTCATCAGTAATCATTAATCTTTGCATTATGGGCCAAAGATATTCAATAATATCATCATTTAAGACCGAGGATGATGAAAATATTTTAAAGAAACGAATCCATGAAACAAAATGACAAGGATTAAGGATTCGTACTTGGTTTTATCCACGTCCAAAAATACCTCAAAAATAATCATAGTGGTGTAAAATTCAAGAATGATCAAAACATGGATACAATCAAAGCTAGTATCCAGAATAGATATTTTGGACGAAAAGAAGAAATTTTATTTTTCGATGAATAGTGCCAGATACGTGAATAGTGTCGATATCGTGAATAGTAACTCTCACACCAAAAGATAGAAATTCCACAAAAAAAAACATTTTCACGCTTCATGAATAGTACTCGTGAATAGTAACTCGTGAATAGTAACTCATGAATAGTAACTCGTGAATAGTAACTCATGAATAGTAACCCCGACATGAAAAAGTTCCAAATTTGATAAAAGTTCCAACTAATATTTCAAAGATAATGATATTGAAGAAATAATATCATTACGAAAAAAAATAATATCCCTTACCTCAAAGAATCAAGATTTTGGGAGGAAAGGCTCAAGTGATGTTTGAATGAAACTTGTATTGAACAAAGAACTCTCAAAGTATCTAAATACTCACAAAATACGCTCAATAATATAGAGAGAAAGAGAAAAACTTTGTTTACGGTGTGATTTTCAATTCTAACTTAGCCCTCTATTTATAGGAAAATGTTAGCACGTCAAGCGCACTTAACTCAAACTTTGATGGCTTTACCTCGCTACTATTCCCACCCACCACATTTGAAAATTTAATTGAGCACATTTCTCACCAACCAAAAGTGGGGCCCACCAATTCTAGAATTTTCCACCAAAATCATTTATAACCTAATTTCAATCACCACCTCTTAAAATTCATAATAAATTATACGCTCATCTTTAACGGTTCAAAATTTGTGGACATATACTCAACTTATATATGTATAACATATCCAAAAATTACAACGATCCAACGGTCGGATTAAATATTATAACTCACACAATAAAGTCAGTAATAACACCGATTTGATCTTTTAATACCTCCAATCCGGCAAAATACAAATAAAACATCTCAAAGATTAATTCCTTCATTAATAACCACATAAATAAATCCATCCTTTATATTCATATAAAATAAATATTTCCTTATCATATGAATCAATAATTAATTATTCACAAATAATATTACGTAATCACATTTATGACAACCAGTCATTCCTCAGAAAGAGGGGCTTTCAGATAAGGATTTCTCCTTCTTGGCGCCGCATTAGGTGACCAAACCTCTCCTTAGACGAACTTTCTAGACATTGCCAATAATGTTATCTAATAATATTATTCAAATAATATGAATTATTGATCCGATAATATGAAATATCGTAAAGGACAATTATTGAACAACAATAATATAAAATATCAACGCAGCAATTATTGGATCAATAAAATAAAATATTGAATAAGAACTCACCGTGAAAATTATTGAGTAGTGCCTTCTTCACGTAAGGATCAATAATTCAATAATACTTGTGCAATACCGCAGTACTCTTTGTGCAACCACGCCAGACATCAGATTTTTAACCACCGGGTATTCCAATAGTCTTAATTCGGTAATAACTACGCCAAGTTATTTTTAACCAACTTATATTTGTCGTTTCCTTCATCCAATCGCTTTCACATGGGGCCCACACATGGTCACTTGTCGCATACGAATATTCCACAAGCGATCTTAATATTCCACGACCAAAACGAATATTCCCCGACAAAATGAATATTTTATAACCACTTGCTTATTTTGAAATATTTATGTATTTAACCCTTAACTATCCACATTAATCAAATCAACCCTTACTATTTCAAAATAATAAATAAAGGAAATTCCTTTTTATTTAAAAAAATTTCGGGGTCTTACAATATTCGTGCGATAGTAAACTGATAGGTGTCATTGTAACGTGCTATCCAAGGTTGGGATATGATTCACAGTTGAGAACAACCTAAGTCGGTAATTGAAATACGTAGCTTTCTAGGCTTAGTTGGTTATTATCAGAGATTCGTTGAAGGATACTCTCGAATCGCTATTCCATTAACGCAATGACTCGTAGAGATACAAAATTCGAATGGAGCAAGGAATGTGGGAAGAACTTCAAGAACTCGAGAGAGACTCATTTCAAAGACATGTTCGACCATGCCATCCTGGAAAAGCGAACGTGGTAGGCGACGTGTTGAGTAGAAGATCGTATACAAGTACGCAAGTACGATATTATCAAAGACTCATTTCAGATAATTTACAAATAATAGAGATGGAGATGAAAACTCTAGGTACCCACGTGATGATATACGAGTATAATCGACTTTAATCGATAAAGTTAAAGTCGCTTCGCTACACATCGAGTGATGAATTTGAAGAAGGAGGTGCAAGAAGTTGTTATTTCAAAAACGAGAATCGATGAGGTGAGGAAAGCTCAAACCTTCGATTTATTAATCCATTTGAAATTCTCGATCGAATTGGAACTGTGGCCTATAGACTCGTTTTACCGCCAAGTATGACACGTGTTCATAACGTTTTTCATGTATCGATGTTACGTAAATATGTGGACGATCCGAACCACGTCATTGAGTTAGAACGGATTTAGATAGAAGACTTAACGTCACGAGGAGGTACTGTCAAGATCTTGTAGA
Organism: Panax quinquefolius; assembly: GCA_020205615.1. Lineage (NCBI taxonomy): Eukaryota > Viridiplantae > Streptophyta > Magnoliopsida > Apiales > Araliaceae > Panax > Panax quinquefolius. The sequence continues at coordinate 59,672,434 of CM035171.1, read as the reverse complement.
GGAAAGAACATGTCCTATGTATCGAGGTTATACCACAAGAGTTAAAGTTTTGTGGAGAAACCATGCTATTGAGGAAATGACCGGGAGTTGGAAACGGAAATGAAAGTGAGGTATTCTCATCTTTTCAAACACCAGTATCGTCACGTAAATTTCGAGGGACGAAATTTCATAAGGAGGGAGGTTGTAAGACCCCAGAAATTTTTTAAATAAAAGGAATTTCCTTTTTTATTATTTTGAAATAGTAAGGTGGATTTGATTAATGTGGTTAGTTATGGGTAAAATACGCAAATATTTCGAATAAGCAAGTGGTTATAAAATATTCATTATTGCTTGGAATATTCGTTTTGTAGTCGTGGAATATTAAATCTTGTCGGGGAATATTCGTATGCGAAGCGCGCATCTTTTGTGGGCCCCATAACGGAAAGCGATTGGATGAAGAAACGCGACAAGTATAAGTTGTTTATAAATAACGGCGTAGTTGTTACCAAGATTATCTTTTTGGAATACCCTGGTTAAAACACACTAATACTGCGTTGTTGAGAATCAGAAGACACAAGATGTGCACCAATTATTGATTCGTACGTAAGATGGCACTACTCAATAATGGTTACATTAATTACTGTTCAGTATTTTATTGATTTAATAATTGCTGCATTGATAATTTATATTACTGTTGTTTCAATAAATTTTCATTACACAGTATTTTCCATTATCGGAGCAATAATTCATATTATCTGAATAATATTATTGGATAACATTATTGGCAATGTCTAGAAAGTTCTGTCTAAGGAGAGGTGTGGTCACCTAATTTGCACGCCATGAGGAGAGATCCTTATTGAAAGCCCTCTCTTCACGGAACTACCGGTTGCCGATCTCGTGATTCTGTAATATTATTTGTGAATAATTAATTATTGATTTATATGATGAGGAAAATATTGATTTTATGTGGATATAGATGGAGAAATTTTTTGAAATGACAATTGTTGAAAATTAATATTTTATCTTTTTCTGATAAAATAATTCATTTAAATATATTATTTTAATAATATATTAACGGTGATATTTTTATAATGAATGTGGGATATATGAGTATATGAGGAGGAAAAGTATTTTTGTGGCATTAAATGTTTAACACATATTTTGTGTGTTGGTGGACACAATTATTGACCGAAATTTGATTATAGCCTGTAAAATCGCCCGTTTATGGATTTCGGTCAATTTCTGTTTGGAATTTGGAAAAACTTTCTTCTGCAAAGTTGTAGAGAAATGAATTTCTTATAAAAAGCCATGTGTTTCGAATTGTTTGATAAAAGAGCTATTTATTATGAATTATTGAAGTTCCTAAGCTCCGAAATAATTGATTTTTGGAAGTTTAAAATAATTTAAATAAGAAAAACATTTTTTTAATGTTTGTGGGCATCTTTAACATGTGTTGATGGTCGAGATCGATTGTCTAGATGGGCGAGAGAATTTATTAAATATATATTAATATTATATTAAATTTTCGCTTTGGTGTTCTAAGCATTTTCCTATAAAAAGGGTGCTAAGGTTAAATTGAAAATCACACCGTAAATCAAGTTTTCTCTCTCTATATTATCGAAGCGTATTCTTGTGAGTATTTTGAGTATACTTTGAGTATTGCTATACGGTGCAACTTCAAGTCATAACCTATATCCGTGTTTTAACTAGAAGTACTGCGCTTTTCGAGGTAAGGGATGTTATTTTATTCAAAATGATATTATTTCTTCAATATCATTATCGCCAAATATTGGTTGGAAATTTTATCAAATTTGAAACTTTTTCATGTCGGGGTTACTATTCATGAGTTACTATTCACGAGTTACTATTCATGAGTTACTATTCACGAGTTACTATTCATGAGTTACTATTCACGAGTTACTATTCACGAGTACTATTCACGAAGCATGAAGATGTTTTTTGTGAAATTTCTATCTTTTGGTATCGGAGTTACTATTCACGTATACGGCACTATTCACCGAAAAATGAAATTTCTTCTTTTCGTCCAAAATATCTATTATGGATACTAGCTTTGATTGTATCCATGTTTCGATCATTCTTGAATTTTTCTCCACTCTGATTACTTATGAAGTATTTTGAACTTGGATTGTTTAAAATACGAATCCTTAATATTTATTCTTTTGTTTCACTGGATTCGTTTTCTTTGAAATATTTTTCATCATCCTCAGTCCTAAATGATGATATTACTGAATATCTTTGGCCTGTAGTGCAAAGATGAATGATTTCTTGATGAATATCTTTGGCCCGTAGAGCAAAGATGAACAGGTGTTGAGATGAACATGACCTACTGATTAATATCTTTGGCCCGTAGTGCAAAGATGAATAGGTGTTTAGATGAACTTGACCAACTGATGAATATCTTTGGCCTGTAGTGCAAAGATGAATATTTGATTCCAGATATATATTGATTGATGTTACAGGGATAAAATATCGACGATGAACTTTTAAATTCACATATAGAAGATAGTAGTTTGCATTCTCTACTTAACTCTTCTAATGAATTATTATTTCCGCTGCGAAGATTGATTTAAAACTGGTTGTCTATTGTATTCTATTAGATTTTTCCTGTTGGAGATTAACAATAATTTGTTGTATATTATCTTAGTCATAATATTCTTTCTTTGGGCTAGTTGAGCTCACCCTTTTCCTTTTTGTTCCATTTTTCTTCTCGTGGAGGCGAGAATGTAGCGAAATACGAGTGCCTGGGTATGGAATGATGGTTATAGAGAGAGTTGTTTAGTAGTCCTCACCATTTTGTAAAATAATGTATAAATAATTGTGATGAGGATTTATTTGGGTATGTATATTGTCTAGAAGACAATAATTGTATTTAAACTCACAAATATATATGTTGTCGTATTTTGCACGACAAAATATATTAATAAAGTTGTAGTTATTTACGTATCCATGTATTTGTCGACTTCGTAATGGGTTGGATGGAATGGACCTATTTTGGGGGCGTCACATAAGTGACCTTCTCTTTTATAATTATAACATGCTTTGGACGGCATCGCGCAGTTTGGACTGATGTGTCCCTCCCCTCCGTATTTGAAGCATATGATAGGTGGTCGCTCTCCTTCCTTAACAACGGGTCTTTGGTCGACGCGTTTTCCATCATTGTTGAATCTCTTTTCTTGAAATGTCTATTTTATTGTCTTGGCTATGATTACCAATCGAAGTGGTTACCATTTCGCATGTTGATTCCTCCACGTTTGTTGTCACCGCTTCATGGATCAAGTACTACCGGTATTTTCATTCTCGCTTTTGCTTTCTCTTGGTTGCATTGACTCGTTATCGCGCTCCAATAACTGAGCCCTATTTACAACATCTGAATACAAACACAGTTTATGAGAAATAAGATATTGTCGTATCTCCGGTTTCAAACCTCTTAAAAACATTCGGGTCATTCGCTCCTCATTATCAACCAATTGGGATGCAAACCGGTATAACTCCACAAATTTAGCCTCGTATTGCGACACGGTCATATTGTTTTGTTCCAACTTAATAAACTCCACCTCCTTCATGTGACGAATACTTTCGGGAAAGTACTTGTCGTTGAACAGCTCTTGGAACTTCTCCCATGACATCTTGAGTGCGTCAGGCTGGGTACATTTTACAGATTCGCACCAGTAATCTGCCTCTTCACGCAACATAAAGGTGGCGAAGGGAACCTTTTGTTCCTCGGAGCATCCCAAGACATCAAATATCTTGGTTATCTGTTTTATCCATGCTTTCGCCTTAAGTGGTTTTGGCTCTCTAATAAACTCCGGTGGTCCCAGCTCCTTGAACTGTTTGGCGGTGACCGTTTGAGATTTGCCAGTGTTTCCACCTGCATTTTGGACAGGAGTCGCTCTCGCCTAATGTTGCATGAATTGCATGTAGCCTCGGAACATTCCATCGTTCATCATTTGGTCAGTGTTGTTGTTTGCATGAGGATTGTCGCCTTCCTGATGCAAATTGTCCTAGTTATTGATATGTGGAGAATCAACGGTCTCCTGTGCTCCATTGATGTTCTCAATATTCTCGGATGCCATTTTCAAATACTGCCACAAAACAAGGGTTAATTAACATGAAACATATTATCCCTACACTCTGACTGACCAATTAAATACCAAATAAACTTAGGTAGGTCATAGTAGCGAAGGAATTCCCCGTCTCTCCCCTCCTTGTTCTAGTCTCACTTCTTAGACAGGGATCATATCCCTAAGCTTTGATACCAACTGTGACGCCCCCAAAATAGGTATACATCACCTATTCCGAGTCATCAAATACATGGTACAGAATATAAATACAACTTAATTATACAACTGTCGTGTAAAGTACGACAAAACATAAGCTGTGAGTTTTAATACAAATATTATCGTCTAGACAATATACAAACTCAAATTCAATATTATTACATTTATTTTCCACAATTTCAATCGAATAGTGAGGACTACTAATGCTATCATCTCGTCCGTCACTCCGTTCCCCGACTAGTCCCTGCTACGTTCTCATTTCCAGAAGAGAACAATAAAAGTAAAAGGGTGAGCTCAACTAGCTCAAGAGGAAATATTATGACTAAGATAATACATAATATATTATCATTAGCCTTCAACAAAGGTTAAACCGATACAATATAACAACCGTCAAGTTTAAGCTCAGCAATGAACAATCAATCCATTAAAAGAGTCAAGTATAGAATAAAATCTACTATCTTTTATGATTTAAAGGTTTTTCATCACTTTTATCATCGGGACTCGACAATAAATAATCCACATCATCGAATCACCCCCGCACTACTGACCAAGGATATTCTTTAGTATCACGACCATAATTATCTATGCACTACGAGCCAAGAATATTTGTGTATTCAATAATGGTCATGATCATGCCAACAACCTCATCCATCAATGCACTACGGCCAATGGGGACTTTTACCACATCATTTGTAACATTACGGTCATGATTACATCGAATAATCCTCGGTCATAATCATACCAAGTCCATCTATGCACTATAGGCCACGAGATGACTTTCAACAAAATATAAACATGAGGATGATGACAATGATATAAGAATTAAATAAAACAAGTTCAAGAATTATTTTATCCAGAACTAATAACGTCCAAATTGTCAACATGATCTTGCTTTGTAGAATAAAATTTAAGAATGCTCGAAAGAATATTTCCATGAAAAGATCTTCGGATGAAGCGCAAATATCAAGGATATTCCACTAATTTCATGGAGTATAGAAGTCAAAACTTTAACCAACCCGAGTATAATAAGGAATTGAATAACAAAAGAAATCACCGTACATGCGATAGACCGCACAGGCGTGGATATTCCAATGAAATAATAAATAACGGAATCAGTCCCACAGTAAAATGCACAGATAGGATATTCCAACAAAATAATAAAGAAGGAATCGGTCCCAAGCGTAAAAAACGCATGCATGTGATATTCAACGAGAATAATAAAAAGCGGAATCAGTCCCAAGAAAAGCATGCATGACAAGATATTTCAATGAGAATAATAAAGAAGGAATTAGGTCCTGTGTAAAATGCATGAGACGAGGATATTCCAACAGAATAATAAAGATTTTAACCCGATTAAAGTAGAACGCTTGTGAGAGAGGATGTTCCAAATGTAATGATAAAGAATGGAATAACGTAAGAATTTCACCGAGTATAGGGTAGCTCACAGATATCTGAGTTATTCCAATAGAGTAATAAAGAATGGAATAATGAAGTTCTCTTCATAGATAAGAAAGAAATAATACTCTACTACCTTAGAAAAAGCTGGATCTTCGGAATAGTGAGGTAGCGAGACTTCTTCTTCTTTCTATAATTTCTCTATAATAATAATCGCTTCTAAAGCTTTTGTGAATTGGTGAGAAATGAAGGAAGAATGAGCTTCTATTTATAGAAAAATATAGTTTCGATAATTGCACGCTTTTGGGCTCGAAAATTACAAATCAATACCTCCAACATTTCCTTTATTTTTAATTTAGTCATTGAAGTATTATCAAACTTGCACCACCTCCCCAAATAGTAAATAATGTGATTCAATAGTAAATTATGTGAATCAATAGTTCTAGACATTTGAAAATACAAATTACAGTATAGTACCTCCATTTATACCTCCATTTTTAACTTAGTCATGCAAGTATTATCAATTTTGCACCAACTCCCCTAATAGTAACAAGAATGTGAAATAATAGTATACACATGTGAACAAATAGTTATAATCATGTGAAATAATAGCAATCAATTGCTCATTTATCTAGTTAAATACCCGATTGGTCAATATAACCTCCAGACATCAATTATTATCGAAATAATTGTCGATTTTCACTAACACAAATAATTCCAACACAATGAAACCATTTTTATCAAAAATATAAATTTTGAAATTTTGAAATTTTGAAGTTTGACTTTTCTTGAAAAAGTCAACTGTTGACTTTTTGACCAAATAGTGAATTCCGGAAAATTTTGTGTTTATAGACTATTTTTACTAATTTCATCGTTCCGGACTCAGATATCATGTCCGCGTCTCCAAATTCAACTTCGAACATAACTTCAATTTTAATAACATTCATCATTAATATTATAACTCACAATATTTATCAATCAGGTCGTTCCCAGGAAAAAAGGGGGCTTTCCAATAAGGATTTCTCCCTATTGGCGCGTAATTAGGTGACCAAACCTCTCCTTGACAGAACTTCTAGACATTGTAAATATTGTAATTTAATAATATGAATAACTTTGTCGTCTCAATTATTGATTTAATAAAATAACATATTATGCAGATGATACTATGACAATAATCAAATCAATAATATGAGAGATATGATGCAACAATTACTATATCAATAATTGAGTATAATTGAGTGACTTCTCACGTAAGCATCAATAATCAATACCGCAGTGCTACTATGCAACCACGCCAGTATTCTTTGTATTTCTTTACTACCGGGTAGTTCAACGCTTAACGGTAAAACTTCCACCGTTATTTTCATAAAGTATTTTTGTCGCTTTCTCAATCCGGATGATAATTCCGTTGTGGGGTCCACCAATGATTGTCTTGATTATGCGAATATTCTCCGTTAAACGCGAATATTCCCCAACCAATCGAATATTATATAACAACTTGCGTACTTTGCAAAATTTGTAAATATTACCCCCAACTATAACATTATATCAAATCCACAGCATAATATTCAAAAATATATTTCGAGAAAATTTAATCATTATTCAAAAAGTTGGGGTCTTACAGATGTCATCGGGTCATCAGCCTGGACAAGGGCTGGATAAAAATCATCAGGGCATTAAGCACCCGATTCAAATGTCTAGTCAAATCGGGACAGCCGAAATAGGCTATTCTACCAGTTCCAATCATAGGAATCCTCATAAGCATAAGCATATTCCTCCAGCTTCAGCCACACGACGATTATTTCCACCTGCAAATCTTGAGCACACACAATCTCCGGTAAAGGTGCCAGCCAATGTAACAACCCGATATTTTCTATACAAATAAATTAAAAATTTTGCGTATAATTTTTTTATTTATTTTAAATATGGGGAATATGTGCCAAGATAATGTGTATATGTATTTATGTGATAAATAAAAATATTTATAGTTACAAATAATTTTATTTTAGAAATATTGATCATTATAAATTATATTCTTATCATAATTAATTTTATAGTAGAAATGTTTTATTAATTATTTTCCATGAAGATATAATCATATATTATTTATATAATATATGAAATGATTTTTAAATTATTATAATAATTATATTTTGATTTTTCAATTATATAAATATGTCTATCAGATATGTGGACCAATAAGGGTTGGTCAATTATGGTCTTATGTGACAAACCCTTGTATTACTATGTGAAACCCTAATTACAAGTTTTAGGAACTAATTTTATTTTATTTTAAACCCTAAATGAAAGCTTTGTAACCTAATTATACATTAAGTGAGACAATTAAATAACCTAAGGGTTATGGTAATAAGGAAGGGTTAATATTTAATATGTATACTAACTTAAGTGGATAATCTTGTTATTTCAAGTGACTAATAATTTTAAACCTATTTCTAGTAAACCTAATTAGGTTATGAGCTAAAGTTACATGTATAAGAAATTAAATTCCATAAGATTGGGAATAGAAATCCTAAATAAACAATTAGGGTAATATAAATTAAAATTGTTAAACTATGTTACTTACATAGCCCAACTAATTAAATTAGAAGCCCAAAAGAAATAAAATGCAAGACCAAATCCTAGCCCACTTGATTAAGGATATTTTAGACATTTGATTATTCAAATTTGGGCATGAAAATAAATCAAGAATTGGAGGATAAGAGAGCAAGGGGGCCGGATTTTTGAGGGGCTTTTAAGGCATGAAAACTTGCTAATAACTTTTCCTTTTATAGCTAATCACCTTACTTTTCCTAATCTCTTACACAAAGGACATTGTTGTCTACTCCTCATTGGTTGGGAATCTCATTAAGCATACTTAAAGATAAGATAAGGGGTATTGTCTAATGGGCAAAGAAAGTATGGGGATAATAGGATTGCAAGCATCCCTTTAGTTCATTCCAATTCATTTCATTTCCTTCCATATTCATTTCTTCTTCTTTTCTCTCAAGCTAGCAAGTTGCAAAGTAAGAGAAAGAGGGGGGAGGTTCAGCCATATAGAGAGAGAGAGAGGAGTGCTAGTTTGTTCATGCATCCTAAGTTAATCACTTACTTTGGTAAATCAAGGAAGGTTTCCATTAAATCAAGGTATAACCTAACCTTCATCTTCATCTTCTACTTTGTTTTGTTTAGCTTGAGTTTTGTTGGGGTTATGAACAAATACTCAAGATACCCTAGTCCTACATATCATCATTTATGGATCTAAGTATCTTGAGTGTTAGATCAAAGGCTTTGAGGAAGAAAATGAGCATATGTGCTCCAAGGGGTGAAACCTTGTTTTTTCTTCCACTAAATCTTGTATAACTCAAGTTTTACAACTTGGATTTGTGATCCGTCGAAGGGGGGTGCTAGATACATGAGTTATATAGTAAACTCAAGTGATAGAACATAAATCTGGCAAGTCTTGAAACCTTTGGGGTTGTTTTCCCCAAAATAGTCCACTTGGAATGTTAAGTGTTCAAAACCCTAAAATAGCTTCTGTCCCGTTTTTCTTGGGTCTGTTTTGGACAGTTTCATGTCTCTTAAAACTCTGGGAAAATTCAAAGAGGTGCCTTGAGAAGTTATCTACATATAGGAAAAAGAACGGACACGTTTCGAGTTATAGATTGCACGTAATGACTATTTCCGTAAAGGACTCCTAAATATTTACCTTCGAATATCTTACTGTGTATACACTGGAAAATTCCAAAATTATTACAGTAGGTTCATATATGTTAGGAGAGCATACCCTGAAACTTTCAGATGTTTCTGAGCAGAACTCAATTTATGAAAAATGAAGCAAGATCCGAGTGTTTTGGGAACTTTAAAAATAGTAGATCATTTTCTAAAATTCCAGAGAAATTTGGGGATCATTGTTCGGTCATATACTATCTAAAACCAGAAAAGAAGAATTTTTGGAATCAGCTTGGTATTTTTCCTAAAAATGATTAAGTTATGAATAAAAGAAAATAAATAGTTAAGTGATGTCTTAAATAAAAAAAAATGTGATTTTAATGCTTGAATACTCCTAATATATAATATTATGACTATTTTAGGGCATTTTGGTAATTTATAATAAGAAATATTATTTATGACCTTTTATGGATATTAAATAAATAGTTTTATAAAGGGTGAACAATTAAAATAAATTATTTATTGATCTAATAAATTATTAAAATGTTATTATGATATTAATAATATTAGAATATGATATTGTTAAGTAAATAAAAATATTAAGATTAAAACTTTATTAAAATAATATTATATGGTTAATCATATTTGATTTAAAGTATTATTAAATGATTAAAATATTAATCTTAGACTAAAATATTATTTAAAGATTAATAATATTAAATTAAAGTATTATTGGATGATTAAAATATTATTAAGTAAATAATAATATTTGAGATTAAATAAGATGTTATTAAAAATGTAATAACATTAGTAAAGAAATAAAATACTATTAAATGATTAATAATATTAGTAAATAAATAAAAATATTATAAGTAAGATATTATTAAAGCAATAATATTAATGCATGATTAAAATATTATTAAGAGGATTAATAATATTAGTAAAAGTATTAAAATATTATTAAGATGTTAATAATATTAGTAAGCGAATAAAAGTATTATTAGCGAACTAATAATACTAAGAGGTGAATTAAATAATATCAAGATTAATAATATTAGTAAATGAATAAAATATTAATACTATTGGTAAATGAATAAAAGTATTATTAATAGTTTAATAATAATTAAATGATAATAGAATTATTTAATATTTAAATCATTTAATAATGATTTCGGTGTTTAAAAATTCATGATAAATTACTAAATGTTTATTAAGTCATTTAAAATAATATGACTGATACTTACGGATATTAAACGTTGGAATAGAGTCTTAGACTCGATAATTACCCGATAAAGTCGCTTTCAGACAATCGGCTATATTTCGTAAATTGATCTGGACTTAGATATTTTGACTGTATTAATGTTTGTTTGTGATGCAATGACTGTTGAACATGTGTGATAATGCGATTAGATTATATGCTGACTATGAAATGTAGTACTATATGTTATAGTATATTGTTCTAATCGAATGAATGATCTGATTAATGATAAGTCGTGATATAAAAGATTAAACTAAGATGCGTATTGTAAGCAGCGCATCAGGCAAGTATCCTACCTTTGCATTTTCTTTATGCAATGGACATGAGTAAGAATGTTTCGAATTATATTATTACTCGTATAAATTATTAACCTCAGATTATATCGCTCATTGATTATCAACATGTTAGTATATGGTAATTCAGATATATATTTTGTTCGATAATTTCTATAAATGATTATACAAGTGTTCCCACTTGGATAATCATTACATTTAACCACATGTTGATACACCTTTGTTAAATACCCGTATATATATGTTAAATTATAGATTATTGTTGAAGAAGATAAAACCTTATTATTATCCAACCGAATTGCTTTGGTTTGATATCCCGACAAGTATGAACATCCCTTACACGAGAAAACTTTTATGCGCATAAGGCGGACAGAGTGACCAATCCTATCGTTCTTGCATGCAGTATTGATCAATACATGGTACAACAGGCTGATCACCCCCGTGCCCGTAAGTTATGACGGTTTACAGATGAAGTTCTAGTTAACCTTTTCAAAAATAAAAACAATGTTCATAGTATGTCCCCTTAACCCTATTTATAGTCAGTACATAGTTTCAAAAAAATTGAAAGAGGGTTGTTATGTTATTATTATCGGTTTAGATTACTTCACAACTATTGATTTTTTGTAAAAGGGTAGTATAAAGAAAATATTTAAATTCTTTCAGCTTATATATATATATATATATATAATTGTTATTACTTGTTGAGCACTCAAATGCTCATCCTTGCTTAATTTAAATATTTTCAGCTAAGTGTGAACAACCTGAAGGCTCTATTAAGAACAAGGGAAAGTGAAAGGTTGCTGAATGATTTTAATGTTATCTTATGTAATAGTTTAATATTAGTAAGACAATGTTATATATTTATTATCATGTATTGTAAGGAATGATTAAAGGTTACGTATTTGAGAGCTAGACTTTGATAATTATGTAAATCAAGTTTAATATTTATATTATTGTTATTATTATTAGTATTATTCTGCTCATAGAAATGGTATCATGAAGCACTGAATTCTGGTTTCAAGTACCTGGATTTGGGGGCTTTACAGCCAACGTAATGGCTATGTTATTTCCCAAGACGATACCGGTCAAGGGGAAAGAGGTCCTAGTTCCTGATCCCAAAATGGAAGAAGAGGAATGCATATATAAGCAAGACATCACCAGGATGTCCAACATATGCATCATTGTCCATGATGAACATACAAACAAATACACCCCTGACAATGATTGTCCAGACTTAATGGTCATTATTCGGGAAAAAGAGGACGATGACAGCCCCTCCATCACTGCAGTCCACCAGGACTTTGCCCTCGACAATTGGAGTAGCACTCCTTGCATTGGTTGACAAGGGTAGAATGGGCAGAAACTCCTTCTGCCTTGTAGATATTATTAACTGCTTACTTTTTCGTACAATATTAGCAGTTGTTTTGTCAGTACATGCTAACACTTTGTATGATTAAACGGTTTCATATATTAAGTGAAAGCATATTTTGTTTTAGGACTCTGAATTTAGATGTGCATGTACTTGCTGATAAGATGCCTCTTCTCCACAAGGATTGTAACTTTGATTAAAAGTTGGACTCAGACTTGATGGAAATATAAGAGGACATTGAGATACCTTAGGAGATCAAAGAATGGGTCAAAGACAAACCTAAACCCAACCTTGATCAAACCACCTCCTTCAATCTCGGAACCTTAAAAAGCCCTAAGCTAATCCTGATTGGTTCAGACCTCACTCCAAATGAGAGGAATTACATGGTTACACTACTAACCCAATTCCATGATGTGTTTGAATGGTCTCATGAAGACATGGTGGGTTTTTCCACTGACATTGTCCTTCATCGCTTTCCCGTTAAAGAGGGATTCAAGCCAGTCAAGTAGAAGCTCAGACGATTGAAACCTAAGTGGAGTTTAAAGGTTAAAGAATAAATTGTGAAACAATTTCAAGCTGGCATTATCATGGTGTCCACATATCCTGAATGGATATCCAATATAGTTCTCGTACCTAAACTAGGGGGAAATGTGCGAGTTTGCATGAATTACCAGGATCTAAATAAAGCTTTCCTTAAAGATAGCTTTCTCGTGCCATTTATCCACATTCTCATTTATAATACTGCTCAATACGACATGTACTCCTTTGCGGATTACTTCGAGAGGTATCACCAGATCATGGTTGCTGAGGAGGATCATGAGAAAATTGCTTTCATGACGCCTTGGGGAACCTTTTGTTATAGACGGTTGTCTTTCGGCCTCATCAATGCCGGAGCCACCTATCAGCGAGCTATGATGGCTCTTATCCATGACTTAATGCACAAAGAGATAGAGATCTACGTGGATGACATCATTGTCAAGTCCCGAAGGGAGAAAGACTACTTAGACCATCTCAAAAAGCTCTTCAATAGGTTGTGTAAGTACAACTTGAAGTTGAATCCAGCCAAATGTGCCTTTGGGAAATACCTATTCCTCAGACAGAAAAGGAAATACGGGGATTTTTTGGAAGAATCAACTTCATTAGCAGGTTTATTTCTCAGCTCACAGCAACTTGTAAGCCCATCTTCAAGTTGTTAAGGAAGAATTCCTCCATGAAATGGAACGATGAGTGTCAAAAAGCCTTCCTTACAATCAAAGAGCAGCTGGTCAAAGCTCCCATTTTGGTACCTCCGAGGGATGATGTTCCCCTATTTATGTACTTTTCAATCAACGACCATGCCATGGGCTGCATGCTGGGACAGAAAGATGATAGAGGCCGAGAGTGAGCTATCACCTACCTCAGTAAAAGATTCAGCAGCAGTGAACACAAGTACACTCTGATTGAGAAGTCTTATTATGCTTTAGCGTAGGCTTCCATGAGGTTACAACATTACCAACATGGTCACACAACCCATCTTATATCCCGAGTGGATCCTCTCAAGTTCGTGTTCAGTAAACCCATGTTAAATTGTCGGCTGTCCAGATAACAGTTGATCCTATAACAATTTGACATCGTCTACGTAACGCAAAAGTTCATCAAAGGTCAAGGGATTACGGATCAATTGGCCGCCGCACCTTCAGGGGACTTCAAACCCTTAAACGTACTTCCCCGATGACGGGGTAATGGCAGTTCAGCAACACCATCAGTACGATACATGTCATACATAGAAAATGTATTTCGATGGAGCTGTTAATATGGAAGGCTCTGGAGCTGGAACAGTTCTAGTATTCGGTACGGGGGAGCAGTATCCCATCACCGTCAAATTGTAGTTTGTTAGCGCCAACAACACAGCTGAGTATGAAGGCTATATCATGGGGCTTAAACTTGCCCGTTCAATGGGCATCAGGCTGTTAACTGTATTTGGGGATTCTGAGTTGTTAGTCAAATAATCCACGAGAATCTATCAAACCAAAGAGCTACATTTACTGCTTTACCATCGATAAGTTTTATAGATGGCATCGGAGTTCGAAGAGATCTCCTTTCTACACATTCCTCGTAATAGAAATAACTTTACAGACGCTAGCCACTTTGGCCTCCTTGATTCATATACCTAACAAGGAACACATGCCAAGCATCACATTTGCCCTGCAAAAGGCACCAGCCTATGAGAACTATGTTGGAGAAGTATCGGATGAGCTACCTCTCATCCAGCATCCTTGGTATCAGCACATCAAGGAATACTTACGAGATAGATCTACACTCGCTGAGACGAGCCTGACTGAGAATAGGCGGATCCATCGATTTGTTATGAAATTCTACCTGAGCGGAGATGCACTCTATAAAAGAGATGCAGGACTAGGTCTCCTCAGATGTCTGGACAAGGACCAAGCTCAGAGGCTCATGAATAAGATCCATGGTGGATTATATGGCCCGCACATGAGCGGACCCCTACTTATTAAGAGGATCCTCAGAACAGGACATTACTAGCTTACCCTCAAGGCTGACTGGGATGATCACGTCAAGAGGTTATACCAATGCCAAATTCAGGGAAATTCCATCCACGCCCCTCCAAGGGAACTCCACAATATGAGTTTGCCCTGACCCTTCCCAATGTAGGGAATGGACGTGATCGGGCCCATCGAGCCTAAAGCCAGTAATGGGCATCGCTTTATATTCACTATGATCGACTACTTCACAAAATGGGTAGAAGCAACCTCCTTCCCTAGGGTTACCAAAGAAGTCATCATTGCTTTCATCAAAAATAATGTCATCTGCCAATATGGACAACCAGAGGTCATTGTGTCAGACAATGCTAAAAACCTCTAAAACAAAATTATGGAGGAGTTATGCAGGAAATTCCACATTAAACACCTTAACTCTGTCATCTACCGTCCAAAGATGAATGGTGCTGTTGAAACGGCTAATAAAAACATCAAGAAGATCATGCAAAAGATGTCCGCCAATCATAAAGGATGGCCTGACTTGTTGCCTTTGACTTTATTAGCCTACAGAACATCAATACGCACTTCCATTGAGGCAACCTCCTACTCATTAATCTATGGGATGGAAGCACTCTTACCCATAGAGGTGGAAATGGAATCTCTCAGAGTGTTGATAGATGCTCAGCTGGATGAAGACCAATGGGTACAAGATAGATATCACCAATTGTCTCTAGTAGACGAAAGGCGAACCGCGACTATCTTCCATTGTCAGTAATATCAGCAAAGGATCGCCAGATCCTATAACAAAAAAGTCTGGCTATGGCAGTTTAAACAACATGACTTGGTTTTGAAAAAGATCATTGACAACAAAGATCAGTTCAAGGGAAAATTCGCTCCAAACTAGGAAGGCCCGTTTGTTGTCAAGGAGGTATTGACATGAAGCACTCTCAGATTACAGGAAATGGACGACGATGAATTTCCGCAACTCATCAACTCGGACACCATGAAACAGCACTATGTCTGAGGTTACCATCAAGCAAACATCCTGGTTTTGGATCATCAGATCACAAGTTATTCTGGTTCTTTAACCCTTACTACACACAACCTTTCCTTTTTACCCATCTGCCCCATCAGGGAAAAATACACTTTTCAAGCCAGCAGCCTGGTTTCACTTCATTACACATCTTACACAATTTTGGTTATCTCACCAGGGATTGAACCTTTCACACCTGTAGTTTTTCCTTAACATTGGATCAAACTTTTCTACACCCATAGTTTGTCCTGAACATGGGATCAAACTTTCTCCCTCGCTGTTTGTCCTGAACATGAAATCAAACTTTTTCGGTTGCAAATCGTCCTTAACATGGGGCGAACTACGTCAACCTAATCTCCCCGATACCTGGGAGTACGTAGGCAACCATATTTTATATTGCCCGGCTGAAATAAAAAAAAACAAAAATAATACAAAACAAAAATAACAAAAATATTTTTACACCCTTCTTCACCAATAAAGCTTCTACACCCATTTACACCTTTCACATTTAGCGTTGAACCTCTTACACCATGTTCAAACTTCGCAGACCTGATATCCTCTTCAATAGGAGTACGTAGGCAGCCATTTATGGTTCAGTCTAACCCCCTACCAAAACACAAATGCTTCATACCAAAGGGATGGAACTACCTGACCCTTTCCTAAATAAAAGATTCGGCGACCATCTAAGCTGCGGTTGTGCCTCGAAGAGAAACACCAATCCATAAGAGATGGAATTAAATAGACTCCACCTAAATAGGAGTATTGGCGACCATCTGTGGTGCAGTCAATCTTAGAGAGGAAAAGCCACACTCCTCTCCACATTTACATGCATAAACCAGCCCTAAGACACCAAAAAGAAGGAAGGGATACACACATATTAGTGATCCATTCTGATAGATCCTGAGACATTTTAATGTCCACCTATCAAGGATGAATTTAGAATACATCAAGATCATAAGCCCTGAAGAAGCAGGAAAAATATCAAATAAGCAACAAGGCATAACTAAAAGGGACGTGATCAAAAATATATTTCCCTGCTATATATAATGTTGTTTGATATATATAATATGAATTGTAGATGACAAAATGGCTAAGCTAGTCTGTGCAGGAAAATACACGCCCATCAACAAATCGTTGTATATGCGAGCTATCAAGCCCAACATCGCATCCCTCTCAGAAGAAGGAGGTAATGTTGTGGTCTCCTGTACAAGGGTATCCACATGAGCTAACAGATCTACAACCATCTGCATGGTGATGCGGTGCTCATCAATATATGTGTTCATCTCTGCAATCATGCCAGTAGTAAAGGACCTCACTGTGGTGCTATCTATGATGGCTACATCTCGGGTAGATATGGCGCTATCCCTCTCGACTGTCACTGTATCTCTGGTTGATCTGGCCTCATCCCGGTCAACAACAGTGGCATCTCTATGTGTTAATTCCTCGTCTCTCTCTAACAGAGCTGCGTCTCTCCCATCAAGAGCTATCAACATTAGGTCTCTAGCCTGATCTCTCTCGATGGTCATCAAATAGAGACTCTACTCGAAGTACTGTGCTGAATGCTGGATTACAACAGTGCTAATACTGGTAGAATCTAAAAGAGCTATTGGCAACCCAGTAAATGGCTCATCCTCGGTGTAAGAATCAATGTCCTCCATGGACTCTCCATCATTTGAATCAATACCCGACACTATGGATACTGCTGCAGCCGATGAAGTCTTTGTCTCCATCCATGCAGAATACTCTGACGAACAGCCCAGATGGCTAACAGAAAAATTAGTTATCTCACGCTGATCCCAACATGCATACACTCGAGATCAGTCCTCTGCTGATAGATAGTAGGAAGCTAAACGCTGACCTAACGCCCCTTCAAAATAATGGAAGTCCTGGAACATGTCAAACTGTGACATCACGGCTAGTGGGTGGTAGGTAGTTATGCCCCTCAAACCAGCCAGATGGAGATAATCCATGCCCAGAGCATGAGTAATAAAGCTGTAGGGTTAGCTGAGCCCTGTGCACGGAAGGATGCCAAACGGATCTCTGATGGCAGGAATATCGACCAAGACATAGCGTATATACACTCTGATGGCTGAAAGGAGTAAGACATAGTTATATCATGGGTAAAGCAGTACCCGTGTCGGGGGAAAGTGCCAATCGGTCTCAAGTGTGACATAAACTACACGTACAACATGACCGAACTTCCTGTGAATACCCCTACAGGGTAGGTGCTGCAAAATGTGGCCGACCTCAATATCTCTGCCACAATCATCGAAATAATGGTATGACCCTCCCTGAGAGAACTCACTGCCATGATAACACCGATGTCCAGCTCATCCATATACCGTGGCATGTACGTATACGCCACTATGCACATCACGAATACATCCACTCTTGCCAAATGCCACTACACCCCTACGTGGGTCCTACCCCTCAGGCTCGATCCAGTTCGAGTTGTAAAGGAGATCTCACAAGATGAATAGGCCAAATCAGGAATAAAAACGCTACACAATTGAGCAGAATAACTTGAAATCCTAGTTTTCTCAGACCGAACCGTGTGTCTACATATCACTCATTGGTATTCACTCGAACATAGGGTACACTAGGAAGATGATCTCAGCTGTTACAAGTCATACACGGCAATACCTTACGCAGGTCCAATGCCGCCAATTCAAGGTCGTCATCCTAATCCTTTCAATGTCCCCGGCGGGGGTGTCACGTATTTTTTTCGTCCATTGATGTACGAATCCCCAGTGGAGGTATCACGCATTTTCAGCCGTTGATGTACATGTCAATGAAGATCAAGCAACCTTAACATTATTTCAGTCAATGGCAGGTAAATCCATCGAAGCATCGTAAGCCATCCGATGATTTCATGCATTGTTGTATGTATCCACAAAAGAAGTCCCCAGCGGGGGTATCACGCATGTTCCGTTGATGCACAAGTCAATGAAGGTTAAGCAACCTTGACAGTTTTCCCAATAGGGATATTATCCGGTGATGTACATGTCAGCGAAAGTCAGGCAACCCTGATAACACAAACTATTGGCAGTAACTTCGACAGAACATTGATATGTCCTGGCGATACAAACCAGGAAGGATCATCCTCACCGGGGAGGACCGATGATGGAATATATTATACACATCCTCAAACAGACAAGGCTACATCCCCACAGAGTCTCTCGTACATGAGAGATACATCTTCAGTATAAAGTTTGTATCAAGTATTCAAGACTTTGATGATAACCCCAATGTCAACAATCCTAAAGATTCCTGGTAGTTGTGGATTGCACGTTGATGATAGTTCATCAAGCTGCTTATCTATTTCCATCCCCGGTAGAAGCAACAGGAACCAGCAATCTTCCCACCATGTTGAGAACAATCTAACAAAACATATGCATCATACATTTACATCATGTTGTTGCACATGGCATCATGTTTATCTTGTTGCATTTCAAGTGTTTAGGATTCTTTATCCTATCCATGCCATTGCATTGCATGAATATGATAAAGAGTGGCATCTGTAGACACTAAATTTTTTTTGCACACCTGTCACTAACATTGTAGGAGGGCAGATTCATCTTTCAGAAATATCCCTAGAAGATAATGCAGTTCAAATACCGGAAATTCAACCATAGAGGACAGTTCTGTCTCGGAGTAACCCCGAGATTCTCAGTTCCAGTCTTGAAAACAACACCGGGAATAGCAGTTCTAACCTTAGAGATAACCCTAGGGAGTGAAGTTACAGTTCCGGAGATAACCCCATAAATGGTTGTTTCAAATGCATGCAATCAGCTTCAACCTCGGAAGTCACACCGAGGCACTCAGTACAAGACCCGAAGATAACACCGGGAAGACAGGCTCACCTAAGAGATAACCCTGAGGACCTTTAGTACTTGCAGCAGTCCAATCTCAGAGATAACCCTGAGCAACGTCTGCTTTATCAGCCCAAATCGGAGATAACTCCAGTGTGGAGTAAAATCGTCATTTTTCCACCTCGACCCTATATTGCACCGTCTTAACATCTCATACAGACATTTCTACACAACAATGTTCCACAAGAACCAAGGAGGTCCAATCCCGAGTGATTATTACGCATGGCAGCACATTGAATAGAATTTGAAGCTTGAAGATCAAGGGCATGGTCCCATCATCTTGACTTTATACAACCTCTAATCCCATGTCATGGCGTAGCTCTTAACAACGGTGGTCTGAAATAGGTCTTATACATCTTAATCGGATGCCCGGATTGCAGTTTTGAAAGTTCGAGCGAACATCATAGTGCACGCGTGCACGTACTTTGAGACGGCAGGACCTGCGGAGCCCGGGGAACCCTGGGCAGCCGCAGGTACATCTGCGGCATGCGGCTCCCCCCTCTATAAATAGAGGGCTTGGGGTGGCCATTTTAAAAAAGAGAAGAGGCAAGGAAGCCCTGTCCAATGTGCTATGTACACACCCTAAACTGAGTGTTTTCTCATTTTAAACACTTGTGAGCTCATATATAGCTACTATTTTTATCGGCAACAACCGAGTGTTCATCCACTTAACGTTATAGAAGTCTTCTTTTGCAGTCCACTGTAAGCCTTCTTACACACTTTAAAGCCTTTCTCTTCATCTTTGCACACAGTGTTCTTCGCATTGAGAGTCGTGTTGTGTGTGTATGCCCAAACTTCGGTCCGTGATTTCATTTTAGTTTGTATATACATATACATATATATACGTATATATTTTTATATATGGACTAACATTATCGAGTTATGCCTCGATTGAGCCTGAACTTACGCTGCTCGAACGCTTAATTGCTTAGTATATATATATATATATATATATATATATATATATATATATATATATACTTATATGTATGAACTGTTGTCGAACTCTGTTCGATGAGCCTGGATTTTATATCTGGTGCGTTTACTGCTTATATATATATATACTTATATATATGAACTGTTGTCGAACTATGTTTGATGAGCCAGGATTTTACATCCGGTGCGTTTACATCTTTCTTTACATTTTGTCCCGCCTGGAGTTTACTTCGTGGTGGTTGATCATTTTTACAGTTTTATTTACATTTCTGATCCCCCATGGAGGTGCTTCGTGGTGGTTGATCATGTCTATATTTATCGCTTTTATATATTTACATTTCTAATCCCCCATGGATGTGCTTCGTGGTGGTTGATCATGTCTGTATATATATATTTACATCTTTTATATATATAACTGCTTACTGCTTTCATATAATTTGCAGCATCATATAAGCCTAGGAATCATGTGATCACAGATGCAGTATACCGAATCTAGATTCGGTTCCTCTGATGGATATTTTCAGCTGTAAACAACTTGTAAATTTATTCACGGTGTTTGGATTTCCTCAGATGGTTTTCATGCCCACGAGGAGTTCGGCACTGCTTTGTACATTACTTTTCTCGAATATGCTTCATATCTTGAAAATAAAAGCAATCAAGTCGAACATGATAAAAAATGGAAGTATCCAAAGGCCTCAAAAAATGGAAGTATCCAAACCTCTTTTACAAAACATCACTGCCATATCTTGTTTAAAACTAAATTTTTACAAAAATTCAGACCCTTTATATATAGGTACGAACGAGGCCTCGCACTACTTCCATATAACTCTGCACATTAACCCACACACACATATTCATATAACAGTTTCTTAAAAAGTGGCGGTCACCGTTGTAACACAGATGTCGGGGGGTGCCTAACACCTTCCCTACGCATAATCAAGCCATCGGACCCTAATGAATCTCGATTTCACAGACCCGTTTATCAGTGTCACATCATTGGGTCAATGTGCAAACCTTTTCTCGGTTGTGTTGGTACAACCACATAAAAAACCAACTGGCGACTCTTACAGTCCATTCGTTGACATATACATGTCGGACCTTTTCAAAACTTGTTTTTTCAAACAAATCTCACCTAACACGAGAACACCAAAGAACAAGAACAGAAAAGGGACAAATAAAAATCCCAACGTCGACAGTTTTGATATAAAAAGGAATACATGTACACATATTCCTTTATACTTTCCATTACATTGAGATTGGCATGGAAATGAAATTAAAAGTAATTAAAATGGAAAGGTATGAAGATACTTTCCTCCGCGTTTTAGCATGAAGGTTTCCAGATCATCGCAATTTACTCAACGGGAAGATAATTCGGTCTTTCAACTTGAGCGAATCTGGGAGGTACCTTTCCTGAGCCTCGTTAGAATTAGTCTCCCTACGAGTCTAGTAATCAAACACCGACAGGATAGCCTCCTGCTGGAAGGACCACACAACATACATTCACATACATCGCGTCTCACCGTATGGAAATGATGACATGTGTAAAGCACTAATATCCCAGGCAGATATGATGCGAAGCACTAAGTTTAGTAAGTAAATGCATTAGTACACATTCATTCAAATGTAAATGCAACATCCACGCAAGCAGATAAAAGTTTTGAAAAGTTTTTAAATAACGCCTTAAGCCCTCTTACTGGAGTCCCCAACAGAGTCGCCACCTGTCGACGTCGAGATTTTTATTTGTCCCTTTTCAGTTCTTGTCTTTTGGTTTTCTCATGTTAGGTGAGATTTGTTTGAAAAAATAAGTTGTGAAAAAATCTGACATGTATATGTCGACGATTGGGAGTGTAAGAGTCTCTAGTTGGTATTTTTAAATGGTTGCACCAACTCAACTGAGAAAAGGTTTGCACATAGACCAAGTGATGTGACACTGCATAGCTGGTCTGTGAAACTGAGATTTGTTAAGGTCCGGGGGCTTGGTTATGCGAGGGGAAGGTGTTAGGCACTCCCCGACATCCGTGGTAACACGTTGATCGCTACTTTTCATTTTAATCATTTATCTAAATGTGTGTGTGTAGGTCTATGTGCAATTATCTGGAAGTAGTGATATGCCTCGTTTGCACCTATATATAAAGAGATTGAATTTTGTATAAAAGTTCAGTTTCATCAAGATATAGCAATGATATTTTGTAAAAAAAGTTTATCAAACCCTTATGCTCAATAGTAATTGAGGCCTTTGATACTTCCATTTTATTATATGTTTGACATAATTATGTTTATCAATTACATATATATATATATAAGTAATAAAAGCCACGGACCGACGGTCCAGGCATACACACACAACACGACTCTCAACGTGAATAATTGTGTGTGCACAAAAGTGGAGAAAGGCTTTAAGAAATGTAAGAAGGCTTATAGTGGGCTGCCGAAGAAGACATCAAAGAGCTTTAAATAAATGAACACTCGATTTCCACCGGTAAAATGTAGCAAAATATAAGCTCAGAAGTGTTTGAAATGAGAAAGCACTCAGTTTATAGTGTGTACATAGCAAAATGGACATCCTCGCCTTTTTTCTCTTACAAAATGACCACCCCAAGCCCTCTATTTATAGAGGGGAGTTCAGAGTCTACACATGGCAACCCACGTCTACTGCGAAGCCAGCAGCAGAGACTACTCGCGACGCCTGTGGTGCCCCGGGCAATGTGGGTCCCGTCGTCTCAAAGTACGTGCACTCAGACAACGCGATGTTCACTCGAACCTTCATAACTTTTAATCTGGGAGTCCAATAAAAGCATGCCATACAATTCTGGAAAGATCTTTCCGTGAGCAATGAATTGACATAGGATTTTCTCTTTTCCGATTCTGGAAAGATGGGTTCATGACCAAAATTGCATTTACGGGTTTCCGTCAAGTAGTCCGTTGAGCTGTTTTGCGTAGTTTATGCTCGAAAGTTAAGATATGGTTCTTGTGGGACTTCTATTGAAGCAATTTGAGTTGAAATGAGTGTATTTGATGTGAGTTGAAGTTGAGTTGACAAAATGTCCATTTTCCCCCTCTTGGGGTTATCTCCGATTTTCGCGCAGTTGTAGCAGTCTTTTGTCTGGGTTATCTCTGAGGTTGACCTAATGTTAACTTTGAATGTCCTCAGGGTTATCTCTGAGGTGGGGTTGACCTCATGGGGTTATCTCTAGTCTTTGAACTTGATCCTCTGGGGTTATATCCGGGGTTGGAACTGACCTTCCCAGGGTTATCTCCGGGGTTAGAATCTGATTTCCCGAAGTTATCTCTGGGGTTGGAAACTGGATCTCCCGGGGCTATCTCCGAGGTTGGAATTGATGTTGTGATCCTCCAGGGTTATCTCTGGAGTGTGAAAAAAATGGTTTTGTCCTCCTACATAGTTAGTAACAGGAAAATGAAATTTCGAGTGTCTACAAGCTTTATAACTCCTCTTACTCCTTCTCTTCTCTTCTTCTCGTGAACTCTCTCTCTCTCTCTCTATATATATTCTCTCTTACTTTCTTTTACTTAAACAAATGAAATGAAAATAAAAGAGATGATGACTTTTGGGAGTATGTATAAAACATACTTTGTAAAACCTTCCAAGATGGTCACTTAGCTTAGGGTCTTCACCATGTCAAATCCCTTAACTTCCAATCTCTTCCTAACCCTCCCTAGCTAACTTAACCATTATGTAATTAAGCTAACCAAGGTTGAATTATCATTATTAAAACCATGATTTTCGTGCCTAGCATTTAATGTTATACTTGTTCATCCTTCTTACCCCTTGGCCGTAATGGCCGGATACTCTACCCCTATTTTCCCCTCATTTGGCTTTTGTCTTCCCAATAGCTTCTCGTTACGTTTTTAGTTACGTTTCATAACTAGTTCATTTTTCTTTTCGTTAGATTTTTTCCTAACTTGTTCCTTAGCCAAAACCATGAAAATTTTCATTTGTTCATTTTATTAGAGATTTCATCTCACTTTTTCGAAATAAATGCTATGACGTAAGTCGAAAAAAATGTAAAATGGCGTCTTTAATGTAAATAGTATTTTTACGTCGTTTCTCGAAAAAAATATTTTTTATTAGAGATTACATCTCCCTTTCCCGAAAAAACACTGTGTCATAATTCGAAAAGTCAAAAAAACGAAAAAAAAACATTTTCTGTGTTTTAGTGTTTTTCTCAAAAAAAATATTTTCTTCTAAAAATCGCAACACTCATATATAATCATGTAACACATAAACTAGGTCATTAATCGACCTTAAATCAAATACACAAAATAATATTCATAAAAATTCATTTTATTAAACAATGTTCTTAAAACCTTATTACAAGGCTACTCGATTTCTCGGGTCGTCACAGATAGCCTCAATAAGATCAACTTAACAACCTTGATCTTTCTATTCTAAGTCCTTTTACATCATTTATTAATTGTCATATACATTAATCACATTCATCATTTGACTTTAACAATAAAATCAATTGAATAATATCAACCTAATATATTTGATCTTTCTATTTTAAGTCTGTATACAATCATAACATCAATAAAGACTTTACAAAATTTATTGGTACAAATATACATTAATCATCAAATCACATATTAACAAATCATTAGATCAACTTAATAAGGTTAAACTTACAAATTTGATATTTCTATTCTAAGTCCTTGTACATCATTTATTAAGGAATTTACAAAATTTACTTATATAAATAAACATTAATCATAATCAACATCAAATCACATACATAGACTTTAATGAAGACGTGACACCATTAGCATGTGGTAGGTTTCACTGCAGTCTGATGTGACTTGTCAGAGCCGAATACAAGTCTAGTTTTTACTCTATAACTCAACATCGGAGAATATCCTGGAGTAGAGCATTAAATGCACCAACAGGAACTCCCCAACATGCTTATTTTCAGAAGTTTATAAAAGAGTATGAGGATTCAAATTCAAGTACGAATCACGAAGTAAAAAGCTAAAACTCTGCCAAATTATATCAAGCTCAACTTTACGATCCTGAATATCATATTCAAACTACTAACTGCTAGAAAGAAGTCAAGCTTTAGCAACACATCAACTACTGATAAGTAGGTTTTATACATACTTATTCGGTATCTATTACTTGAATTATTTGTTTAATCTCATGTTTCTTAGTTATTTTTTATGCATTTTGTGTTTGTTTTGTAGATTATATGCTTGGGAGTTGAAATTGCAAAGAATTGGTATAAAAACGGAAAGAAAAGTAATCCGGACATCGTTTGTGCTTTTATGTTTATTTCATGTTCTTGGTTTGGAACTTGGATTATTTCATTCAAACAGTGATTCAATTATCTTAGTAACTTTAATCCAAGTATGAGCGACTTGAAGAGATCTAAGGACCTAGTCTAAGTGACTTGAAGAGGTCTAAGTGATATGGTTAAAGTGACCTTTTCGAGACTAAGTGACTCAAAGGAATCTAAGTGATCTAGTTGTTATAGATCTTAGTGATCTAGTCTTAGTGGCCCCATCTTTAGTGAATTTCCTACTTGTTGAAGTAAAAGAGTGGACTAGGAGTTGTTTATGCTTCGAACCACTCAAATATCTTGTGTCTTTTACTTTTTGTAAGTATATTATGTTATATCTGTTATATATGTGCAGTGACTAATATCCGTAGGAACTAACTTTAGAATATTGATTTCTTTAAATCTTTTAGGTAAGTTTTTAAACTAATATTTCATTGTGCTAAGATTAATTGGACAAATTAATTATCACTACAAGAAAACCAAATATCATTCTTGAAGCACCGCCATCGCTTGATGACTATAGTGTCGTCGGCATTGAGGTCATTGGCGACGAACGCATCGCGTCGCCCAGCTCCCATCGCCACCGTAGTAAGCATCATTGTCATTACCGACGGTAGTCATTGGCGACGGCATAAGGTTATTGGCGACGGCTATAGCGACGGCAAGGCCGTCGACAAAGACCCATAACTTTTTTGAGGGAAAACCCCATTACTGGCTTAAGATCGATATCATGAGCCATCTCCAAGCGATGACCAATACCTCATGTTTGTCAAGAGAAGTCATTGGCGGAGATAGCCGTCGCCATTACCCCCGTCGGCAATGACTACATAAATTTTGAATTTTTTTTTAAAATTTCAAAATTTCCGTGTTCATTTACAAATATACACCTGTTATAAACTAATAACAACCATCAAATCACAACTAAACCTCTTATAAACTAGTAACCCAAATCAAATATATAGATAAAAAATATATAATGGTCGCTTTAATTTAACTCAAAAAACTATACAAATACATACATGAAACTCAGAATATAACATAAACTAAACTAACTACAACCTATCGCCTATCTCCATGTCATCGAGTCGGCGGTCATCACCATGTACTTGAGGAGGCTGCTCGTCATCAACTCGACGGTCATCACCCTGTACTGGAGGAGGCTGCTCGTCATCTGCTCGGCGGTCATCACCAGTGCCTCCACCTCCACGAGTCTCGTCAACAAGACCCTATAAAATTAAAATATTAATAACAAAATCAAAATGAAAACATATTTACATTATTTTAGTTTGTGTTCTTCAAGTTAGGCGAACGGGACTCGAACTTGGGCTTCGTATATTGGAATCGAGTCCCGTCAGTTGTAACGTGTGTCTATTTCCTACGCGGTGTTATGTGTGTGTTTGCGTGTCATTCAGACGGCTGATGCGGGTTTTGTCCTCTTTTTTGGCTTTTTGGCTAAGTGGTGGCTAGTTTTGCAAACTGGGAGATAACTCGATCTCTGAATGTCAGAATCGAGTCCCGTCGGTTGTAACACGTGTTTATTGCCTACGCGGTGCTATTGCCTGTGTTTGCGTGTTAACTGGACGACCGAGGCGGGTTTTGGTCTCTTTTTCGACTAATTTCCTAAGTTTTCTCAAGTTAGGCGTACGGGTCTCGAACTCGGTCTCCGTATGTCAGAATCTAGTCCCGTCAGTTGTAACATATGTCTATTACCTACGCAGTGCTATGTGTGTGTTTGCATGTCATTCGGACGGCCGATGCAGGTTTTGACCTCTTTTTCGGCTTTTTGGCTAAGTGTTGGCTAGTTTTACAAACTGGGCGATAACTCGGTCTCCGTATGTCGAAATTAAGTCCCATCAGTTATAACGCATGTCTATTGCCTACACGGTGCTATTGCTTGTGTTTGCGTGTTAACTAGACGACCGAGGCGGGTTTTGGTCTCTTTATCGACTAATTTCCTAAGTTTTCTCAAGTTAGGCATACGGGGCTCGAACTCTGTCTCCGTATGTCAGAATCGAGCCCCGTTAGTTGTAACGCATGTCTATTACCGACGCAGTGCTATGTGTGTGTTTGCGTGTCATCAGACGGCTGATGCGGGTTTTGACCTCTTTTTCGGTTTTTTGGCTAAGTATTGGCTAGTTTTCCAAATTGGGCGATAACTCGATCTCCGTATGTCAGAATCGAGTCCCATCAGTTGTAACGCATGTCTATTTCTTATGCGGTGCTATTGCCTGTGTTTGCGTGTTAACTAGACGACCGAGGCGGGTTTTGGTCTCTTTTTCGACTAATTTGCTATGTTTTCTCAAGTTAGGCGTACGGGGCTCGAACCTGGTCTCTGTATGTCAGAATCAAGTCCCGTCAGCTGTAACACGTGTCTATTACCTATGCGGTGCTATGGCCTATGTTTGTGTGTCATTCGGATGGCCAATGCGGGTTTTTACATCTTTTTTGGCTTTTTGGCTAAGTGTTGACTAGTTTTGCAAACTGGACGATAACTCGGTCTCCGCATGTCAGAATCGAGTCCCGTCAAGTCTAACGTGTGTCTATTACCTACGCGGTGCTATTGCCTGTGTTTGCGTGTTAACTGGACGACCGAGGCGGGTTTTGGTCTCTTTTTTAACTAATTTGTAAAGTTTTCTCAAGTTAGGCGTACGGGGCTCGAACTCGGTCTCTGTATGTCGGAATCGAGTCCCGTTAGTTGTAACGTGTGTCTATTAGCTACGCGATGCTATAACCTATATTTGCGTGTCATTCGGACGGCCGATGCGGGTTTTGACCTCTTTTTCAGGTTTTTGGCTAAGTGTTGGCTAGTTTTACAAACTAGGCGATAATTCGGTCTCCGTATGTCAGAATCGAGTCCCGTCAGTTCTAACGTATGTCTATTACCTACGCGGTGCTATTGCATGTGTTTGCGTGTTAACTGGATGACCGAGGTGGGTTTTGGTCTCTTTTTCGACTAATTTGCTAAATTTTCTCAAGTTAGGCGTACGTGGCTCGAACTCGGTCTCCGTATGTCGAAATCGAGTCCTATCAGTTGTAACCCATGTCTATTACCTAGGCGGTGCTACGGCCTATGTTTGTGTGTCATTCGGATGACCGAGGTGGGTTTTGGTCTCTTTTTCGACTAATTTGCTAAATTTTCTCAAGTTAGGCGTACGTGGCTCGAACTCGGTCTCCGTATGTCGAAATCGAGTCCTATCAGTTGTAACCCATGTCTATTACCTAGGCGGTGCTACGGCCTATGTTTGTGTGTCATTCGGATGGCCGATGCGGGTTTTGACCTCTTTTTTGGCTTTTTAGCTAAGTGTTGGCTAGTTTTACAAACTGGGCAATAACTCGGTCTCTGTATGTCGGAATCCAGTCCCATCAATTCTAACGCATGTCTATTACCTACGCGGTGCTATTGCATGTGTTTGCGTGTTAACTGGATGACCGAGGCGGGTTTTGGTCTCTTTCTCCACTAATTTGCTTAGTTTTCTCAAGTTAGGCGTACGAGGCTCGAACTCGGTCTCCGTATGTCAGAATCGAGTCCCATTAGTTGTAACGCGTGTATATTACCTACGCGGTGCTATGTGTGTGTTTCCGTGTCATTCGGACGGCTGATGCTGGTTTTGACCACTTTTTCAGCTTTTTGGCTAAGTGTTGGCTAGTTTTGCAAACTGAGCGATAACTCAGTCTCTGTATGTCAGAATCGAGTCCCGTCAATTCTAACGCGTATCTATTACCTACGCGGTACTATTTCCTGTGTTTGTGTGTTAACTGGACGACTGAGGCGGGTTTTGGTCTCTTTTTCGACTAATTTGCTAAGTTTTCTCAAGTTAAGCGTACGGGGCTTGAACTCGGTCTCTGTATTTCAGAATCGAGTCCCGTCAGTTGTAATGTGTGTCTATTACCTATGCGGTGCTATTACCTATGTTTGCATGTCATTCGGACGGCCGATACGGGTTTTGACCTCTTTTTCGGCTTTTTGGTTAAGTGTTGGCTAGTTTTGAAAACTGTGAGATAACTTAGTCTCTGTATGTCGGAATCGAGTCCCGTCAGTTGTAATGCGTGTCTATTACCTACGTGGTGCTATTGCCTGTGTTTGTGTGTTAACTGGACGACTGAGGCGGGTTTTGGTCTCTTTTTCGACTAATTTCCTAAGTTTTCTCAAGTTAGGCGTACGGGGCTTGAACTCGGTCTCCGTATATCGAAATCGAGTCCCGTCAGTTCTAACGCGTGTCTATTGCCTACGCGGTGGTAACTAGTTATTTGACAGGTTATATAAGCAATATAATTACAAATAAGGAAATACATCAATAATAAGTTTTACCTATCGAATATGTGGAGGAAAGATGTTGGCCAAGACAACTGCATATACACGGATGGCTTCCTCCTGGACTACACCCATAAGGTCGTCAGCGGCAGCTGTTGGATCTATGGAGCCGTGGAGAACCTCCTGAGCAAGCTGGTAGACTTCATTTTGCGTGATGGTGCGCTTGATCGCACTTACGACCTTTGCTTTCGCATGCATCCCTCTATGATCTGCCTGAAGAAGTCGTCAAACAATAAAGGGCCAGCGTTAGACAATGCAGATACAACTAAAAGGATACAAACATGTAGATACAACTAAAAGGATACAACATGTAGATACAACATGTGTTTGTTATTTCATTTATTTTTATTTTATTTATTTGAATACAAATTAAAGGTGATCACTATTACATTTGAATAAAACTAAAAGGACATAAAGAGTACTTACTCCTAATCATTTATATCATCAAAGCCATCAATATCAGAATCATCATCTTCGAGCAGTAGATCTTCACTATCGTTGTCATCACCACCTTCATCATCATCAACGATTTCTTCAATTATATCTACCTCCACAACAACATCGTCTTCACTTTCGACAACAACAACATCATCCTCTTCTTCACTAGACTCACTAATAATTGTCACATTAGCAGGTGTGACACTAGAAGACTCGACTTGTAAAGGTTCATCGTCTGGACGAGGAGTTGTTCCTAGAAAACCATGGGATTTGGTGGTTATAACCGCATGCCATGGGCTTGCAGGAGTCTTAACACTCCACGCATAGTACACCTATGTTGCTTGACTTGCTAAAATAAAAGGCTCATCCATACCAGTCATCAGTCTTAGTTTTGACTTAACGTTAACAGTCACCCGTCCTAATTTTTTATCTACTTTAATTCCATTCTCAACATCAAACCAATGATAATTGAAGTAAACTAATTCTTTATGACCCCAATATTTGAGAACGACAACTTCTAGCAATCGTACATACCAGTCATCCCAAATGTTATCGTAGCAGCTACCTTTCACCACAACACCAGAATCAGTAGAAGCGATTTCCCCAATTTCACAACACTTAAATCTGTAACCGTTGACAATACAACATGTATAAGTATCTACAGATCTTTTAGGGCCGTCGACTATAAGCTTTAGCCGATTGTCAGCTAACTCATCTGTGAGGACCTAATGTACATTAACACAACATATTCTGAAGTTAATTACACCATAAGAATAAATCTGTGATGGTAGATTCAATAAACTTGTAAAGGTTAGACTTACATGATCTTTAAACAATTGCACAAATTCTCCATTTCTCAAATTTTGCAAATCCCCATCCGATATACTCGGATTCGCTTCACGTACTTCAGAATCATATTGACTGCAGCACAGTTATATACTCAATGTGTTTGTAAAGGAACTTGACACAATTACACCAAACATATATAGTTATGACTACTTACTTAATGTATGGCGCTACTTCATTCATGTTGACAAGTGCATATAATGTGGCAGCTGCATACTCACTATCGGTCAAGAATCACCTTCTTTTACCACCGAATGGGCGTACAAGATGACTAAAGGCCGTTAATTCTCCATTTTCCTCGTGCACAACAGCTTGATTTCGACGTAAGCGATTGTGCTTCGTCTGAACATTTGGCTCAAAGTACAACGAGCAAAAATTAACAAGTTCCTCCATAACATACCTTTCAGCAATTGACCCCTCTACACGGCCTCTATTCTTCACCTTTTGCTTTAGACGTCGCATATACCTATGTGATATATAGATTAGCAAAAAAGAATGAACATTTTATCGTATTAAAAACATTAATTTGATTACCTCTCAAATGGATACATCCATCTATATTGTACGGGACCGCCAAACTTAGCTTCGTATGGAAAGTGAATAGGCAAATGCTCCATTGAATCAAAAAATGATGGGGGGGAAGATCATTTCTAACTTGCAAATTATTTCCACTATCTGCATCTCCATTTTATCTATGTCTTTGGTCAAGCTCAAATCCAAGCATAGATCTCTCAAGAAATTAGAAAGCTCTATCGATTAGCTTCACCACACGCGCTTGGTAACAAGTCGATAAATGCCACAGGGATCAACTTCTGCATAAATACGTGACAATCATGACTTTTGAGACCCTGAAACTTCAACTCTTCGACTTTACAACACCTTGCTATATTCGAAGAATATCCATCTGGGAGCTTCAGTCCACTGATCCAATTACATATCAATATCAACTGTTCCCTGGTCAAAGTATATTCAGCTTTAGGCATGACCGTCTTACTACCCTCTTGATACAGCCACAGATCTTCCCTAATGTTCATTTCTACTAAATCAAGCCTCGACTTGTTGTTGTCCTTTGTTCTACCACTGGCATCTAGGACTGTATAAAAAACGTTATTAAATACGTTCTTCTCAGTACGCATCGGGTCTATATAATGACGGATGCAGAGTGTAGCCCAATAAGGCAGGTTAAAGAACATGGATATGTGTGTCCAGTTGTGAACCTTGCCATAACCATAAGCTCGGTCCAATCTGTGATTCTTCCCTGGAGGTGGAAACTTCAAATGACTAATCCAACTCAACACTGCTGACCCAGAAAGACGGCCAGGTACTTGACGTTTCTCTGTTTTTTAAATGAATTGTCTACTCATCTGTCGGAATCGATGTTCAATTGGTAAAAACTGTCTGGATTTTGCAAAGAAACTCATTTTCCCCCCATGTTTGAGCCGTATAGCTTTAACTGACCCCATGCACACGGGACATGACAAGCCCCCGTGAGTCGACCATCCACTGATCATTCCTAACACCGAGAAGTCATTTATTGTCCACAGTAAAGCTGCCCTCATGTCAAAGTTCTGCTTAAGAGATACATCATAAGTTTGAACCCCTTTTTCCCACAATATCTTCAACTCATCAACTAACGGCCTAAGGTATACATTGATGTCTTAACTCGGACTCTTATCACCCGGAATTAGTAAAGGCATGAACATGTAGGGATCTTTCATGCACATCGAAGGCGGGAGGTTATACACCACAATAATCACCGGCCAAGTTGAGTAGGGCTTTGTGTAAGGCCCGTTAATCGGATTAAACCCATCCGTAGCAAGTCCAAGCCTAACATTGCGAACCTCTTCAGCAAATGAGGGGTGCTTATTATCAAAATTTTCCACTCAAGCCCATTTGCCGGGTGCGTCAGTTGACCTTCAACTATGTCCCGTGTAGAGTGCAACCTCATATCCTCAGCGGTATGTGTTGACATGAACAACTGTTGAAGCCTCGAGGCAATGGGAAAGTAACGTAAAATCTTTCTCGGCACGTCTTTTCCCTTTTTCTTGTGTTGTTCACAGTATCTACTTGTACCACAAATATCACATGACCTCTTATCTTTATTGAACTCACCGTAATACAACATACAGTCATTCTCACAAGCATCAATCTTCTCATACCCTAGATTGATCCTTTTAACCATTTTCTTCACATCATAGTACGACTCCGGTAACTTATTGCCTGCAGGTAAGCAGTCCTTCACAATGCTTAACAGTTCATTAAAACCTCTCTCGCTACAGTCATGCTCGTTCTTGAAGTGTAAAAACTTAGTCACTACAGAGATAAAGCAATGTGCTTTTCGTGTATGCATTACATACGATGCGTCATTTGCTTCATGCAATAACTCATAGAAACCCTTAGCTCCATCATTCGGCTCTTACTCGACACTACTTCCATCCCTGTTTGTATTCCACTGGAAGTATGGACCAGCAGCTTTGACTATCATGTTAGTAGTATGAAGTCTGTATTCAGCTTTGGTTTCATCACCTCCGGATTCCGGTTCTGATTCATGTTCATCCAACCAGGTTTCCCCATGATAGATCCATGTCGTATAACACAGCTTGAACCCATACGCAAATAAGTCGCACATGACATCACTCTTTTCCTTCCACACTTCATTCACACACCTCTTACAAGGACATCTGATCTCATCACCGCTGACTTGCTCAAATGCGAAGTTGAGAAACTATTCAACCCCACTACGATACTCAGAGCTAAGCACACTCCTATCAGTGGCTACCCTACGTTCCATCCAACTTCGATCAACAGACATCTCGGACAACTGTCTGCTATATATATGGAAAGTCAGACAAACACAATCAAGTCTCCAAGTTAATGTATATGCAAGCTTATGCGTTTCCTAACTTCGTCTCCCACTTTAACGGGTCAGGCTTCTATCCCTTTCCCGGATGTGTCGCCTCACTGATGCCAACAACTTGAACACATCTTTATATTTTTCAGAAATTTCAGCAGCACTTCCCCATGGTCTTTAAGTACACGAAATAGACTAACACATCGTAGTCTAAATATGCACCCGAAGAACATCAAGAGATATATACTGACCGAAAATTCAAAAAATATAAAGACGTGCTCAAGTCGTTAACACCGACCTAAATGAGATCGAAACATACAAGAACAGTCCCAAAACGGGGAATATTTGAGATTCACTACTACTAAGTGAATGTCAAACGGGTTTCTAAGCTTCCTAAACTATATGAAAATGTGCATGTATGAAATTGAACTCTTTCCTAGAACAAAAGGAATACTATCTTGAGAATGAATTATGAACCACAATAAAAGAAATTAATTCATCGATTCTCATGAGTATACAAAATAAAAGACTACATATTAAATAATCCTCTAGAACATATTTAGAATAACACAATGCTACCATTTTAACTAAGCAACAAAATGGAAACAAAGACATGGTAATTTATATTGAGAAAGCATTATATTCGTTTCAAATAGATGTATCTCAACCAAAAGTACACATGCTACATTTTTAGCATGAGAATCATTGAGATCTCAACTTAATTAAGCTAGCTTACTAGGTAATTAGAAAGGCTCTATTTATAGCTCCACAAATACACACACACACACACACAAAATCACTACAAACTTCCAATTTTCTTTGCAATTCCCTAATTCATAGATCTCATCTTAATTAAGCTAGCTTACTAGGGAATATTAGCTAGGAGGGTGGGTGAATAGGTTTGAACAAAATGAAAGGAACATTTAATAAGCCCATGTGCTCCCTCCTTAAATAGCCGACTACTCCCTCCTATTTTTTTGCATTTTGATTTTCTTTAGTTGTACATTATACTATTTTGTGTTTTCAATGCCAATTTTGTTTTGATGTTTTTAATGCCAACTAATTTTTTAAAAACAAATTCAAATGTTATCAATAAAGATGGGTATCTTCATACATATATGATGTATCCATATTTGAATACATCAATTGTGGCAAAGTGTAGTCCTCTTCTCTCTTTCCAAAGTGTAGTGCTTACAAAAATGGAAAAAAGGATAATACCAATTGTGTTTGTCCACTTTTTAAGGATTTTCTTTCAAAACTTTTTAAAAAAATTGACATACAACGTCAAATAACATTTTTGTTCTATATTAAATGAGTCTCAAGATTTTGCTTGAGAATTTTTTGGGATGAATATTGCAATGCCCATGAAGCTTTGATTAATTACTATTACAATACCCATGAATATTGCATTACCCATTAATATCTCTTCTTCTTCCTCTTCCTTAGATCAATAACTAGCTCAAAATCTTGCAAAATCGCCCTGAAATTCACATTCGACATGCTACTAATATTTGACCCCTTAATCAGATTAGATATATAGCTTGTCAAATGAATGAACAGATCTAAGTAATGTTTGTACCAAACAAACAAACAAATTAACCAACCAAACCAGTTAAAGACATTATGGCTTCCAAAATTTAAAATCACATCAGATAATGCTCCTACACTGCTACCCTTATATGAATAGCACATGAATATAGAAAAATTACAGACCCCAAAAATAGCAGAGACCCCCAAAAATATTCAAAACATATATATAAAGAGGAGATGAACTAAAAATCTTACATGCTTATGAGAGTACCAAACTAGCCCCAATCCTTGTACAAGCGCAGGGTATGACCTCTGGAGTTGTAACAGTGAAATGGGTGGAAACACGACCGGTGAAGTTGCAGCGGCCAAATGGAAAATGGAGAAGCTCAGCGAGGATGAGGGAAATGGGCGAACTGGGCAAGATGAGGGAAATGGGGGAATTCAATTGACCAAATAAGAGATTTAAGATTGCAAATTTGAGAATTAAGTGGGAAAATTAGATAGTAATGGGCGAATTTGAGAGGGAAAGAGAAATATGAGAGAGGGAAAAATGAGTCGTTGCCGTCGCGAACCAGGGTTTTAATTAACAGAACTCATTCTCGACGGCATAGCCTTCGATAATAACCTCGTCGATATTGAGTCATTATCGATGGCCGTGCCGTCGCCTTTGATTTATGTGTCCGTCGTCAATGAATTTTCCCTCCACCGCCAAATTTTCGCACCAAATTATCCCATTGGAAATGACATTCTCGACGGTACCCATTCTCGACGGCGTCCCAGTCGGCATTAAGTTTATTACCGACGGTAAATGTGTCATCGCCAATACGCCCGTCGTCAATGACCCTTTTCCTTGTAGTGTATTAGGTAACAAATCTTTAAAAACCCAAAAGTTTTTAAATATCTATTCAACCCCCCTTCTAGATCTCTACTGTGCTTTTGGAAAACAACACAAAATTCTAAGAGCTCAACTCTACAAAATTCAAGAACAACTTGTTTTGCTACAAAGTCTTTAGTCGTTGAACTTAAATGCAACTTAGAAGCATCTCAACAAATAATCAATCAACTGTGATTTGCTGGTCTATGTAGCATCCCCAAATCTGGGTACTAATCACCACGAACCTGGTACACTATTTTAATAACTATTGCGGAAGATATAAACATAATTTGTTTATACATTAAACTTTACACATAATCCCCAAGGTTGATAACCTTAACTTAATACATGAATTCAATATCCTATCCGACATACAATGTCATTTGTCTTCGCCTGTATCCGAAGTATTTGTCCTAAATCTATAATTTTTATCATGATATAGCAAGGGTGAGAAACAAGTTTTCCCAGCAAGTTTAAGTTCAAGGAAAGATATATCGTGATTGAAAGAATGAATAATAAGCTGACAAAACTTTCAACAATATAATAATTGTGAATGAACATGAATCAATTTTCATAACTGGATGACCGAGACAATAAAAATGAATGGCCAATAATGAACATGAATAAATCAACTAGACCAAATAGTAATGAAGGTGATCAGCCTTTCATACTTGATGACCATATGCAACATGCACAACGTGCGAATCAATAAATTATAGGTGTGATATAATCGACAAGGATTAACCACTAGCATACTTGAAGAATCATAACTTAGGTTTGCGTTAGAGAACTTGCATGTACAGTCGATTACTATTACGCAATCTATTTTAGCTTCATCTAAAGACCTAATATTGATAATATTGATCTCCCAATTAGAATAATATTATCATGTATAATACTGCTAATTATAGATAGAAAATAACCTAAACACATTATTAAATAATTCTAACAGTCAATAAAATACATAAAACCCAGTATCAAGTTCAACTATTTCAATCTGAGTTGAGTTTGAAACTATTTCGACATCCCAATTGCCTAATCAGATAATTATTGAGCCTAATTCCAATAAGACTCTGCCTAAATGCTTCACAATTATTTCAGATAATTTATTT
This sequence comes from Panax quinquefolius, assembly GCA_020205615.1. Taxonomy (NCBI): domain Eukaryota; kingdom Viridiplantae; phylum Streptophyta; class Magnoliopsida; order Apiales; family Araliaceae; genus Panax; species Panax quinquefolius. The sequence goes on along the minus strand of CM035171.1, from coordinate 59,634,598 downwards.
ATTAGTTAAAACATTTTTTAATAGCTCATAATAATTTTCAAGTAATTATTATCATTTATAATGACTTTTCAATCATTAATATCATATTTATATGATTTAAATACCACATAATTCCATTATCATTAATATTTATTTAATTTCAAATATTAATGAAATACATACCATAATATTATAAGTTATTTATAATATCTCAAAGTATTTTAATACCTTAATATCACATTTAAATGATTTTAAACATTTAAAACCATTATTAAATAATTGCCATTAATATTAAAATATTAATGTATTTCATGACAAAATATTTACAGATTGTGTTTTATAACTTAAAACATTTTTAAAACCTTTAAATCATTTTTATATGATTTTTAAAACATTAAAACTATTTTTCCATAATTTATTTAATACAATTATTAAATAAATTTATTATCATTAATATTAAATTATTAATGAAATTCATCTCAAAATATTAAGAGTCATTCAAAATAACTTAAAATATTTTTAACACTTTAATATATATTCAATTGATTTTAAAAGTATTAAAATAATTTTAAAGTAATTTACTTAATATAAATATGAAATAAATAAAATATCATTAATATTTTAAAATATTAAAATATTAAAATATTAATAAAATATATCCCAAATTATTAAAAATTAATTTTAATGCTTGAAAATAATTTTTACAAATTAATTATGAATTTTCCATAATTATTAATCATTTTATTCTAATTATTTAATCAAAATAATTAATTTTTATTAAAATTGTCGCTAAAGGGGTCTATAGTGACAAAACAATCGCTATAGGTGTTTTTGAGCCTCAACAACATTCATACACAGTTACCAGGGGACCTAGTTTGACCACCTATAGATCTTGGATCTTGATGTTTTTGGGCATCAAAGGTGTTAGTGATATAGTATTGATGTAATACTACAAGCACAAACAAGTTCTAGGGTCAAACTACATCACAATAGTAAGATATAATCCTTCAAAAATCTTGTCAGAGTTGTTCTTTATTTTTTGGGTTACCAAGAAAAGAAGAACAGTGCAATGGTTCACCTTCTATGCTTTGAAACTTGGATTCCTGGGCTTTGATTGTGTGTTTAACTGTCAGAAATATGTAGTAGGGATGTCAAGGTGCAAAAGTAATACACTTTTTTAGCTTAACAACATCACAAATGAAAGATCTATGCCAGTCAAACCATGTCGGAAACATGTTCTTCATGAATTCTGGGTTTTCCGAAAATGGAACCCAGGAAGTTGGTCAATCCTACTTTGACCATGATTATCTTTGATTCTATTAATGATTTTGGTGTTCTAATGGCATGGTTGTGTAGTCCATATGTCAGTCTACAAAACCTATACACTTACATGGCCTAACTACTTAACAATAGCAAGATCTAAGGTATACAAAAGCTTGTCAGACCGACCTGGGTTTTCTGGGTTGCCCAGATATCCAGACTTTGTGCTCGGTCAACCATGTTTGACCATCAATAACTTGAGATCTAGACATGGTATGGACTTTATTCCACTTCCATCCTACTCTCCTCATGGCATAGAACATGAATATAACACTTATCCAACCTAACATCTAACACACAAAGATCTATGGCCTCTGACATTAGGCTGTCAGGCCATATTTTTAGGATTCTTGGACACTTTCAAAAATCCTATTTTCACACATTTAGATGTTATGGATCTATGATGTAACATCATAGATCACTAAATAACACCTTATAACACATATTTAACAACAAATCGCATACTTCACATAAATCACAAAGATCTACAAAGTTTATGGTTTATACCTCTTTAATGTTCAATCTTGATTTATGCCCTCATGATTTTGATCTTGGAGAGTTGAGGGTTGATATTAGCTTAACTTATTACTCACTTTCACTCCCATTTTTGAAATTTTAGAGAGAGAGAGAAAGGTTGGCTAAGTTAGAAAGTAAAGTAAAGACTTTTCTAAACTATTAAGTTTAATCTTTTGATTCAATGCACTTGGTGTTGCTAGGTGGCACATAATATCTGATTTGGTGAGATATAGAGCACATGGGATAAACTCAAGTGATGACTCGCCAAGATTTACAATATTTTTTACTTAAAGATTAAGTAAAAGGGCATTTTAGTCATTTCGCACCTACTAAGGGTATTTTGGTAATTTCCCCTATAATTCGAAGGGTAATGTAGTCTTTTCACATATATCTTATAACTTTTAAATTATAGGTGTGATATAATCGACAAGGATTAACCACTAGCATACTTGAAGAATCGTAACTCAGGATTGAGTTAGAGAACTTGCATGTACAGTCGATTACTGCTACACAATCTTTTTTAGCTTCATCTGAAGACCTAATATTGATAATATCGATCTCCCAATTAGAATAATATCATCACATATAATACTGCTTATTATAGATATAAAATAACCTAAACACATTATCACATAATACTAACAATCAATAAAACACATAAAACCTGGTATCAAGTCAAACTATTTTAGTCTGAGTTGAGTTCGGAACTATTTCGACATCCCGATTACCTAATCGGATAATTATTGAGCCTAATTCCAACAAGACTCTGCCTAAACACTTCATAATTATTTTAGATAATTTATTTATTAGTCAAAACATTTTTCAATAGCTCATAATAATTTAATAATTTTTAAGTAATTATTATCATTTATAATGATTTTTCAATCATTAATATCATATTTATATGATTTAAATACCACATAATTCCATTATCATTAATATTTATTTAATGTCAAATATTAATGAAATATATGCCATAATATTATAAGTTATTTATAATATCTCAAAGTATATTTAATACCTTAATATCACATTTAAATGATTTTTAAACATTTAAAACCATTATTTAATAATTGTCATTAATATTAAAATATTAATGTATTTCATGACAAAAATATTAAAAGTAATGTTTTATAACTTAAAACATTTTTAAAACCTTTAAATAATTTTTTTTTGATTTTTAAAACATCAAAATAATTTTTCCTTAATTTATGTAATACAATTATTAGATAAATTTATTATCATTAATATTAAATTATTAATGAAATTCATCTCAAAATATTAAAAGTCATTCAAAATAACTTAAAATATTTTCTAACACTTTAATATATATTCAATTAATTTTTAAAGTATTAAAATCATTTTAAGTAATTTATTTAATATAAATATTAAGTAAATAAAATATCATTAATATTGAAAAATATTAAAATATTAATGAAATATATCCCAAATTATTAAAAATCAATTTTTATGCTTTAAAATAATTTTTACAAATTAATTATGAATTTTTCATAAATATTAATCATTTTATTCTAATTATTTAATCAAAATAATTAATTTTTATTAAAATTGTCGCTAAAGGGATCTATAGTCACAAAATTGTCGCTAAAGGTGTTCTTAAGCCTCAAGAACATTCATACATAGTTACCAGGGTACCTAGTTTGACCACTTATAGATCTTGGATCTTGATGTTTCTGGGCATTCAAAGGTTTTAGTGATGTAGTATTGATGTAATACTACAAGCACACACAAGTTCCAGGGCCAAACTACATCACAATAGTAAGATATAATTCTTCAAAAATCTTGTCAAAGATGTTCTTCATTTTATGGGTTACCCAGAAAAGAAGAACAGTGCAATGGTTCACTTTCTAAGCTTTGAAACTTGGATTTCTGGGCTTTGATTGTGTGTTGAAGTGTCACAAATATGTAGTAGGTGTAGACACTTGAAATTTTCTGTACACCTGTTACTGACATGACAAGAGGTCATACTCGTCTTTTAGAGATAACCCTGGAAGACAGCTCACATCAAGTCCGGATACTACCGGAAGTCCAGTCTCATCCCCGGAACACACACCGGGAGTATCAATTCCAACCTCGGAGAAGGCCGATACCAGAAATTCCACCAGAGAAGGCCGATTCATCTCGGAGATAACCCCGAGATATTTATTCTCAGTCCCAATACTGGGAGTAACAGTTACCAACCTTGGAGATAACCCCAAGGAAGGCAGTTGCAGTTCCGGAGATTACTCCAGAAATGCTTGTTTCAAATGCATGCGACCAGTTTCAATCTCGGCGCTTACACCGAGACAGTAAGTACAAGACTCGGACATAACCCCGGGAAGACAGGCACACCTCGGAGATGACACTGAGGACCTTCAACACTTGCAGCAGTTCAATCTCAGAGAAAACCCTGAGCAACGTCTGCTTTATTAGCCCAAACCGGAGATAACCCCGGTAAGGGCAAAGTCGTCATCTTGCCACCTTAACGCCCCACCGTACCGTCTCAACATTCCATACATACATTTCTACACAACAATGTCCCACAAGAGCTAAGGAAAACAAATCCTGAGTGACTATTGCGCAGGGTAACAGATAGAATTTGAAGCTTGAAGACCAGAGGGCATGGTCCCATCTTCTTGACTTTGTACAACCTCTAATCCCATGTCATTGCGTAACTCTCGACAACGGCGGTCCGAAATAGGTCTTACATACCTCAATCGGATGCCCAGATAGCAATTTTGAAAGTTTGAGCGAACATCATGTTGCATGCGTGCTCGTACTTCGAGATAGCAGGACCCGCGAAGCCCAGGGCAACCCGAGCAACGGTAGGTACATCTGTGGCCTAGCCGTAGGTACACCTGCGGCTCCCCCCTCTATAAATAGAGGGCTTGGGGTGGCCATTTGTAAGAGAAAAAAAGGCGAGGAAGCCCTATCAAATTTGCTCCGTACTCACCCTAGACTGAGTGCTTTCTCATTTTGAACACTTGTAAGCTCACATATAGCTACTCTTTGTACCAGCAGGAGCTGAGTGTTCATCCCTTTCAAGTTATTGAAGTCTTCTTTGACAGCTTACTGTGAGCCTTCTTACACACTTCAAAGCATTTCTCTTCATCTTTGCACACACCATTCTTCACGTTGAGAGTCGTGTTGAGTGTGTTTGCCCAGATTTCGGTCCGTGATTTTATTTCAGTTTGTATATACATATATATACTTATATATATATATGTATATATATATATGTGTATATATATGGACTAACATTATCGAGTTATGCCTCGGTTGAGCCCAGACTTATGTCTAGAGCGTTTATTTGCTTTCTATATATATATATATATATATATATATGAACTGTGGGTCGAACTCTGGTCGATGAGCCTAGACTTATGTCTGGAGCATTTATTTGCTTTCGTATATATATATATATATATGAACTGTGTGTCGAAATTTGTTCGATGAGCCTGGATTTTACATCCGGCGCTTTTATTGCTTTAATATATATATATCAACTGTGGTCAAACTTTGTTCGATCAGCCTGGATTTTACATCAGGTGCATTTACCGCATTTATACATATATATATACATTTCGACCCGCCTGGAGTTTACTTAGTGGCAGTTGATCGCTTTTACGACTTTTCAGACATTTCGTTCCTTGAGTTGACTCAAGTGGCGGTTGATTTTTACAACTTTTATTTACATTTTTGATCCCCCATGGAGGTGCTTCGTGGTGGCTGATCATGTCTGTATATATATAGATTTACAGCTTTTATATATATTCCTGCTTACTGCTTTCATATCAATTGCGGCATCATGTGAGCCTAGGAATTATGTGATCACAATTTCAGCCTATTGGATCTAGATTCGGTTCCCGTGATGGACATTTTCCGTTGTAAGCAGCTTGTAAATTTATTTGCGATGTCTGGATTTCCTCATATGGTTTTCATGCCCATGAGGAGTTCGGCACCATTTTATACATTATTTTATTGAAGATGTTTCGCATCTTGAAAATAAAAGCAATCAAGTCGAACACTTAATAAAATGGAAGTGTAAAAGGTCTCAATTACTGTTGAGCACAAGTGTTTGAAAAACCTCTTTTCTAAAACATCACTGCCATATCTTGCTAAAATTGAATTTTTACTTGAATTCAAACCCCGTGTACATAGGTGCGAATGAGGCCTCGTACTACTTCCAAATAATAGCACATTGACCCACACAAACACACATTCATATAACAATTTCTTAAAAAGTGGCAGTCATCATGGTAACATGGATGTTAGGGGGTGCCTAACACCTTCCCTTCGCATAAGCAAGTCCCCGGACCCTAATGAATCTCGGTTTCACCGACCCGTCTACTAGTGTCACATCACTGGGTCAATGTGCAAACCTTTTCTCAGTTGTGTTGGTACAACCATATAAAAACCAACTGGTGACTCTTAACAGTCCATCGTCGACATGATACATGTCGGACCTTTTTCACTTATTTTTTCAAACAAATCTCACCTAACATGAGAACACCAAAGAACAAGTAACAAAAAGGGATAAATAAAAATCCCGACGTCGACAGGTGGCGACTCTGCTGGGGACTCCAGTAAGAGGACTTAAGCCGTTATTTCAAACTTTTCAAAACTGTTATATGCTTGTGTGTGGATGTTGCATTTAGATTTATGATGAATGTGTACGAATGCACATATTTACTGTGTTTAATGCTTTACACTATATCTGCTTGGGATATTAGTGCTTCACACATGTCATCATTTTCATAAACGGTGAGACATGTTGTATGTGAATGTATGTTGTGTGGTTCCTCCATCAGGAGGCTATCCTGTCTGTGTTTGATTACAGGACTCGTAGGAAGACTAATTCCAAAGAGGCTCAAGAAAGGCACAACCCAAATTCGCTCCAGTTGAAAGACCAGGTTAAATTCCAGTTGAGTAAATTCCGATGATTTGGGAACCTTCATGCCAAAAAGTCGCGAGAGTAACCGAAGATAGGTCAGCCTCTGATAAACCCAACACGGAGGAAAGTCTCTTCATGCTTTCTCATTTTAAATTACTCGTAAAGACAATTACTTATAATTTCATTCCATATTCATCTCCATGTAATGAGAAATATGAAGAAATGTGTATACATACATATTTAAATTAACATGTTATCCTGTATTGCAAATAGCTAACATCTGTTTTGCAGGACAAAATTCCTAAAACAGACACATCACATAGCATGTAAACATTTACACATTCCATAAAGGCCGCGAACTTATAGTCAATTATGTCGTCATCCGACCAGACTAACCTTAATTCGGTTTCTCGCAAAGAATTTGACGGATTAAGTAAACAAATCAGAAATTTGGTTGTTCTGCTTAAAGAACTACACCAGTCTACTCAGGGTCCAAGGATACCCGTACATGCTGAATCCTCTATACAGGGAGGAACCCAAGGTCATGATAAAGGCATTACAGTACCTGAACTTCAGTTGGATACGACCAACAAAATTCATGATGCCACCCATCTCACACGAGATCCAGACACCGGTGACCTCAGGAAGAAAGTCCTTCGAATGGAGGAAACACTTCGTTCTATCAAAAGAATCGGAGCTCACGGAAGTGTCTCATATGCTGACCTTTGCATATTCCCTGGTGTTCATTATCCAGAGAAATTTAAGGCTCCTGACTTCGAAAAGTATGATGGGTTAGGAGATCCTTACACACATTTGAAGGTGTTTGTTGGAGAACTTGGATCTTATGCAGAAGACGAGAAGCTCAGAATGCAGCTGTTCCAGAAGAGTCTGACTGGAGAATCCCGTTCGTGGTATACCAGATTAGACAACTCAAAGATCCATAGCTCAGAAGAGCTAACACACGCCTTCCTCACACAATACAACTTCCAGTCTCAGATGGCTCCTGACCGGTATCAGATTACCAAGGTAAAGAAACAGTCTAATGAGTCTTTCAGAGAATATGCTCAGAAGTAGAGGCGCCTTGCTGCTCAAGTTAGTCCTTCCATGACAGAATCAGAAATGGTCATGACCTTCATAGACATACAAGAAGATCATTTCTATGAAAGAGTCTTAGCTAGCATTGGTAAACTATTTTCTGAAATGATTAAACATGGGGAGATGGCTGAGATGGGATTGAAGTTAGGAAAATTTCAAGCCCTAGCTGCCCTTAAAGCTGTTGCTGAGCACATCAAATCTGGAAATTATGGAAACAACTCCCGGAGGGTCCATAAAAAGAAAGAGGAGGATGTTTCCTTGATACTACAAGGACAAAAAGGCAATCCGAATATGCCTATCTAGAGGAGAAATTACACTCCCTTTCAAGCTCAGTCTTCAAACCCTCCAAAAGGTGGAGAAGTCAAACGCCCTTGAGTGTTCACACCCTTAGGGGACTCACTAGAGAACATTCTCACTCTTCTGACGACTCAGAAGAAAATTACGCATCTTCTTCCACCAACCAACCCTAATGGGAGGGGTTTCAACGTTGCTCGGAAATGTGCTTATCATGCCGGGGCACCTGAACATGATACTAAAGATTGTTGGGCCTTGAAACACAAGATCCAAGATTTGATAGACAATGGTGAGATCGTGGTCACCAAACAAGATAATCCTCACGTACAAGAGAACCCTCTTCCTCAACACAAAGAAGAAGATGTCAACATGATTAATTGGAGCAATGGACAGAGTTCTAATTTCAATGGCGAATCATCTCAGACCATCATAGACGGTACTGACAAATGGGATTATGCCAAGTTATAGTTTGTAATGGAACGAAAAATGAAAGCTTTGTGTAAGCAGATTGAGCAACTGGCCGAACTGGTGACCTATCAGCATCAAGTCACACGTCAATTAGTCAGCCAGGAGCATGCTAGTCTCCTCCCTTTCATTATGAATACTCCCTCATCACCATCAGAAAATGAAACACTGGAAGATAAAGTGACGAAGAGAGCAAATGCCAAAGTCCGTCGGGATTTTGCCAATAGAAGGGAATTTACATACCTGGGCCAACCTATGGAAGAAATCCTTCAGATGCTAATCAATGAAGGAAAGATCACTTCCCTTCTACCTCCAATTAATCCCCGTTCAAACCGGTTCAATTCCGATGGAATATGTCAATATCACTCCCATTCTCGCGGTCACAGCACAGAAGAATATTGGGCACTCCGCTTCGTCATTCAGAATCTAATTGACAGCAGTGTCCTACAACTAGCAGACGATGATACTGTGTTATGTGAGAGTGAGAATACATGTCCTACTAAGTGGAAGGAATTGGTAGCAGTTATATCCGCTGAGGCTGATGGGGCTATCAAACCATCCACAATACAAGCAATTCAACTCAAAGGAATTAACTATCCTTTGAAAGTGGCTGCTCCAAAGCCAATCAACTTACCATTCAGACCACAGTATCCTGTTATCATCTTAAAAAAAGTGCCATGGAATTATGGAGATGCTGAAGGACCCACCTCTCATACAACTGATTCAGTGTCAAAGGAAGAATCCACTGTATCTTCCCCAACGGGTGATGAAGCCTGCTATCAAATCAAAGGGGAAAATACCCATGTAGAAGATTGAAAAATTCCTCCACACTATAGGTCATAACGAAGCCAATGTGGTTTTAAGCTTAAAAGAAGTTCCACATCAAATTTCAATCTTGGACTTGGTTTTAACTTCCGAGGATCACCGGAAAATCTTATTGAAGGTTTTGGAAGAAGCCTACTTTCCAAAATCAGTGGATGTGAAAAAATTTCAACACTTGGTTGATCACATTTTTAACAACAATGTGATATCCTTCACTGATGATGACATACCACCCGAAGGGACCGGTCATTGCAAGCTGTTGCATATTGTGGTTCTGTCCTTCGGGTACATGGTAGCAGGAGTCTTGATAGATGGAGGTTCATCCCTAAATATTTGTCCTTACACTACATTGCTGAAGGTGAATATCAATCTCAATCGAATCCGGAGCAGCCATACGGTTATCAAAGCTTTTGATGGAGCCATCCGGAATTTAGTCGTAGAGATCGAGCTGCCAATCGAGATTGGTCCCCATACATTCTGCGTATCTTTTCAAGTGCTCAAAATAGATTCAGGATACAACCTTCTCTTGGGAAGACCATGGATTCATATGGCAGGGGAAGTCCCTTCCACCCTTCATCAGCAACTTAAATACATTATCAACAATAGCCTAGTCACAGTCAACGCTGAACCGGATTATCCTCAACATGGTGACATACCATTCATCAATGCCAATTCAGATGTTGAGCTGGTTAGTTTTTATTCCTTGGAAGTGAGCAACACTAAATACCAAGCTATTGGGACGCCATTGCCTGTACCCAAGATTTCTGCCAAAGTAATGTCGGCTACTCAAGAAATGTTGTCATTGGTTCATCAGCCGGGACAAGGGCTGGGTAAAGATCACCAGGGTATTAAGCACCCAATTCGAGTATCCAGTCAAACTAGAATGGCTGGACTAGGTTATTCTGCCAGTTCTAGTCACAGGAATCCTCATAAGCATCATCAGATTCCTTCAGTTTTAGCCACGCGGCGATTATCTTCACCTTCAAATCCTGAGTCTGCACAACCTCCGGTAAAGGTGTCAGCCAACATAATGGCTATGTTATTTCTCAAGCCGGTACCGGTGAAGGAGAAAAAAGTCTTTGTTCCAGATCCCGCAGTGGAAGAAGAGGAACGAAGAATTAAGCAAGATATCATAAGAATGATGTCAAGCATACGCATCATTGTCCATGATGAACATACAAATAGATACACTCTAGACGATGATTGCCCGTACATAATTCTCATCATTCGGGAAAAGGAGGACGATGATAGCCCCTCCATCACTACAGTCCACCAGAACTTTGCCCTCGACAATTGGAGCAACACTCCTTGCATTGGTCGACGAGGGTAAAACGGGCAGGAATTCTTTCTGCCCTGTAGATATCATAACGGCTTACTTTTCTGTACAGTATTAGCTTTTGTTTTTTTGGTACCTGCTAATAATTTGTATGATTAAACAACTTCATATATACTAAGTGAAAGCATATTTTGTTTCAGGACTCTGAACTTAGATGTGCCTGGACTTGCTGATAAGATGACTTTTCTCCACAAGGATTGTAACTTTGATGAAAAGTTAGACTAAGACTTGATGGAAATACAGGAGGACATTGAGGTGCCTCGGAAGATCAAAGAATGGGTCGAAGACAAACCTAAACCTAACCTTGATCAAACCACTTCTTTCAATCTCAGAACCTTAGAAAGCCCTAAGTTAATCCAGATTGGTTCAGACCTTACCCCAAACTAGAGGAAAGACATGGTTACGCTACTAACCTAATTCTAGGATGTGTTTGCATGGTCTCATGAAGACATAGTGGGTTTGTCCACTGACATTGTCCTTCATCGTCTTCCCATTAAAGAGGGATTCAAGCCAGTCAAGCAAAAGCTCAGGCGATTGAAACTGTAGTGGAGTGTAAAGGTGAAAGAAGAAATTGTATAACAGTTTCAAGCTGGCATTATCATGGTGTCCACCTATCCTAAATGGATATCCAACATCATTCCTGTACCTAAACCTGGAGGAAAGGTGCGAGTTTGTGTGGATTACCAGGACCTGAACAAAGTTTACCTTAAAGATAGCTTTCCCGTGCCATTTATCTACATTCTCATTGACAATACTGCTCAATACGACATGTACTCCTTTGCTGATTGCTTAGCGGGGTACCATCAGATTATGGTTGCTGAAGAGGTTCGTGAGAAAACTACTTTCATCACGCCTTGGGGAACCTTTTTCTATAGACGGTTGTCATTCGACCTCATCAAAGCCGGAGCCACCTATCAACGAGCTATGATGGCTCTTTTCCATGACTTAATGCACAAAGAGATAGAGATCTAAATGGATGACATCATTGTCAAGTCCCGAATAGAAGAAGACCACTTAGGCCATCTCAGAATGCTCTTCAATTGGTTGCGTAAGTACAACTTGAAGTTGAATCCAGCTAAGTGCGCCCTTGGCGTTAAATTAGGCAAGTTGCTAGGTTTTCTAGTCAGCCACAAAGGGATTGAGCTGGATCCCATCAAAATCCAAGCCATCACGAAAATGCCCAATCCTCAGACAAAGAAGGAAATACGGGGATTTTTTGGAAGAATCAACTTCAATAGCAGGTTCATTTCTCAACTCATAGCAACCTGTGAGCCCATCTTCAAGTTGTTAAGGAAGAACTCCTCCATGAAATGGAACGATGAGTGCCAGAAGGCCTTCCTTATAATCAAAGAGCAGCTAGTCAAAGCTCTTATTTTGGTACCACCTAGGGATGATGTTCCCTTATTCATGTACCTGTCCATAAGTGACAATGCCATAGGCTGAATGCTGGGACAGAAAGATGATAGAGGCTAAGAACGAGCTATCTATTACCTCAACAAAAGATTCAGTAACAGTGAACACAAGTACACTCTGATTGAGAAGACTTGTTGTGCTTTAGCATGGGCTTCCATAAGGTTACAACATTACCTCCATGGTAGCATAACCCATCTTATATCCTGCGTGGATCCTCTCAAGTACGTATTCAGTAAACCCATGTTAAATTGACGACTATCTAGTTGGCAGTTGATCCTACAACAATTTGACATCGTCTACGTGACTCAAAAGTCCATCAAAGGTCAAGGAATTGCAGATCAACTGGCCGCCGCACCTTTAGGGGACTTCAAACCCTTGGAAACATACTTCCCCGATGAAGGGGTAATGGCAGTCCAGTAACACTATCAGTACGATACGCGCCAATCATGGAAGATGTATTTCGATGGAGCTGTTAATATAGAAGGTTCTGGAGCTGGAGCAGTTCTAGTATCCGAGATGGGGGAGTAGTATCTCGTCACCGTCAAATTGTAGTTTGTCAGCACCAACAACACAGCTGAGTATGAAGGTTGTATCATGGGGCAAAAACTTTCCCATTCAATGGGCATTAGGTGGTTAACTGTCTTTGGGGATTCGGAGTTAGTGGTCAAGCAATCCACGGGAATCTATCAAACTAAAGAGCTACATTTGCTGCCTTACCATCGACAAGTTTTACAGAAGTCTTCGGAGTTCGAAGAGATCTCCTTTCTATACATTCCTCATAATAGGAATGACTTTGCAGACGCATTAGCAACTTTGGCCTCTTTGATTCACATGCTTGACAAGGAACACATGTCAAGCGTCACATTGGCCCTACACAAGGCACCAACCTATGGGAACTACATTGGAGAAGTATCGGATGATCTACCTCCCATCCAGCATCCTTGGTATCATCATATCAAGGAGTATCTACGAGACAGATCTACACCCGCTGAGGCGAACCTGACCGAGAAAAGGCGGATCCATCGACTTGCTATGACATTTTACCTTAGCGGAGATGACCTCTACAACAGAGATGCAGGACTAGGTTTCCTAAGATGTCTGGACAAAGACCAAGCTCAGAGACTCATGGATGAGGTCCATGGTGGAGTCGGTGGCCCACACATGAGTGGCCCTCTCCTTGTTAAGAAGATCCTCAGGACAGGACATTACTGGCTCTCTCTCAAAGCTGACTGCAATGACCACGTCAGGAGATGTTATCAATATCAAATTTATGGGAATTCTATCCACGCCCCTCCACGGGAACTCCACAATATGAGTTCGCCTTGGCCCTTCTCAATGTGGGGAATGGACGTGATCGGGCCCATCGAACCTAAAGCAAGTAATAGTCATCGGTTTATCTTCACCATGATTGACTACTTCACTAAGTGGGTAGAAGCAGCCTCATTCCCCAGGGTTACCAAAGAAGTCAGCATTGCTTTCATCAAAATCAATGTCATTTGTCGATATGGATAACCAGAGGTAATTTTATCAGACAATGCGAAGAACCTCAACAACAAAATGATGAAGGAGTTATGTAGTAAATTCCACATCAAACACCTTAATTTCGTCATCTACCGTCCAAAGATGAATAGTGATGTTGAAGCGGCTAACAAAAACATCAAGAAGATCATGCAAAAGATGTCCGCCAATCACAAAGGATGGCCTGACTTATTGCCTCTTACTCTGTTAGCCTACAGAACATCAATGCACACTTCCACTGGGGCAACCCCCTACGTATTAACCTATGGGATGGAAGCAGTGCTCCCCATAGAAGTGTTGATAGACGCTCAGGTGGATGAAGACCAATGGGAGACAGGTATCATCAATTGTCTCTAATAGACTAAAGGTGAATCACGACTATCTTCTATGGTCAGTTATACCAATAAAGGATCGCCAGATCCTATAATAGAAAAGTGTGGCTACGGCAGTTTAAACAACATGACTTGGTTTTGAAGAAGATCATTGACAACCAAGATCAATCTAAGGGAAAATTCGCCCCTAACTGGGAAGACCCGTTTGTTGTCCAAGAGGTATTGACAGGAGGCGCTCTTAGAATACAGGAAATAGACGGCGATGAATTTCCACAACTCATCAACTTGGACACCATAAAATGGTACTATGTCTGAAGTTACCATCAAGCAAACATCCTGGTGTTGGATCATCAGATCACCAGTCATTCTGGTTCTTTAACCATTTACCACATCCAACTCTTTTCCACACTTTTCCCCTCAGGGAAACATACTCTTCAAGCCAGCAGCCTAGCTTCACTGCACTCATACAATTTCGGTCATCCCACGAGGGATTGAACCTCTCACGTTTGTAGTTTGTCCCCCCAAACATGGGATCAAACTTTTCACACCTATAATTTATCTTGAACTTGGGATCAAACTTTCTTTTTCCCCGTAGCCTGACCTGCACATGGGATCAAGCTTTTCAACTCGTCCTAAGGGACAAACTACGCCGACCTGATCTCCTCTTCAATAAGAGTACGTAGGCAACCATTTTATATGGCCCGGTCGCAATAAAACAAAATCAACAAAAGCACTTCTACACCCTTCTCCTTACAGAAACAAAAAACAACAAAAATATTCCTACACCCTTTCTGCCATAAACCGCGTTGAACCTCTTACACCAGGTTTGAACTATGCAGACTTGATCTCCTCTTCAATAGGAATACGTAGGCAGCCATTCATGGTTCGGTCTCACCCTTTACCTAAACACAAACACTTGTCAATGGTACTAGGATCCAACTTCAATCCACTACATTTCATTGGCTTCAGACCAAAGGGATGGAATTACCTGAACTCCTCACAAATAGGAGATTCGGCGACCATCTAAGCTGCGGTTGTACCTTGAATAGCAATTCCAATCCATAAGAGATGGAATTAACTAAGCTCCTCCTAAATAGGAGTACTGGCAACCATCTTTGGTGCGGTCAATCTCAGAGAGGAAAGCCACACTCCTCTCAACATTTCCATACAGAAACTAGTCCCAAGACACCAAAGATGGTAGGGATATACACAGATCAATGACCCATTCTGAACTGTCCAGAGACAACTCAATGTCCATCCATCAAGGAGGAATTCAGAATACATCAAGATCACAAGCCCTGAAGAAGCATGCAAATATCAAGCAAGTATCAGAGCATATCTACAAGGGAAGTGATCAAAAATATATTTCCCAGCTACATATAATGTTTTTTGATATACACAATGTAAACTGTACATGAGAAAATGGCTATGCTAGTCTGTGCAGGAAAATATCATCCCATCTACAAATCAGTGTATATGCGAGCTATCAAGCCCAACATGGCATCCCTCTCAGAAGAAGGAGGAAAAGTTATGGTCTCCTGAACAAGGGTATCCACACGACCCAACAGATCTACAGCCATCTGCATGGTGACTCTATGCTCATCAATGTATGTGTTCATCTCTTGAATCATGACAGTGGTAAGGGACCTCACTGTAGTACTATCTGTGACGGCTACATCCCGAGAAGATATGGCACTATCCCTCTCAACTATCACCGCATCTCTGGTTTATCTGGCCTCATCCCGCTCAATAATAGTGGCATCTCTATGAGCTAATGCCTCATCTCTCTAATAGAGCTGCGTCTCTCCCACCAAGGGCAATCAACATCAAGGATCTAGCCTGATCTCTTTCAAAGGTCATCAGATGAAGACTATGCTCAAAGTATTGTGTTAACTACTGAATCACAACAGTATTAGTACTGAGAGAATCTAAAGGAGATGCTGGCAACCCAGTAGCTATCTCCTCCTCAATGTGGGAATCGATGTCCTCCATGGGCTATACATCGTCTAAGTCACTACTCGGCACTGTGGATACTGCCGCAGCCAATGAAGTCTCTGTCTCCATCCACACAAAATACTCTGGCGAACATCCTAGGTGGCTAACAAAAAAAGTAGCTATCTCACGCTGATCCAAACAAGCATACACACGGGATCGGTCCTCTGCTGAAAGATAGCGAGACGTTAAATGCTGACCTAGCACCCCCTCGAAAGGATGAAAGTCCTGAAACTGGTCAAACTGTGACATCACTGCCAGCGGGTGGTAGGTAGTCATACCCGTCAAACCAGCGAGAGGGAGGTAATCCATGCCCGGAGCATGAGTAATAAAGATGTAAGGTGAGCTGAGCCCTGAGCACGACAATATGCTAAACGGATCACTGATCTCTGTCAGAAATACCGACCAAGACATAGTGTCTATACACTCCGATGGCTAAAAGGAGTAAGACATAGCTATATCGTGGGTAAAGTAGTACCCATGTCGGCAGAAGGTCCCAATCGGTCTCAAGTGTGACATAAACCACATGTATAGCATGACCGAGCTGCCTATAAATACCCCTGCAGGGTAAGTGCTGCAAAACGTGGCCGATCTCAACGTCTCTGCTACGATCATCGGAATGATTGTATGACCCTCCCTGAGAGCTCTCGCCACTATGATAACGTCGATATCCATCTCATCCATATATCGTGGCATGTATACATACACCACTATGCACATCAAGAATGCATCCACTCTGGCTAAATGCCACTGGCTCTATGATATGGTGAAATCCCCAGAATACCGAGCATAGATATCCTCATAGCCAAATCTGTCAATCAGAAAATGCTGGGATATCACATGGCTAGATGTGATCTCATCCTTCACAACTCTACGCCTCAGTCCGGTAAGGGTCATGAACCGTCGACTCATGTTCCCCAAAGCCATGTGCACGCAAGGTCTGTCAAGTGGCAGCATTGTCAAATGTGCATACTCCTCTAGAGTCGGAGTCAACTCCTGGCTCCCAAATCGTAAAACCTACCTCTCCGGTACACAGTGATCCAACATGCCCTCCACAAAGTTTGCGGGAACCTGAAACATCAAGAGGGTCATATAATGTTGTAATAGCTGATCTACAGTCACCCTGTCTGATGGTGACATATTATCATACCACGACCTCAGACGGGAGGCTATCAACACTGGTAAGGTGTGATCTATGTGGCTGACTGTCGAAGAAGACATCTGTGTAGGCCATATCATAAGACCACCCAGGGGTCAATGCTTAATATCTCTGGACATACATACATTTTCATAACATAATACATGCATGACAGGTAATAGATGGCAATATGATGCAGGGAATAAAAAACAATATATACATTCCTAAGTATATCATCATCTACATACATCATCTCTGTACAACTAAAAATACAGGGAAATGGGGCACAGCCGCCCAACGGCACCCCTACGTGGGTCCCACACCTCCGACTCTATCCAATTCGAGTTGCAAAGGAGTTCTCACAAACTGAAAAGATCAAATCGGGAATAAAAATGCTACGTGATTGAGCAGAATAGCTTACAATCCTGGTTTTCCAAGATCAAACCGTTGGTCTGCACATCACTCATTGGTATTCGCCCAAGAACATGGTATACTATGTTGATTATCTCAAATGTTTCAAGTCACTATCGACAATACCTTACGCAGGTCCAATGCTGCCAATTTAGGGTAGTCACCCTAATTTTCAAGTTTACGCTCCCCGGCGGGGACATCACGCCCTCTCAAGTTTACGTTCCCTGGTAGGGGTTACAATGCGTGTTTAGCCGTTGATGTATACATCGGCGAGGATCAAGGGATCCCCGGCGGGGGTTATAACGGGTATCATCCGTTGATACACACATCAACGAAGGTCAAGCAGCCTTGACAGTTTTCCCAATAGGGTATCATCCGTTGATACAATCATCAACGAAGGTCAAGCAGCCATGTCAGTTTGCCCATCAGGGTATCATCCGTTGATTCACACATCAGTGAATGTCAAGCATCCTTGATAGTTTGCCCAACAAGGTGTTTTGCCATTGATTCACACGTTAGTGAAGGTCAGGCAGCCCTGACAACACATACTGTTGACAGCAAATCCAACAGAACATTAACATATCTTGGAAATACAAATTAGGAAAAGGTCAACATCATCAAGGAGGATCGATGATGGAATATGTTATACACATCCTCAAACAAACAAAGCTTTATCCCCACAGATCTCTTACACACAAGAGGCACATCTTCGGAATAAAGTCTGTATCAAAGATTAAGGACTTTGGTGATAACCCCAACGTCAACATCCAAAAAGATTTGGATCACACGTCCAATCTGGTCATCGTTGCCAATCCCCAGTAGAAGCAACAGGGAGCCGGCAATCATTCCCAGCATGTTGGGTAACAACCCCACACACATGAATCATACATTTTCATCATGTTGCTACACTTTGCATCATGGTTATCTTGTTACATTTCAAGTGTCTAGGATTCTTTATCATATCCATGTATTGCATTGCATGAATATGATAAAGAGGGGCATCTGTAGACACTCGAAATTTTCTGTACACCTGTTACTGACATGACAGGAGGGCATATTCATCTTTCAGAGATAACCCTGGAAGAAAGCTCACATCAAGTCCGGATACTACTGGAAGTTCAGTCTCAACCCCAGAACACACACCGGGAGTATCAATTCCAACCTCAGAGATAACCCCGAGGCATGCAGTTCCAATACCAGAAATTCCACCGGAGAAGGCCGATTCATCACGGAGATAACCCCCGTGATATTCAGTCACAGTCCCAACACTGGGAGTAGCACTGGGAGATATTCAGTCACAGTCCCAACCTTGGAGATAACCCCAAGGAAGGCAGTTGCAGTTCTGGAGATAACCCCTGTAGACACTCTAAATTTTCTGTACTACTGTCACTAACATTGAACGAGTACAGATTCGTCTTTTAAGAGAGAACCCTGAAAGACATTCCAAATCCATAACGGATACTACCGGAAGTTCAGCATCAACCCCGAATCGTAATTTGGGAGTAACAATTTCAACCTCGAAGATAACCCCGAGGCCTGCAGATACAATACCGGAACACACACCGGAGAAGACCGATTAATCTCGAAGATAACCTCGAGGTATCCAGTCTCAGTCCCAACCATGTGAATAGCCACCAACCTTGGTGATAACCCCAAGGAATCCAGTTTCGATGATAACCCCAGAAATGCTTGTTTTAAATGCGACCAACTTCAATCTCGGCGCTCACGACGAGATGCACTGTACCAACCCGGCAATAACATCGGGAAGATAGGCACACCTCAAAGGCGACAATGAGGACCTTCAACAATTACAACAGCCCAATCTCAGTGAAGTCTGAGCAACGTCTGCTTTATCAGCCCAATCCGGTGATAACACCGGTGAGGGGCAACATCATCATCTCGTCAACATGATGCCACATCACGTCGTCTTAACATCTCTACGCAATAATGTCCCACAAGACTAACTAATCCCGAGTGACTATTGTGCCGGGTAACGGATGAAAGTTGAAGCTTGAAGACCGGAGGGCATCGTGCCATCTTCAATGACTTCATACAAACTCTAATCCCATGCCATCGTACAACTCTTGACAACGGCGGTCCGAAATAGGTCATGTATACCTCAAACGGATGCCCGGATTGCACTTCTGAAAGTTCGAGTGGACATTATAGTGCCTGAGTGCACGTACTTCGAGACGACCCGACCTGAAAAACCCGGGCCCACTTGGGTTGCCTTAGGTAACCTGCGGCTAAATTGCCTATAAGTAGAGGGCTTAGGCTGCCCATTTTGCAAGAGAAAAAGGCGAGGAAGCCCTGCCCAATTTGCTCTGCACTCACCCCATGCAGTGTACTTTCCCCTTTTAAATACCTATGAGCTCATATATAGCCCTTTTGTATCTACAAAAGTCAGTATTTACCCACTCTAAAGATATAGAAGTCTTCTTTGGCAGTCAACTGTAAGCCTTCTCACACACTTTAGAGTCTTTCTCTTCATCTCTGCACACACACTTCTACACATTGAGAGTCGTGTTGCTTGCTTTTGCCCGGACTTCGGTCTATGGTTTCATTTTAGTCTATATATATATATAGTATATATATTTACATATATATTGACTAACATTATCGAGTTATGCCTCGATTAAGCCTAGACTTCGGTCTGGAGCGTTTATTTGGTTTAATATATATATATATATATATATATATATATATATTAACTGTGTGTCGAACTTTGTTCGATGAGCCAAGACTTGATGCAGGAGTGTTTACTCGCTTATATATATATATATATATATATATATATATATATATATATGAATGCGTTGAACTTTGTTCGATGAGCCTGAATTTTACATCCGGTACGTTTATTGCTTTTGCGAATATATATATATATATATTCGTCCTACCTGGAGTTTCCTTCGTGGCAGTTGATCGCTTTTACAGCTTTATTTACATTTTGTCCCTTTGAGTTCCCTTCGTGTGGTGGTTGGTTTACATATTCTGACTTTATTTACGTTTTGTCCCGCCAAGAGTTTCCTTCGTGGCGGTTGAGTGCTTTTAACAGCTTTATTTACATTTTCTGATCCCCCATGGAGGTGCTTCGTGGTTGGTGATCATGTCTGTATTTATCTATTTATAGCTTTTATATATATATCTGCTTACTGCTTTCATATAAATTGCAGTATTCTCTTCGCCTAGGAATCATGTGATCATAGATTCATCCCATTGAATCTAGATTCGGTTCCCGTGATGGACATGTTCAGCTGTAAGCAGCTTGTAAATTATTTTGCGTTGTCTGAATTTCCTCAGATGGTTTCCATACCCACGAGGAAGTCGGCATTATTTTGTATATTATTTTCGTACGGATGCTTCGCATCTATCAAATAAAATCAATCAAGCCGAGCACTTAATAAAATGGTAGTGTAAAAGGTCTCAATTACTATTGAGCATCAGGGTTTGAAAAACCTCTTTTCTAAAACATCACTGCCATATCTTGCTTAAAAGTGAATTTTTACATAAATTCAAACCCTATATATATAGGTGCGAACGAGGTCTCACACTACTTCCAAATAACAGCACATTGACCCACACACACACACATATTCAGATAATAGTTTCTTGAAAAGAGGCAGTCACCGTGGTAACACGGATGTCGGGGGGTGCCTAACACCTTCCCCCCGCATAACCAAGTCCCCGGACCCTAATGAATCTCGGTTTTACCGACTCGTATAGCAGTGTCACATCACTTGGTCAATGTGCAAACCTTTTCTCGGTTGTGTTGGTACAACCATTTAAAAAACCAACTGGAGACTCTTAACAGTCCATCGTCGACAATATACATGTCAGACCTTTTTCACTTGTTTTTTCAAACAAATCTCACCTAAACTGAGAACACCAAAGAACAAGTAACGGAAACGGACATCCCAAAATCCCGACGTCGACAAGTAGCGACTCTGCTGGGGACTCCAGTAAGAGGACTTAAGCCGCTATTACAATCTTTTCAAAACTGTTATCTTCTTGTGTGTGGATGTTGCATTTACATTTGATGAATGTGTATGAATGCATTTCCTTATTGCACTTAGAGCTTCAAACCATAACTGCTTGTGATATTAGTGCTTCGCACCATATCTGCTTGTGATATTAGTGCTTCGCACATGTCTTCATTTTCATATGGTGAGACGCGATGTATGTGAATGTATGTTGTGTGGTCCCTCCCCCAGGAGGCTGTCCCGTCGGTTTTTGATTACTGGACTCGTGAGAAGACTAATTCTCCGAGGCTCAGGAAAGGCACCACCCAAATTCGCTCCAGTTAAAAGACTGGATTAACTTCCCGTCAAGTAGATTGCGATGATTTGGGAACCTTCATGCCAAAATGCCGCGAGAGTAACCTAAGGTAGGTTAGCCTCTGATAAACCCAAAATGGAGGAAAGTCTCTTCATGCTCTCATTTCAAATTACTTGTAAACACAATTACTTGTAATTACATTCCATATCTATCTCCATGTAATGAGAAATATGAAGAAATGTGTACACATACATATTTTAAAACATGCTACAAACAGCTGACATCCGTTTTGCAGGATAAAATTCCTTAAATAGACACATCACATAGCATGTTATTATACACATTCCCTAAAGACTAAACTATGCAAGTCTTTCACAGGGAATCAATCGGACCTACTACCCGTTCAAAGTCCAAAAAGGCAACAGGCCTATAGTCAATCTTGTTGTTATTCGACCAGACTGAACTTAATTCAGTTTCTCGCAAAGAATTCGACGGATTAAGCAAACAAATTACAGATTTGGTCATTCTACTCAAAGAATTACACCAGTCTAATCAGGGTCCAAAAATACCCGTACATGCTGAATCCTCCACACAAGGAGGAATCCCGGTCATTACCATACTTGAACTACAGTTGGATATAACCAACAAAACTCATGATGCTGCCCATCCCACTAGAGATCCAGACACTGGTGATATCAAAAAGAAAGTCCTCCAAATGGAAGAGACCCTTCGCGCTATCAAAGAAATTGGAACACACGGGAGTGTTTCATATGCTAATCTGTGTATTTTCCCAGGTGTTCATTATCCAGAAAAATTTAAAACTCCTGACTTTGAAAAATATGATGGGTTAGGAGATCCTTACACACATTTAAAGATGTTTATTGGAGAACTTGGATCTTATACAGAGGACAAAAAGCTTAGAATGCAATTGTTCCAAAAAAGTCTAACTGGAGAAGCCTGGTCATGGTACACAAGATTAGACAATTCAAAGAGCCATAGCTAGGAAGAGGTAGCACATGCTTTCCTCACTCAATACAGCTTTCAAACTCAGATGGCTCCTGATCGGTATCAAATTACCAAGATTAAGAAACAGTCTAACGAGTCTTTCAGAGAGTATGCTCAAAGGTGGAGACGCCTGGCTACCCAAGTTAGTCCTTCCATGACAGAATCAAAAATGGTCATGACTTTCATAGACATACAAGAAGCTCCCTTCTATGAGAGAGTTTTAGCTAGCATGGGCAAACCATTTTCTGAAATGGTCAAACATGGGGAGATGGCTGAGATGGGATTGAAGTCTAGAAAGATTCAAGACCTAGCTGCACTCAAAGCTGTTGCTGATCACATCCAATCTAGAAATTATGGGAACAACCCCCGGAGGGTCCATAAAAAGAAAGAAGAAGATGTTTCCTTGATACTACAGGGGCAAAAAGGCAATCAGAACATGCCTATTCAAAGGAGAAACTACACTCCCTTTCAAGCACAGTCTGTAAACCCTCCAATACCAAAAGGTGGAGAAGTCAAACGCCCTCGAGTGTTTACACCATTAGGGGATACCCTCAAGAATATTTTAAATCTTTTGACAACACAGAAGAAAATTACCCATCTTCTTCCACCAACCAGTCGTAATGGACGGGGTTTCAATGCTGCTAGGAAATGTGCTTATCATGCCGAGGCATCTAGACATGATACTCAAGATTGTTGGGCCTTGAAACATAAGATTCAGGACCTAATAGACAACGGAAAGATCATGGTCACAAAACCAGATCAGCCTCATGTTCAAGATAACCCTCTTCCTCAACACAAAGAAGAAGAGGTCAACATGATTAATTGGAGCAATGGACAGAGTTCCAATTTTAGCTGTGAATCTTCCCAGACCCTCAAAGACGGTGATGACATATGGGATTATGCCAAGTTTTAGTTCACAATGGAACGAAAGATGAAAGCTCTCTGCAAGCAAATTGAGCAATTGGCGGAACTGGTGACTTATCAGCATCAAATGACTCGTCAGTTAATCAGCCAGGAGCATGCCAGTCTCCTACCTATTATCATGAATATTCCCTCGTCACTTTGAGAAAATGAAATGCTGGAAGACAAAGTGACAAAGAGAGCAAATGCCAAAACCCGTCGGGATTTTGCCAACAAAAGGGAATTCACCTATCTGGGCCAACCTATGGAGGAAATCCTTCATATGTTAATCAATGAAGGAAGGATCAGTTCCCTTCTTCCTCCAATCAACCCCCATTCAGGATGGTACAACTTTGATGGAGTGTGTCAATATCATTCCCAGTCTCGCGGTCACAGCACAGAAAAATGTTGGGCACTCCGCCACCTTATTCAAAATCTAATCGACAGTGGTGTCCTACGCCTTGCGGACGACGATACTGTGTTACGTGCAAGTGAGAATGCAGGCCCTACTAAGTGGAAAAGTGTGGTAGCAGTCATATCCATTGAAACTGATGGGATTAATACATTACTCACAATGCCAACAATTCAACTCAAGGGAGGCAACAATCCTTTGAAAGTGGCCGCTACCGAACCAATCAACTTGTCGTGCAGAGAATAATATCCTATTATTAGCTTGCGCACAGTTCCATGGAATTATGGAGAAGGTGAAGGATCCACCTCACATACAACTGCTACAGTGTTGAAGGAAAATCAACTGTATCTTCCCCACCGGGTAATGAAGCCCACCACCAAATCAAAGGGGAAAATACCCATGGAGAAGATTGAAAAATTCCTCCGCGCTGTGGGTCATAATGAAGCTACGGTGGTTTTAAGCTTGAAAGAAGCTCCACAACAAATATCAATTTTGGACTTGGTCTTAACTTCCGAGAATCATCGGAAGGTCTTGTTAAAAGTTTTAGAAGAAGCCTATCTCCCGACATCAGTGGATACGGAAAAGTTTCAACATCTGGTTGATCACATTTTCAACAACAATGTGATATCCTTCACTGATGATGACATACCGCCCGAAGGGACCGGTCATTGCAAGTCGTTGGACATTGCGGTCTTGTCCTCCAGATATATGGTAGCTGGAGTCTTAATAGATGGAGGTTCCTCTCTGAATATCTGCCCATACGCTACCTTGGTGAAGATGAATATTAATCTCAACCGAATTCGGAGTAGCCATACTATCATCAAAGCTTTTGATGGAGCCCGGCGAAATTCGGTCGGAGTAATTGAGCTGCCAATCGAAATTGGTCCTCACACATTCTGCGTATCTTTCCATGTGCTCAAGATAGATTTGGGATACACCCTACTCTTGGGAAGACCATGGATTCACATGGCTGGGGCAGTCCCCTCCACCCTACATCAACAATTTAAATACATTATCAACAATAGCCTGGTCACGATCAACGCTGAACCAGAGTATCCTCAACACGGGGACATATCGTTCATCAATGCCAATGCGGATGTTGAACCAGTCAGTTTTCATGCTTTGGAAATAAGCAATACCCAATACCATGCTATTGGAGCGCCCTTGCCTGAACCCAAGATTTCTGCCGAAGTAATGTCGGCTACTCAAGAAATGATTTCGTTGGGTCATAAATCGGGACAAGGGTTAGATAAAGATTGCCAGGGTATCAAATACCCAATTCAATTAACCAAGCAAATTGGAACAGCTGGGCTAGGCTATTCTGCCGGTTCTAGTCACAGGAATCCTCATAAGCATCAGTAGATTCCTTCAGCTTTAACTATGCGGCGTTCATCTTCGCCTTCAAACTCTGACTCCGCACAACCTCCTGTAAAGGTGCCAGCCAATGTAATGGCTATGTTATTTCCCAAGCCGGTACCGGTGAAAGAAAAAAAATCTTTGTTCCAAATCCCGTAGTGGAAGAAGAGGAACGAAGAATCAAGCAAGACGTCATACGGATGATGGCCGGTATACGCATCATCGTTCATGATGAACATACCAATAGATACACCCCAGACGATGATTGCCCAGATGTAATGGCCATCATTCAAGACAGGGAGGATGATGACAATCCCTCCATCACTGCGGTCCACCCAGACTTTTCCCTTGCCAATTGGAACAACATTCCTTGCATTGGTCGTCAAGGGTAAAGCGGGCAGAAATTCTTTCTATCCTGTAGATATAATAACTGCTTACTTTTTTGTAAAGTATTAGCAGTTTATTTTGCCAGTATATGATAACACTGTGTATGATAAACACATTTCATATATACTAAGTGAAAGCATATTTTGTTTTAAGACTCTGAATTTAGATGTGCCTGTACTTGCTGATACGGTGCCTCTTCTCCACAAGGATTGTACCTTTGATGTAGAGATGAATTTAGCCTTGATGGATATACTGGATGACATTGAGGTGCCTCCAGAAATTCAAGAATGGATCAAAGACAAACCTAAACCCAACCTCGATCAAACCACTTCTTTCAATCTCGGAACCTTAGAAAGCCCTAAGTTAATCCAAATTGGTTCAGACCTTACCCCAAAGAAACGGAATGATATGGTTACGCTATTAACCTAATTCCAGGATGTGTTTGCATGGTCTCACGAAGACATGGTTGGTTTGTCCACTGACATTGTCCTTCATCGCCTTCCCATTAAAGAGGGATTTAAGCCAATCAAGCAAAAGCTCTGGCAATTGAAACCTGAATGCAGTTTAAATGTGAAAGAAGAAATTGTGAAACAATTTCAAGCTGGCATCATAATGGTGTCTACATATCTTGAATGGATATCCAACATTGTGTCCGTGCCTAAACCTAGAGGGAAGGTGCGAGTTTGCATGGATTATCGGGACTTGAAGAAAGCTTGCTTAAAAGATAACTTTCTCGTGCCATTTATCCACATTCTCATTGACAATATTGAGCAATACGACATGTACTCCTTTGCTGATTGCTTTGCGCGGTATCATCAGATCATGGTTGCTGAGGAAGATCGTGAGAAAACTTCTTTCATCACGCCTTGGGGAACCTTTTGCTATAGACGGTTGTCATTCGGCCTCATCAATGCCGGAGCCACCTATCAACGAGCTATGATGGCTCTTTTCCATAACTTAATGCATAAAGAGATCAAGATCTACGTGGATGACATCATTGTCAAGTCCCGAAAGGAGGATGACCATATAGACCATCTCAGAAAGTTGTTCAACAGATTGCGTAAGTACCACTTGAAGTTGAATCCAGCTAAGTGCGCCTCTGGCGTTAAATCAGGTAAGTTGCTAGGATTTCTAGTCAGCCACAGAGGGATTGAGCTGGATCCTGCCAAAATCCAAGCCATCACTGAAATGCCCATTCCTCAGATAGAAAAGGAAATACGGGGATTTTTGGGAAGAATCAACTTCATCAGCAGGTTTATCTCCCTACTCATAGCAACCTGTGAGCCAATCTTCAAGCCATTAAGGAAGAACTCCTCCATGAAATGGAATGATGAGTGTCAAAATGACTTCCTCACAATCAAGAAACAGCTAATCAAAGCTCTCGTCTTGGTAACACCCAGGGATGATGTTCCCCTGTTCATGTACCTGTCCGTAAGTGACAATGCCATAGGCTGCATGCTGGGACAGAAAGACGATAGAGGCCAAGAACGAGCTATCTATTACCTCAGCAAAAGGTTCAACTGCAGTGAACACAAGTACACTCTGATCGAAAAGACGTGTTGTGCTTTAGCATGGGCTTCCATGAGGTTACAACATTACCTCCATGGTCACACAACCCATCTCATATCCCGCGTGGATCCTCTCAAGTACGTGTTCAACAAACCTATGTTAAATTGCCGGATGTCCAGATGGCAGTTGATCCTACAACAATTTGACATCGTATATGTTACTCAAAAGTCCATCAAAGGTAAAGGAATCACGGATCAACTGGCCGCCGCAGCTTAAGGGGATTTCAAACCCTTAGAAATATATTTCCCCGATGAAGGAGTAATGACAGTGCAGCAACACCATCAGTGCGATACGCGCCAATCATGGAAGATGTATTTTGATGGAGCTGTTAATATGGAAGGTTCTGGAGCTGGAGCTGTTCTAGTATCTGGAATGGGAGAGCAGTATCCCATTGCTGTCAAATTATAGTTTGTCAGCACCAATAATACGGCTGAGTATGAAGGTTGTCTCATGGGGCTAAAACTTGCCCGTTCAATGGGCATCAGGCGGTTAACTGTCTTTAGAGATTCGGAGTTGGTAATCAGACAATCCACCGAAATCTATCAAACCAAGGAACTACATTTGCTGCCTTACCATCGGCAGGTTTTGAAGATGGCTTTGGAGTTCGAAGAAATCTCCTTTATACACATTCCTCGTAATAGGAATGACTTTGCGGATGCATTAGCAACTTTGGCCTCCTTGATTCGCATATCAGATAAGGAACACTTGCCGAGCGTCACAACTTCCCTGTACAAGGCCCCAGCCTATGGGAATTACGTTGGAGAAGTATTGGATGAGCTACCTCCCATCCAACATCCTTGGTATCAGCATATCAAGGAATATCTACGAGATGGATCTACACCCGCTGAGGCGAGCCCATCTGAGAAAAGGCGGATCCATAGACTTGCTATGAAATTCTACCTGAGTGGATATGCGCTGTACAAAAGAGATGCAGGACTAGGTCTCCTCATATGTTTAGACAAAGATCAAGCCCAGAGGCTTATAGATGAAATCCATGGTAGAGTCTTTGGCCCCCACATGAGTGGCTCCCTCCTTCTCAAAAAAGTCCTCAGGACGGGACATTATTGGCTATCTCTCAAAGCTGATTGCAATGACCACATCAGGAGATGTTATCAGTGTCAGATTCATGGGAATGCTATACACGCCCATCCACGGGAACTCCACAATATGAGTTCACCTTGGCCTTTCTCAATGTGGGGAATGGACGTTATCGGGTCCATCGAGCCTATAGCCATTAATGGTCACCGATTTATCTTCACCATGATCAACTACTTCACCAAGTGGGTAGAAGCAGCCTCCTTCCCCAGGGTTACTAAAGAAGTCATCATTGCTTTCATCAGAAACAATTTCGTTTGTCGATACAGACAACAAGAGGTTATTGTGTCAAACAATGTCAAGAACCTCAACAACAAAATGATGGAGGAATTATGCAGTAAATTCCACATCAAATATCTCAAATCTGTCATCATCGTCCAAAGATGAATGGTGCGGTTGAAGCGGCTAACAAAAACATCAAGAAGATTATGCAAAAGATGTCTTCCAACCACAAAGATTGGCCTGACCTATTGCCTCTGACTCTGTTAGCCTACAGAACCTCAATGTGTACTTCCACTAGGGCTACCCCCTAGGCTTTAACCTATGGGATGGAAGAAGTACTCCCCATAGAAGTTGAAATGGAATCCCTCAGAGTGTTGATAGACGTTCAGCTAGATGAAGACTAATGGTTACAAGACAGGTATCACCAATTGTCTCTAATAGACGAAAGGCGAACCACGACTATCTTCCATGGTCAGTTATATCAGCAAAGGATCGCCCGATCCTACAACAAAAAGGTCCGGCTACGATAGTTTAAACAACATGACTTGGTTTTGAAGAATATTTTTGATAACCAAGATCGGGCTAAAGGAAAATTCGCTCCTAACTGGGAAGGCCCGTTTATTGTCAAGGAAGTATTGATAGGAGGCGCTCCCAGATTGCAAGAAATGGACGGCGATGAATTTCCACAACTCATCAACTCAGACGCTGTGAAATGGTACTATGTCTGAACTAATTCTCAAACACCCTGGTGTCGGACCATCAGATCACCAGTCATTCCTGTTCTTTAACCCTTTACCACCTACAACTTTCCTACAATTTGCCCCTCAGGGAAACATACATTTCAAGCCAGCAACCTGGCTCTCCTTTGCGTTCCTACGACTTAGGTCATCCCACCGCGGATTGAACCTCTTGCACTTGCAGTTTGGCTACCCATACATGGGATCAAACTTCTCAAACCTGCAGTTTATCCTCAACCTAGGATTAAACTTTCTCCTCCCCGCACTCTGACCTACACATGGGATTACGCTTTTCTTCTCGCCCTGAGGGGCGAACTATGTCGACTTGATCTCCTCTTCAATAGGAGTACGTAGGCAACCATGTCATATGGCCCGATCGCAATAAAATAAAAACAACAAAAACATATCTACCCTTACAAAAACAAAAACAACCAAAAACATTCCTACACCATTTCTGCCATACACAGCGTTGAACCTCTTACACCAGGTTCGAACTACGCAGACTTGATCTCCTCTTTAATAGGAGTACATAGGCAGCCATTCATAGTGTGGTCTCACCCCCTACCAAAACACAAACCATTGTCAACTAGTACTGGGATCATCCTTCAATCCACTACATCTCATTTGGCTTCAGACCAAAGGGATGAAATTACCTGAACTCCTCCCAAATAGGAGATTCGGCGACCATCTAAGATGCGGTCATACCTTGAAGAGAAACACCAATCCATAAGAGATGGAATTAACTAGGCTTCTCCTAAATAAAAGTACTGGCGACCATCTGTGGTGCGGTCAATCTCAGAGAGGAAAGCCACACTCCTCTCCACATTTCCATATAGAAACCAGTCCCAAGACACCAAAGATGGTAGGGATACACATAGATCGATGATCCATTCTGAACTATCTAGAGACAACTCAATGTCTATCCACCTAGGAGGAATTTAGAATACATCAAGACCACATGTCCTGAAGCAACATGCAAAATATCAAGCAAATAGCAAGGCATATCTAAAAGGGAAGTGATACAAAAATATATTTCCCTGTCATATATATAATGTTGTTTGATATATATACAATGTAAACTGTATATGGCAAAATGGCTAAGCTAGTCAATACAGGTAAATACAAGCTCATCTACAAATCAGGGTATATGCGAGCTAACAAACCCAACATGGCGTCCCTCTCAGAAGACGGAAGTGAGGCTGTGGTCTCCTATACGAGAATATCCACACGACCCAACAGATCTGCAGCCATCTGCATGGTGACCATATGATCATCAATATATGCGCTCATCTCTACAATCATGCCAGTGGTAAGGGATCTAACGGCAGTACTATCTGTGACGGCTACATCCCGGGCATATATGGCACTATCCCGCTCAACTATCACTGCGTCTCTGGCTGATCTGGCCTCATCCCGCTCAACAACAGCGGCATCTCTGCAAGCTAATGCCTCGTTTCTCTCTAACAGAGCTGCGTCCCTCCCATCAAGGGCAGTCAACATCATAGATCAAGCCTGATCTCTCTCAAAGGTCATCAGATGAAGACTCTGCTCTAAGTACTGTGCCGAGTGTTGAATCACAATAGTATTGGTACTAGGAGAATCCGAGAGAAATGTTGGCAACCCAGCAGTGGGCTCCTCCTCTATGTAGGTATCGATGTCTTCCATGGACTCTACATCATCTGAATCGCTATCTGGTACTGCAGATACTGCTACAGCCGACAAAATCTCTGTCTCCATCCATGTGGAATACTCTGCAGAACAACCTGGATGACTGACAGAAAAAGAAGCTAACTCACGCTGATCCCAACAAGCATACACACGGGATCGGTCCTCTGCTGAGAGATATCGGGAAGCTGAACGCTGACCTATCGCCCCCTTAAAAGGATGAAAATCCTGGAACAGGTCGAACTGCGACATCACGGCCAGTGGGTGATAAGTAGTCACGCCCCTCAAGCCAGCCAAAGGGAGGAAGTCCATGCCTGGAGCGTGAGTAATGAAGCTGTATGGTGAGAAAAGCCCCGAGCACGGCAATATGCTAAATGGATCTCTGATATCTACCATAAATACGGACCAAGACAGAGCATCTATACACTCTGACGGCTGAAAGGAATATAACATGGCTACATCATGGGTTAACCAATACCCATACCGTCTAAGGGTACCAACCGGTCTTAAGTGTGACATAAAACACACATACAGCATGACCGAACTCCCAGTGAACACTCCTGTAGGATAAGTACAGCAGTAGGATGCTGACCGTAAGGTCTCTGCTACAATCATAGGTATAATGGTGCGACCCTCTCTAAGAGCTCTCACGACCATGATGACACCAATGTCTATCTCGTCCATATATCGTGGCATATAGACATACGACAGTATGCACAGCAACAGTACATCAACTCTGGCCAAACGCAAATGGTCCTCCGATGCGGTGAACTCCCTGGAATGTCGTGAATAGCTATCCTCCGAGTCAAATCTGTCGTACAGAAAATGCTGGGATATCACGTGGCTAGATGTCAGCTCATTCTGTACTACTCTGCGCCGCAATCCTGTAAGAGTCATGAATCGTCTACTCATGTCTCCCAAAGCCAGATGCACGTGCGTAAGGTCCATGCAAAAGGCGGCATCGTCAACGTGCGTATACCTCCGTAGGAGTCAACTCATGGTCTCTTGATCGAATACCTGCCTATCCGTTAGCCAATGCTCTAGCATCCCATCCACAAACCCTGCGAGAACCTTAAAAGGCAATAAAGTCATGGTATGCTACAACAGCTGATCTACAGTCACCTTGTCTGGTGGTGACATGCTATCATACCACGATCGCATACCCAATACCACCACTGACGGTGGGGTATGATCTATACGGCTAACTGTCGAAGAAGACATCTGTGCGGGCTGGTCATAAGACCATCTAGGGGTCAATGCCGAATATCGCTGGACATACATACATATGCATAACATGATACATGCATAACAAATAATGGATGGCAATATGATATAGGGAATGGAAAAATGGTGCATACATTCCTAAGTATATCATCATCTAATACATCAGCTCTGTACAGCTACAAATACAGGGAAATGGGGCACAGTCGCCCTACTACTAACAGAGGCCTATCAAAAGATGTAGCGAGAATGGGGAACAGCCACCCAATATCTAACAGAGGCCTATCAAAAGATATAACGAGAATACACATCAGAAGAAGACCATGGTGTCAATGTCCACATCATCAATCATGTCCACCTGATGTAACTCCTCCTGAGTCACTGGATCTCTATCAACAGGGATGTCAGTCCTATAAAGAGGAGGATTTGCGCTGGCAAAACCGAATGGGTCATCTGAGGGGCCAGCGCCTGAGCTGGAAGGAACAAATGACTCTGCCTCTGCTAGATCTCTACCCAAATGCCGGATAAATACATGTGCCTGGTCTAACTATCGGGTCAAACTATTAATCTGGGTCATATGAGTCGGAGCTCGGACACAAGCTACCCAATCCTTCATCATCAAGGATCCTTGAACCATATCCCCCATAAACTATGTGGCGCGGGACTAAGGTCCAATAGTGCGAGGGGACCACCATCGCTGAAACATCTCATGAGTACATGGACCCTCTGATAATGCAAAACCGTTAACCCCCAACAATGGGATATCAGTGACGGGTGGTGGCGTGATACGGACCAATGGCGCTTTGACAGAGGCAAGATCGGTATACGAATCTCCCCTGTGGTGCTCCTAATAGCACGCTCTCCAAAATAGAGCTCCCAGCCTCCATCTGTGAAGAGAGGAACTCTCCTGGGGGAAATCAAATACTCGACTCCAATCGGGTGTTCATCCTCAAAGCTGATGGTCAAATGTTCCCCTGAATATGGAATCCATATAATGGTATTAGGCCGTCAACAACTCTAGTCAGATACTGGCGGTGGAGTGAATCCTCAAATATATAGGGACCTCCGGCAAAATAGAATGGTGTCATCGTCGTCCTCGTGGATAGGTATCTAAACCTAACACACTCACAGGACGCAAACATGGGAGCCTCTCATAGGCTCAAAACTGCCAACACAATGGCAAAACATCTACTATCAATAAACACTCTTAACCTATAAATGGGAAAAGACAAGAGAAATACTCACCAGCAGAAATGGGTAAAATCCTAGCCAAGCCTCGGTCAAACCCTGTGAGCGCATACGCATGCCCCGGAGGAAATATGCAAAGGTATAGGAGCCCCAATCATACTCTCCAATACGGTCCACATCACGTGTGGCGCTGATCAAAGCAAAGGATACCGTAGAAGAGTTATCTGCTATGAAGCAGCCTCGAATGATCATTAGGAACAATCGCCGCAGAACGCAATCCCTGATTCTGACATCATCAGGCATGGGCTCACTCAAAAGCCCACTCATAGCATCTACGCTCAAAGGACTGAGCAGACGGTCCACGCTTTGGCGCCTCAATCGAATTCCTAATAAGGATCTGACGACAGTAGGGGTAATATTCGCCATGCAAGGCACTGGCTCCCCTCCAAACTCCATACCTGTGATAAATCACCAATCCATAGGCGTCATCATAACCTCGCAATCCAGAAGATGGAGTGACTGCATCTGATGAAACCATCGCTCAGACAAAGCTCTGTGGTAACCCCATGGACAACGACGGGGAAGGATGGAAAAGAATGCCCCGAATCCCCACTCATGCACTACCGCTCTATAGTCAGGGTGAAGCGCCTGGTACATGGAGTGAATGCTGAACCAGTTCCCTCGAGCCTGTATAAAACTAGGAACCTGCATGAAATGCAGATCAACATCAAAACCCTTTAATCCTCATTAATAGGAAAGAAGGAAGATCAAAGTCTAACGCCATACCTCGTTAGCATGCAAATACATCGATGGATGTCTGCTCAAATCACCCAGCAGCTCTGGGTTTGCCACCTGAATACTAGGTAGCTCCCTGCGAGGAACATGTGCAGCAGGAGCGGGATCCTCAATCAGAATATCCGACTCCTCGTCCTCAACGTCTGGCATATCTACCCCGACAGGACGAATCATGGCCCCCACCAACCGATGAGGCTGTCTGACAGAATGGGGATGAGGCACTTCGGAAGCCCTCGGCCGTATGCCAGAAGTGGTCCTGTGAGAACTGCTCGGCTGATTCGGATCCATCAATATCTGGACAACAAGTCTCCAAATCACCTCATAAAGGGTGTGGTATTTCCTTACCTGGAGCTTTCTAGAATGCATTTATGTCTATATGCATGCATGCATTTACTTTAACATATAATAGAGTTAAAATGCATGACTACCCAATGCCTATATTTGGAAAAATTTTGCCATAGTCCCCTTTCAAAATTGGACTATACACATGCGCGCAGGCATGTCTAGGTGGCCATTCAGTAGCACACTGGCCCCAAAGTCATATACATAATATATGCATTATAAATCAAAATCATCATCCATAAGGTCAACCTCAATACTAGGAGTACTTTGCCTTTCTACTTTTTGCTCATTGGACCTCAAATAGGACAAAAAAATAGCAGAAAAAGGTGCCAATTTGACTCTCTCAAAAGTCAAATTTTTTCACATCATTATGTTCAGCATGGTTTAATACTAACATTTACTATGTTGAATATTTTTTATCAAGTCATTTGTACATATATAATCACTACTATGTGTTTAGATGCATTTCATGCAATAACTCACAATCCAACGAATAAAAACTGGAAAAAATACATGCATACGTTACCAGGATAGTGTAGAACACTTGTACGGTGACATAATTTGCATAAAATAGCCCAAACTCAATAGATCTGAAAGAGGCTCACGGATTTTCCTTCGCGCGACAAGTTGAAAATGACTTGTGAGACCAACCTGCTGGAATTTATCATCCGCGATTGGCCGCAGGCTCACCTGCAGCACCCTTATGTGGGTCCCACCCCTCCGGCTCGATCCAGTTCGAGTTGCAAAGGAGTTCTTGCAGACTAGAAAGGTCAAATCAGGAATAAAAATGCCACGCGATTGAGCAAAACAGCATATAATCCTGGTCTTCTCAGATGAGACTTAGAATCTGTACATCACTCATTGGTAGTCACCTAAACACAAGGTATACCCTGCTGATGATCTCAGTTGTCATAAATCACATACGTCAATACCTTATACAGGTCTGATGCCGCCAACTCCAGGTCGTTACCCTACGTGAGTCCCCGACCGGGGTTACAACGTGAGTCCCCGATGGGGGTTACAACGTGAGTCCCTGACGGGGGTTACAACGTGAGTCCCCGACGGGGATTACTATGTATGTCCCCAGTAGGGGATTACAACAAACATTCAAGCCGTTGACATACATATCAATGAAGGTCAAGCAACCTTGACGTTATCTCAGCCTATAGCGATTAAACCTATCAGAGCTCTAGAGCTATTCGAGGATTTCATACTCGATTGCTCATATTTCCCCAGTGGTACCCCGGCGTGGGTCACAACGCAATGCTCTGTTGATTTACATGACAGCAGAGGTCAAGTAACCTTGGCAATCTACCCATAGAGTTTCAGCCATTGATCTACACGTCAACGAAGGTCAGGCACCCCTGACAACATTTGTTGTTGGCAGTAAATCCAACAGGATCTTGACATATTCTGGCGATACCAACCAGGAAAGGTCAATATTATCAAAGAGGATAAATGATGGAATATGTTATACACATCCTCAAACAGATCAAGCTTTATCCCCACAGATCTCTTACACATAAGAGGTACATCTTCAGGATCAAATCATTATCAAAGACACAGGAATTTGGTGATAACTCCAACATCAACATCCTAACATATTCGGATCACACATCAAATCTGGTCATCATTTCCAATCCCCAGTTGAAGGAACAGGGAGCCAGCAATCATCCACAATGTGTTGGGCTACAACCCCGTACACACGCATCATACATTTGCATCATGTTGCTATCCATAGTACCATGTTCATCTTGTTGTGTTTCAAGTGTCTAGGATTCTTTATCCTACCTATGCATCGCCATGCAAGAGTATGATAAAGAGGGGCATCTGTAGTCACTCAAAATTTTCTGTACTACTGTCACTAACATTGCAGGAGGACAGATTCGTCTTTTAAGAGAGAACCATGAAAGACAAGCCAAATCCATACCGGAAGTTCAGCATCAACCCCGGATCGCAATCTGGGAGTAATAATTCCAACCTTGGAGATAACCCCGAGGCCTGTAGATACAATACCAGAACACACACCGGAGAAGACCGATTAATCTCGAAGATAACCCCGAGGTATCCAGTCTCAGTCCCAACCATGGGAATAGCCACCAACCTTGGTGATAACCCCAAGGAATGCAGTTTTGGCGATAACCCCGGAAATGCTTGTTTGAAATGCTACCAGCTTCAATCTCGACGCTCACAACGAGATGCACTGTACCAACCCGGCAATAACATCAGGAAGACAGACACCTCAAAGGTGACAATGAGGACCTTCAACAATTACAGCAGCCCAATCTCAGTGAAGTCTAAGCAACGTCTGCTTTATCAGCCCGATCCGGTAATAACACCGGTGAGGGGAAACATCGTCATCTCGTCAACACGATGCCACATCACGTCGTCTTAACATCTCTACGCAACAATGTTCCACAAGACAAACCAATCCTGAGTGACTATTGTGCGGGGTAACAGATGAAAGTTGAAGCTTGAAGACCGGAGGGCATCGTCCCATCTTCAATGACTTCGTACAAACTCTAATCCCATGCAATCGTACAACTCTCTACAATGGCGGTCCGAAATAGGTCCTGTATACCTCAAACAGATGCCCGGATTGCACTTCTAAAAGTTCGAGTGGACATTACAGTGCTTGAGTGCACGTACTTCGAGACGACCCGACCCAAAAAACCCACGCCCACCCGGGTTACCTCTGGTACACCTGCGGCTAAATTACCAATAAATAGAGGGCTTGGGCTGCCCATTTTGCAAGAGAAAAAGGCGAGGAAGCCCTGCCCAATTTGCTCTGCACTCACCCCATGTAGTGTACTTTCCCCTTTTAAACACCTGTGAGCTCATATATAGCCCTTTTGTATCTACAAAAGTCAGTGTTTACCCACTCTAAAGATATAGAAGTCTTCTTTGGTAGTCAGCTGTAAGCCTTCTCACACACTTTAGAGTCTTTCTCTTCATCTCTGCAGACACCCTTCTACACGTTGAGAGCCGTGTTGCTTGCTTTTGCCCGGACTTCGCTCCGTGATTTCATTTTAGTCTATATATATATATAGTATATATATATTTACATATATATTGACTAACATTATTGAGTTATGCCTCGATTGAGCCTAGACTTCGGTCTAGAGCTTTTATTTGCTTTAATATATATATACATTTATATATATTAACTGTGTGTCGAACTTTGTTCGATGTGCCTAGACTTCGTTCTGGAGCGTTTACTCGCTTATATATATATATATATATATATATATTCATCCTTCCTGGAATTTTCTTCGTGACAGTTGATCGCTTTTACAGCTTTATGTACATTTTGTACCGCCTAGAGTTCCCTTCGTGGCGGTTGACTGTATTTACAGCTTTATTTACGTTTTGTCCCGCCTGGAGTTTCCTCCGTGGCGGTTGATAGCTTTTAACAGCTTTATTTACATTTTTTGATCCCCCGTGGAGGTGCTTCGTGGTTGGTGATCATGTCTGTATATATATATTTACAGCTTTTATATATATACTTGTTTACTGCTTTCATATAAATTGCAGTATTCTGTGCGCCTAGGAATCATGTGATCATAGATTCATCCCATTGAATCTAGATTTGGTTCCCGTGATGGACATGTTCAGCTGTAAGCAGCTTGTAAATTATTCTGCGTTGTCTGAATTTCCTCAGATGGTTTCCATACCCACGAGGAAGTCAGCATTATTTTGTATATTATTTTCGTACGGATGCTTCGCATCTGTCAAATAAAATCAATCAAGCCGAGCACTTAATAAAATGGGAGTGTAAAAGGTCTCAATTACTATTGAGCATCAGGGTTTGAAAAACCTCTTTTCTAAAACATCACTGCCATATCTTGCTTAAAAGTGAATTTTTACATAAATTCAAACCCGGTGTATATAGGTGCGAACCAGGCCTCATACTACTTCCAAATAACAACACATTGACCCGCACACACACACATTCAGATAATAGTTTCTTGAAAAGAGGCGGTCACCGTGGTAACATGGATGTCGGGGGGTGCTTAACACCTTCCCCCCGCATAACCAAGTCCCTGGACCCTAATGAATCTCGATTTCACCAACCCGTATAGCAGTGTCACATCACTGGGTCAATGTGCAAACCTTTTCTCGGTTGTGTTGGTATAACCATTTAAAAAACCAACTAGCGACTCTTAACAGTCCATCGTCGACATTATACATGTCGGACCTTTTTCACTTGTTTTTTAAACAAATCTCACCTAAACTGAGAACACCAAAGAACAAGTAACGGAAAGGGACATCCAAAAATCCCGACGTCGACAACCCCAAAAATTCTTGTTTCAAATGCATGCGATCAGTTTCAATCTCGGTGCTTACACCAAGACACTCAATACAAGACTCGGACATAACCCTGGGACGACAGGCACACCTCAGAGATGACACTGAGGACCTTCAAAACTTATAGTAGTCCAATCTCAGAGATAACTCTGAGCAATGTCTGCTTTATCAGCCCAAATTGGAGATAACACCAGTGAGGGGAAAAGTCGTCATCTTGCCACCTTGACGCCCATCGTACCATCTCAACATTCCATACATACATTTCTACACAATAATATCCCACAAGAGCCAAGGAAAACCAATCCCGAGTGACTATTGTGCAGTGTAACAGATAGAATTTAAAGCTTGAATACCGGAGGGCATGGTCCCATCTTTCTGACTTTGTACATTCTCTAATCCCATGTCATTACATAACTCTCGACAACGACGGTCCGAAATAGGTCTTACATACCTCAGTCGAATGCCCGGATGGTAATTCTGAAAGTTCAAGCGGACATAACGTTGCATGCATGCACGTACTTTGAGACTCATGAGACCCAAGAAAGCCTAGGGTAACACGGGCGGCACCAAGTAGGTACATATCTTGCCTAACCAGTGGCTACCCTGGCTCCCTATAAATAGAGGGCTTGGGGTGGCCATTAGTAAGAGAAAAAAAGGCGAGGAAGCCCTGTCAAATTTGCTCTGTACTCACCCTACACTGAGTACTTTCTCATTTTAAACACTTATAAGCTCACATATAGCTACTCTTTGTGTGATAACCCAGGATTTCGAATAAACCAAATTTTACGAATAATTTTTTATTTATTTAGTATTGATATTGATTATTAATTTTCTGACGAGTATCTGTGATACGAGTCTCGAGAAGTGGTCAATTTATGTATTGGCTGAGAAAATAAGAGTAGAGTTGTGCTTAACAGATTTAGAAACCCTAACCCTAGTTACGGATAGGTATTCGATTGAAAATATAATTAAAATAATTATATTGATGAGTACGCGTTTGTGCTGTATAGAATTTTTGATCAATGATTGATCGGGTAGGGTACAATATTTGTAAACCCTAATATGGGATTAGAAACCCTAATCTCATATTAGAAACCTTAACGTGTAGTTAAGAACCCTAATCG
The DNA here is from genome assembly GCA_020205615.1 of Panax quinquefolius. Lineage (NCBI taxonomy): Eukaryota > Viridiplantae > Streptophyta > Magnoliopsida > Apiales > Araliaceae > Panax > Panax quinquefolius. Next base: position 59,594,469 of record CM035171.1, on the reverse strand, counting down.
AAAGTTGGGAAACCCTAATTAGGAAACCCTAATCCTAATTAGCAAGCCTAATGTAATTAGTAAACTTTATTGTGATTAGTAATCTTTAATATGATTAGGAAACCCTAATTATATTTTTGAAATCTTAATTTTCTATTTTAAAACTAATTTAGAAAATCCTAGAAAGTTAGTGTTGTAAAACCTAAGGGTTTGGACAATTGACAATCAAGCCATTAAAATTACAATGACAATGACCAAAATACCCTTTTTACATTTTTAATGAGTTAACTTGTAAAATTGGCAAGACCTTTAGTTGGTGACCTAATAATTTGACTTGGTGACTGAAAATCTCAGCAGCTCGGCCTCCAATTGACAGCTATATCAGATCATTCATTGTATCTAAGTATACATATAGATTAAGAAAGAGAAAGTGTACAAAAATTAGCCATTTGCTCTCAAGCTCTCATCAAACCTCTTTTCTCTCCTAACCTCTGAATTTCATTAGTGTTTCAGTCCCTAGATATCTTTCTAAAACATCCAAATCAGTGTAGTAGAGCCTAGATCAAATCATATTCAAGAGGAGGTATAACCCTAAACTCACCATTTGATCTTGTATGCTAAGAAATCTTTTGTGTTTATGTGTTTAGATTCATGCTAGAGGATGTTATATGATGATCTATGATGATCCATCATAGATCTATAGCATCAAAGTGCCTTAAAAGTATGATTTTTTAAAACTGTCCAAGAACATGATTTGTGGTCTGACAAGCTAATGTCAGGAGCCACAGATTCTTTTCTGATTATGATTTGTCTTGTTTTATGTTTTGGATCCATAGTCTGACATGAGGTCTTGGATCTGGAAGTGGAATCACAGCCATTCCATGTCCAGATTGCAAGATATTCATGATTAAAGTGAGTTAATGAAAGCATGGCCGAAGCTTTCTAGGTAACCCGTAGTGGTGTAAATCGTCGTCGACAACATTTTTCAAAGCGAATATCAGTCAGACGTTAGATGATATATTGATGTTATGATATCTAGATTATAGCTTGATATATGGACTCTAGATCCATGCTAGTAGATTTCTTAAACATGATATATGATGATTGTAATGGACGATCAAACTAGGCATGTCGATCATGGATACCATTTCTGGAAAACCCAGAAACCGGTTGAACAATGATTCTGACAGGGTTTGACCGGGATGAATCTGGATAGTGTAATGTTGTTGGACCGATCTGTTGATGTATATGTGTTCTATGACATTTGGACTATTGACTGGAACCTTCATAACACTTAATATATCACCAGAACACTAATATAATCGAGTCTCAAAGTGAACCCTCGAAGCTGCCCGGGTTTCTAGGTTACCTAGAAAACCCAGGAGATGTCTGACAGTTAATTTGGTTGGCCATATCTCTTTGTTGTGATGTTGGTTGAGCAAGATGAGGATTGATAACTGTAGTATTACATGTCAACTACAATATCAAAGCTTAATTTGGCCAAGAAACAGTTTTGGACAAGAACTAATTACGGTCAAACTTGGCATGTTGGTAACTGGCCTGTCAGTGTTCTTGAGGCTCAAGAACACCAACAGCGACGGTTACTGTCGCTATAGGCTATAGCGACGATTTTTATTATTTTTAATTTCTGAATTTTCGGAAATTAATTAAAAATAGAAAATAAATTCTAAAAATTAAAAAAATGGTTTTAAAAATCATTTTAAATTCTGAAAAATAACTTTTAATTATTTGGGACATTTTTCATTAATATTTATAATTATTTGAATATTAATAATATTTAATTTATTTAATTAGTGTATTATTTAAATTAGAAAAAATTATTTTAATATTATAAAAATCATTTTAAATAAGAATAAAGTGTTTAAAAATATTTTGAATTATAAAATGTAATTTTCAATATTTTTAGAGAATTCTCATTAATAAATTAATATTAATGATATCGATTTATTTAATTATTATATTAAATAAATGAATTAAAAATAGTTTTATTGATTTAAAATTATTTAAAAATGAGAAAAATGATTTAAAAATATTTTTAAGTTATGATTAATGACTTTTAATATTTTGATAATAATTTCATTATTATTTAAATATTACCGGTGATGATTTAAGAATGATTTTAATTATTTGAAAAATTATTTAAGTAGAATATTGATGATTTAAAAATACTTTAAGTTATTAATAATAACTTTAATATTTTGATAAGTATGTCATTAATATTTTAATATTATTAAATATTAATGATGATGGAATTAATTAGTGTTTAAATCATTTAAAAATGATTTGATTGTTTGAAAAATTATTATAAATTATAATAATTATTTATAAATTATTAAAAGCTTTTGAAAAATATTATAAATGATATATGACTTATCTAAAATAATATTGAAGCTTTGAGACCGAGTTTTACTAACAATAAATGTGTAAATTGTCGGATAAGGTGACTAAGGCACCGAGATGTGACCTAAGTCCAACCAGACCGAACTAGTTAGACTTGATAAGTGTTTTTATAGGTTATGAACACTAATGTGGCTATGTGGTAATGTGCCTAGGAGAAAGATTGAATTACAGTGTTATGTGTTATAAATTATTGTGCTAATTGTGAGACTGATATTATTGTTTATGGGTCTTGTGAACGCAGATAAGTATATTGTGTTGCAGTAATCAACGCGAAAGGCAAGTTTCCTAACTCAACCTTGAGTTATATTTGTTCAATTATTATGGTGGTTAATTATTGTGGATTAGACCACGTCTAATAATTTATTGTTGATTATTCGCAATTAGTGCATGTTTATTAATTCAAATTGAATTAGTGAATTTTGAGAATATAACTAGAGAATAACTATTGTTGGATACTTACATCTGTAGAAGCTAGTATTGACAGTACAGATAATTCCTGTTTATTATCGAATTGTGTTGAGATATGTCTGAACTAATTATTCTAGCTAGATGAACAATTATTAGAACTTGATAGGTTCGAGAAGATAATTCAATTATTATTGAAAGATCGATGCCAATTATTTGGGCTAGATCGAGAAGTGACTAAATATTGAATCATAATATTTCGTTGTTAAATCAAATTTTGATTCAAAGACTGAGAAGAACAACCTTTTATATAAAGGGAACATATTTGGTCATATATCAGCTTTTGTGCGCGTTTTGAGTATTATGCATAATATAGGGAATAAGGAGTTGGTCGCTCCAAGTACTTGCAGAGGGGTATAATTTAATCTTTATGGTTATCAGATAAACCTGGGTATATCAAAGTCCAATCTTTAATAGTTACTCGAGAAGAGAAGTTCAAGATCCAACGGATCGCTCAACATAAATCTGGAAAACATTCCCCTTTGTTATTGCGTAGAATTGATTCTTGATTATTCAATAGAGTATCGTAGAAAATTTGAAAGCGTTGTACTCTTTCATTATCAAATTATTGTGTTACATAGATTGTGAGAAGACTTGTCAGTTATTAAAGATTTGTTCAGCTATTTCAAAGTTCTCAGAACTTTGGTATCATTCTATCAAAATAGATAGTCTGTTATTCTTGATTCTTATACATTATTGTATGTCTTAACTTGCGGGGCAAATCTATTGCTCACCCTTGCTAAATAAAATATTTCAGCTAGGAACGAAGAGGCCAGCGGATCAAAGAAGAACAAAGGCAAAGGCATAGTGATAGAATAGTTTTATGAACATCATTATTATGTTGTATTTGTGAACCCTTTTTGTATATCTAAAGGGTATGTTTGTAATGTTAAGGTTAGCGAACATGGGGTAATGTATTAACTATATCAGTTAATGAAGTGTATGTTCATATTTATAATTAAATGGGTAGTTAAATGTTATTTATATTGTGGATCGTGAGCACCAAACTCGGGGGTCAGGTAACCCGGATTTTGGGGTGTCACACTTTGTACCGGCGGGAGCCGAGTGTTCATCCATTTCAAGTTATTGAAGTCTTCTTTGGCAGCCCACTATGAGCCTTCTTACACACTTCAAAGCATTTCTCTTCATCTTTGCACACACCATTCTTCACGTTGAGAGTCATGTTGAGTGTGTTTTCCCGGATTTCGGTCCGTGGTTTTATTTGAGTTTGTATATACATATATATACTTATATATATATATATATATATATATATATATATATATCAACTGTGGTCGAACTTTTGCTCGATGAGCCTAGATTTTACATCCTATATGTTTACCACTTTTATACACACACACACACACACACACACACACACACACACACACACACACATATATATATATATATATATATATATATATATATATATATATATATATTTCACTTTGGAGTTTACTCGAATTGGCGATTGATTGCTTTTACGACTTTCTCGTACATTTTGTCCCTTTGAGTTGACTCCATGGTGGTTGATTGTTTTACATCATTATTTACATTTTGATACCCGTGGAGGTGCTTCGTGGTAGTAAATGATCTTATCTCAGATATATATATATTTATTGCTTTTATATATATTCCTACTTACTGCTTTTGTATCAATTGCGGCATCATATGAGCCTAGGAATCATGTGATCACAGATTCAGCCTACTAGATCTAGATTTGGTTCCCGTGATGGACATTTTCAGCTGTAAACAGCTTGTAAATTTATTTGCGATGTCTGGATTTCCTCAGATGGTTTTCATGCCCATGAGGAGTTCGACACCATTTTGTACATTATTTTATCGAAGATGCTTCGCATCTCGAAAATAAAAGCAATCAAGCCGAACACTTAATAAAATGGAAGTGTAAAAGGTCTCAATTACTATTGAGCACAAGGGTTTGAAAAACCTCTTTTCTAAAACATCACTGCCATATCTTGCTAAAATTGAATTTTTACATAAATTCAAACCTTGTGTATATAGGTGCGAACGAGGCCTCAAACTACTTCCAAATAATAGCACATTGACCCACACACATACACATTCATATAACAGTTTCTTATAAAGTGGCGGTCACCGTGGTAACACGGATGTCGGGGGGTGCCTAACACCTTCCCTCCGCATAAGCAAGTCCCCAGACCCTAATGAATCTCGGTTTCACTGACCCGTCTAGTAGTGTCACATCACTGGGTCAATGTGCAAACCTTTTCTCGGGTGTGTTGGTACAACCATATAAAAAACCAAATGGCGACTCTTAACAGTCCATCGTCGACATGATACTTGTTGGACCTTTTTCACTTGTTTTGTCAAACAAATCTCACCTAACATGAGAAAACCAAAGAACAAGTAACGGAAAGGGATAAATAAAAATCCCGACATCGACAGTAGGGATGTCAAGGTACAAAAGTAATACACTTTTGTAGCTTAACAACATCACAAATGAAAGATCTAGGCCAGTCAAACCTTGTTAGAAACCAGTTCTTTATGAATTCTGGGTTTTCCAGAAATAGAACCTAGGCAGTTGGTCAACCCTACTTTGACCATGATTATCTTTGATTCTGTTAATGATTTTGGTGTTCTAATGGCATAGTTGTGTAGTCTATATGTCAATCTACAAAACCTATACACTTACATAGCCTAACTACTAAACAATAGCAAGATCTAAGGCATTCAAAAGCTTGTCAGGCCGACCTGGGTTTTCTGGGTTACCATGATTTCCAAATTTTGTGCTTGGTCAACCATGTTTGACCAACCATAACTTGAGATCTAGACATGGTATGGACTTGATTCCACTTCTAGTCTACTATCCTCATGGCATAGAACATGAATATAACACTTATCCAACCTAACATCTAACACATAAAGATCTATGGCCTCTAACATTAGGCTGTCAGACCATATTTCTAGGGTTCTTGGACAATTTCAAAAATACTATTTCCACACACTTAGATGTTATGGATCCATGATGCAACATCAAAGATCATAAAATAACACCTTATAACACATATTTAAACAACAAATCACGTACTTCACATAAATCATAAAGATCTACAAAGTTTAGGGTTTATACCTCTTTAATGTTCAATCTTGATTTCTGCCCTCATGATTCTGATCATGGAGAGTTAAAGGTTAATAATAGCTTAACTTATTACTCATTTTCACTCCCATTTTTGAACTTTTAGAGCGAGAGAAAGGTTGGCTAAGTTAGAAAGTAAAGTAAAGACTTTTTTAAACTTTAAACTTTTAATCTTTTGCTTCAATGCACTTGGTGTTGCTAGGTGGCACATTAAACATCTTGGTAGAGTTTATCAAGTTGGAGCAAAATAATATGACCGTATCACGATGATGAAGTTAAGTTTGCGAGTTGTCCCAATTTGCGTCCCACTTGGTTGATAATGAGGAGAGAATGACGTGGATGTTTCTAAGAGGTTTGAAACCCGAGATACGTCAATATCTAATTTCTCACAAACTGTGTTTATATTCATATGTTGTAAATAAGGCTCAGTTATTGGAGCGCGATAACGAGTCAACCCAACCAAGAGAGAGCAGCTGGCAAAATGATAATACCAGTGGTAGTAGTCATCGAAGTGGTGACAACAAACGTGGAGGGAATCAACATGCCAGAAATGGTAACTACTTCGGTGGTAATCATGGCCAAGACTATAAGAGTTGAAATTTTAAGAAGAGGAGATTCAATAATGATGGAAAGACATTAGCACCAGCACCCGTTGTTTAAGAAGGAGAACGATCATCGATTGTATGCTACAAATGCGGAGGGGAGGGACATATTAGTCCAAATTGTACGCAACAGTCCAAAGCATGTTACAATTATGGAAGAGAAGGTCACCTAGCCCAATTTTGTCATGCACCGAAGTCAAGTCCAGCTGGGATGGAGGCATCAAAGGTCTTCCCAAACAAGACAAAACCAGTAGTTCAAGGGAGAGCATTTGTCGTAACCTCCAAAAAAATGAGGAATCCGAACGAGGTGATCACGGGTAAGCTAATCATAAACTCTAGCGAAGTCTATACCTTATTTGATACCGGTTCTACCCATTCTTTTATTTCTCCTACTTGCGCTCAATGTTTAAATTTGATTCCGGAGATATTAGACTTTGACTTATCTGTTGAAACTCCATTGGGAGAAACCTTCATTACATCCACTGTTTATAAGTCTTGTTTGATCCAAATCGGCACTCGCACATTACCTGTCGACCTTATTTCTTTGAAAATACTTGCATTTGATGTGATTTTAGGGATTGATTGGTTAACTACTTATCATGCAAAAATTGATTGTTTCGTAAGGTTGTTAGCTTTCATATTCCTAACCAACCTATTATGTGAATTCAAGCAACCAAACCACTAAAGTCAATCACTATCATATCAAGCCATAAAGCTATTCATTTATTGAAAAATGGATGTCAAGCTTTCTTAGCCCATGTCACAGATTTAAACAAAAATATGTCAGATTTGAATGATATTTCTATTGTTAATTAATTTCCTGACGTATTCCCTGAAGAACTTCCTTGCCTACCCCCAGAGTGTGAAATCGAGTTTGGTATTGACTTTGAACCCGATACAAAACCCATTTCCAAAGCCCCATAACGAATGGCTCCTATTGAACTTCAGGAGTTAAAAACTCAACTACAGGAATTATTAGATATCGGTTTCATTCGTCCCAGTACGTCTCCTTGGGGTGCTCCTGTTCTATTTGTGAAGAAGAAAGATGGAAGTATACGACTTTGTATTGACTATCGGAGTTGAATCATGTCACCATAAAAATAGGTGCCCGCTGCCTCGCATTGATGACCTTTTTGACTAGTTGCAAGGCGCCATATACTTTTCAAAGATCGATCTTCGTTCTGGATATCATCAGTTTAAGAATAAAACCAATGGCATCCCAAAGACTACTTTCAGAACTTGGTACGGGCATTATGAAATCCTAATCATGTCTTTCGAATTGACTAATGGTCTTGCGGCCTTCATGGATATGATGAACCGAGTATTCAAGGAATATTTGGATCATTTCGTGGTTGTCTTTATTAATGACATCCTCATATACTCCAAAAGCCGTGAAGATCATGAGCAACACTTGAGGCTGATACTCCAAAAGCTTCGTGAAAACAAGCTATATGCCAAGTTAAAGAAATGCGAGTTCTGGCTTGAGGAAGTAGTATTCCTTGGGCATGTGATATCAAATCATGGAATATCTATTGACCCAACAAAGATTGAAGTGATTCAAAGCTGGGAGCAACCTAAGTCAGTGACCGAAGTACGTAGCTTTCTTGACTTAGCTGATTATTACCGGAGATTCATGGAAGGATTTTCTCGAATCGCTACTCCATTAACTCAGCTGACTCGAAAAGATACAAAATTCGATTGGAGCGAGGAATGTGAGAAGAGTTTTCAAGAACTTAAGAGGAGACTCATTTCAACACCTGCTCGACAATACCATACGCCTCGGAGGATTTGTCATCTATAGTGATGCTTCAGGCAAAGGGTTAGGATGTGTTCTCATGCAACATGGAAAAGTCATAGCCTATGCATCACGACAACTCAAATAATATGAGAGGAATTATCCTACACATGATCTAGAGTCGGCAGCAGTCGTTTTCGCGTTTAAGATTTGGAGGCATTACCTGTATGGAGAAAAGGTGGAGATCTATACGGATCATAAAAGCCTCAAATATTTCTTCACTCAAAAGGAACTCAACATGCGGCAACGACGATGGCTTGAGTTATTGAAAGATTACGACCATACCATTCAATACCATCATGGAAAAGTGAACGTAGTAGCTGACGCATTGAGTAGAAGATCATATGCGGGTTCGAGTGCGATATTGTCAACGAAAAGGCCCATTTGGTATGACTTACAAAGGATGGAGATAGAGTTAAAGACTACAGATGTGATGATGATGAATATACGAGTAGAACTGACTTTAATCGATAAAGTTAAAGCTACTTAAGCTACAGACCTGGAGCTGATGCGTATTAGAAAGAAAGTGCAAGAAAGTGCTATTCCGGAAGCAAGAATCAATGAAGAACGAATACTTCGAGTCAACTCCAGACTTTGTGTTCCTAACAATTCTGTCTTGAAGTATAAAATCATAATGGAGGTGCACAACACACCGTTTATAATCCATCTTGGGGGTACCAAAATGTATGGTGATCTTTGACATACATTTTGGTGGAGCAATATGAAGAGATAGATAGTGGGGTTTATCTCAAGGTGTCTAATTTTTCAACGAGTCAAGGCGGAGCATCAAGTGCCAAAAGGTCCATTGCAACCACTTAAAATTCCAAAATGGAAGTGGGAGCACATTACCATGGATTTCACATTCTTTGGTCTTCCCAAGGTTTCTCAAGGCATAGATGCGATTTGGGTCATTGTTAATAGATTGACCAAGTCTGCTCATTTCATACCGACATCTGAGAAACATATACACTTGAACGTCTTGCTCTTATGTACATAAAACGATATTGTAAGATTGCATGGTATGCCAAGTATCCATAGTTTCTGATCGAGACACAAGATTCACTTCACGAATTTGGGTTAGTTTGCAAAAAGCTATGGGCACAGATTTACAATTTAGTTCGCCATATCATCCTCAAACGGACGGGCAGTCGGAGAGGACTATTCAAACTCTTGAAGATTTATTAAGACTCTATGTCCTTGACTTCAAAGGAAGTTAGGACAAGTTCTTACCATTGGTGGAATTTTCTGACAACAACATTTATCAAGTAAGTATTGGCATGGCTCCATTTGAGGCATTGTATGGAAGAAAGTGTCGTTCTCCAGTATGCTGGGATGAGGTCGGTGAAGCAACGTTGTTGGGACTGGAGTTGGTACGTATGACTACGGAAAAGATTCAAACGATCCGGCAACGTATAAAAACCTCATAAGATCGACAAAAGAGTTATGTTGATCTTCATCGAAAGGACGTGGAATTCAATATTGGAGATCATGTGTTGTTACGTGTTGCTCCATGGAAAGGAGTTATGAGATTTGGAAAGAGAGGAAAGCTCAATCCTCGATTCATTGGCCTATTTATAATCCTTGATCGAGTAGGAACTGTGGCCTATAGACTCGCCTTACCGCCAAGTATGTCTCGTGTTCATAACATTTTTCACATATCTATGTTACTTAAATATGTGAAAAACCCGAACCACATTACTGAATTAGAACCGGACGAGATAGCGAAAGATTTAACGTATGAAGAAGTACATGTTAAAATCATGGATAAGATGGATAATATTCTACACTCCAAGGTTTTACCTCAAGTTAAAGTTTTGTGGAGAAACCACGGTGTTGAGGAAATGACCTGGAGTTAGAATCTGAAATGAAGTTAAGGTATCCTCACCTCTTCAACATACAAGGTACGCACCCTAATTTCGAGGACGAAATTTCTCGAATTATATTTTTTAATATTATGGTATGGATTTGATATAATGTTATAGTTGTGGGTAATATTTACAAATTTTGCAAAGTAAGCAAGTGGTTATAAAATATTAGATTGGTCGGGGAATATTCGTTTTAACATGGAATATTCGTACGATGACACCATCATTGGTGGACCCCACAACGGAATAACTGTCGGAGTTAGAAAACGACATAATCATCTTTATATAAAAATAACAGCGAAAGTTTTACCGTTAACCTGTTGAAATACTCAGTAGTAAAAGAATAATAATACGTGTGGTTGCATAGTAGCACATGGTATTGATTATTGATGCTTACGTGAGAAATCACTCAGTTATACTCAATTATTGCTACAGTAATTGCTACATAGTATCTCACGTTATTTAATTTAATTATTGTCACAGTATCATCTGTATAATATTTTATATTACTAAATCAATAATTGAGACGACAAAGTTATTCATATTATTATTTGCAATATTGATAATGTCTAGAAAGTTCTGTCGAGGAGAGGTTTGGTCACCTAATTGCGCGCCTATAGGGAAAAATCCTTATCGGAAAGCCCCCTCTTTCCTGGGAATGATCTGGTTGTTAAATATTGTGAGTTATAATATTAATGATGAATAATTGTTATTAGATTAAAAATGTGTTTATTAAAGATAAGTGATTTGTGGTTAAAATTTATTCAATTTTTGATATAAATAAAGGGGTTTGTTATGAGGTATTTGTTATAAGTTTGGCTTATTATTCCATGAGGAGATGTGCTAATTTTTCAGACCGTTGGTTGAAGTTATAATAGTAAATCAATATGGATCGTTGCTTTAAAGTTTTAATAGTAAATCAGTATGGACTGTTGCTTGAAGTTTTAATAGTAAATCAATATGGACCGTCCACTTAAAAGTGAATTAATCTGGGTCGTTCATAAATTAGTTACTATTCAATCCTTTTTCCTATAAATAGAAGCTCATTCCTTCATTATTTCTTACGAATTCACTGAAACTCCAGAGAGAGAAACTATAGAGAGTAAGAAGAAAAGTATTCTGCTACTACCCTACTTCAGTATTCACTCTTCTATTAAGGTAAGGGGTATTATTTCTTTCGTATTCATGAAGAGAGTTATTTCTTTCAATACTCGTAAGGGTTGTTATTCCATTCTTTATTATTCTGTGGGAATAACCTATCTACGCGGTGAAAGTAGTATGCACACAAGCCTATCATGTTTGATGATAAAGCATATACTTTGTAACAATCTTATTCATTTATTAATAAAAAGTATTAATTTATTAAAGGCTTTTAATTATCTACATGATGCTGTTTTATAATATGTGATAAACCCATAGTTTTAAGCAATGCTTTTAGAATAATGATGATGATCATTCTAATGAGATCTAAATTCTTAGAAAGCTTAAAACTAAAATAGTTCCCAATCATTGGATTACTAAATTGGGGATTAGTGAATCCGGATAGATTGGTACATCGCTTGCTGCTCATTGGATGAGGATGATTGATCTCATGATCATTTGTGTGGAGACACTAAAGCAAGTATGTAGGTGCTTATTAGAGAATAAGTTCACCGAACGTTGGCTCGCTAAGGAATACCTAATGGAGTTTTATTTGCTGTCAATAGGAATTCAGAGTGATAGTAGTACAAGTAATCCTTGGACTTGAGATCATCATAGTATCTTGTGTATGATGAGTTATACTTTGACTTATTCCTTAAGACCCTTAGGGTATATCAAAGGGTATGCTTGGGTATAATAAGTTAGCGTATGGAGATAATGTATGATCAATAAAGAATCTACCACTTCTAATAAAAAGAAGAGAATGTCCTATGTGATTCGATAAATGACAACCCAAAGAGTCCTTGGCCAAAGGCGTAATGAAATTAGAAAGGAGTTTCTAATTTGCATTATTTGAGTTATGCATTTAAGGATCGAAATACATATAATTAAATAAAATAAGACTTGACAAGAATTCCATGTCTTATATTTAATTGGGACATTGTATGGTGGAAGGATTGAATTATGCTTTTAAACTATTTACTCAAAGGTTCTTTTATGATTAATGTTGAAATCTATATTATCCGGAAAGTCGCTTTGATCGCTAGGGGGAGAGCTTATCCTTATTGTAGAATAAATATTATTTATTTAAATAAATTAATTATTTAATTTATTTATTTAAATAAGATTAGAATTGTTCTAATTGATTTATTCACAACCTAGGTTTAATATGGAGAACCTAAAGGGTCACACCATAAAAGGAAGAATAATTATTTAAGAAGTTAATGGCATAATCGTAATAATATGTTAAGTATATTTAATTTAATCTATGGTGATAGAATAAATTAAATAGCTTAATATTTATTATTTAATATTTTAGAAATATTAAATATAAATTAATAAGAGGAGTCTTATTAATATTATTACAATTATTATTATTTTAATTTCTAAAAGAGTTTAGGAATTAATTTAATATAAGTACTTCTCATTTATTCCTAATTGGATTAGGAAGGAAAATTAGTTAAAGAGTTTAATTAATTATCCCTAATAAGATTAGGGGAGCTTAATTAATTAAAAGAATTAATTAATTAAAACCCAATTCCTTAATTGTTAAGGTGGGTTGCCCACATCTATAAATAAGAAGAGTCTTATTATGGGTAATGGGTTGTTGACTTTTACAACGTAATAATTCCAAGTTGTTGGGAGTATGCCTTTTCTATAGAGATAGAAAACTAGGGTTAGCCATAACACCCATCTTCTTGAATTTTATTCTTCCTTGGTGGATCACCTCAGAGGCCAAACACATGGGTGGCTAACGCTTGATCAAAGGAAGGAACCAAACCCGTGGATTCAAGATTGAACGCGAAAGGATTTGGAGGTGAACTTGTACACGAGGAAGCTCGATCTTCAAGGGTATGATTTATTCTTTATCTTTTCGTTTAATTACTAAATTATGCATAAAGGATGATCCGGGTATATGGTTTGTAAATTTTAAACTCGATTTTTCCACGCTTAGCACTTTTTATGCAATTTGATTGCGTCCATGAATATTACAAACCTAATGATTAGTATCGAGCCAAACCTTTATGTAAATTATTAATTGTTCAGATTTGATATGTATATTGATATGTGTTTAGAACAATTTAATTGGGCATAATTTTATTGTATAAAATTTAAAAAAAAAAAAAAAAAAAAAAAATTACAATGAGATTTCTACTGACCATGTGTGTTTTGATCTTGATGAATTGGCGGAGATCGTGTTCCATCAAAAAAAAAAAAAAAAAAAAAGGCTTCTGCGTCGTTTTTTTTTGAAAGGAACAGAACTTCACGCAGAGTCATTTTTTTAAAAAGTAGTCGTTGTTACCATGTTGCTTATTATCATGTTGCTTTATCCTTGAATGACCGGATTTGAAGCCACTTAGTACGGAAATCATGAATCAGGTTTTTAAAATAAAGGAACGGTTATTATATATATATATATAATAGTTATATATATATATATATATATTATTAACAAGGGAATACAAGTATAAGTTATATATATATATAAGTAACATATTACAAAAAAAGTTTTATCTTCTTTGAATTGTTTTACGATTTAAAATGCGACTTATATATATATATATATATTCTTAATTATTTTATAATTAAAATAAAATGTTTATTTTAATTTTAAAATAAAAAGTTTTATTTTAATTTTAAATAATTTTATGATTAAAATAAAAGGTTTATTTTAATCTTAAAATAAAAGTTTATTTTAATATTAAAATAAAAGATTTATTTTAATTTTAAAATTAGAATTTCATGCAAACTAATTAGAGTTGGAATTTGATTCCATGATAACTGATTAGAGTTGAAATTGGATTTTATTTTTCCTAAAATAAAGGAGTTTATTTGTAAATAGGGAAGTAAATCCACCTTTCCTTAAATAAAGGAGTTTATTTAAATATGAAATAAGATTTCATATTATTCAAAATAAAGGAGTTTATTTGTGAATAGGAAAGATAATCCGCGTTTCCTTTAATAAGATTTTTTTTTACATGGAATTGGATTCCATAATTAATTAAAATAAAAGAGTTTATTTTAATTAAAGATTTTTTTATTACATGGAATTGGATTCCATAATTAATTAAAATAAAGGAGTTTATTTTGATTAAAGATTTTGATTAAAATAAAATAATTTATTTTATTCAAAATTGGATAAATTAAAATAAAATAGTTTTATTTTGATTTAAATTTGGATTAAAATAAAGGAGTTTATTTTGATTCAAAATTAGATTTTATACTAACTAAATTTGCCCATTAAATGATATCAATATATATATTAAATGTTTATTATTCATGAGATGAATGTTATTTATTGATGCATATGGTGATGTGTATGATAATAAATGGGATTGATTATGGACTATCAATTAATGTGATTGGATTTTATTTTAGTTGGATGCATGAATGTATGAGTTTTATTAAATGGGGTCTCACAGACCTCGCCTTCTCTAATTTTTCTTAATGTAAATTCTATTCCCTCCTATGTATTTCCCTCGATCACGATCAAGGTTTCTATTTATTTTAAAATAGTGTTGTAATAGGAATAGTTAGAATTAATTTTGAAGAATTAGAGATCAAGGAGCAAGGAGCGCTAGAAGACCCGCTTTGTAATGAAGCCCGGTTTAAATGTAATAGTTATGTTTAAATATTATTTCTTGCACCCCTAGGGGTTTGACCTTTTGGTTCACTTGGTGGCTCTAGTGAACCAAACTAGAATAAAAGTCCATAATCAATCCGGGTAGAATATAGTATTCTATATGTGCATGCTTATACTATATATATTATATATTATGCAAACATGCTTCGCATGTTCAATTAATATAACGCGTATTTTATATATATATATAATGCATGCTACGCTAAACAAGATGAGACAAATTAATAACAAACCCCTCAATTTTTATATTAAGTCCTAAGCGCTCAAAGATATTTGGAATATCGAACGTCATTTCTAGCATGATAAAATTAATAGAGTATTAAATATTTAATATGAGTTTGTTGTGTCACCACAAGGCAAGTATTAAGTATTTAAGATGTTAATTTATCACATTTGATGCTTATAAAGAAAATTGAACAATATTGTTTTGTTGTGTCACCACAAGGATGATATTTTTCTTTTTTGAATATATGGAGTGCTAGGTCGGACTTAACTTGGATAATTTTGATTCGGATGTGCCACCACTGATCAAAATAATCTAAGAGGCAAAATACAAGGAGTTACATAGTTGATGTAATTGACAAAAGTTGTCTACCTATTTATTTATATATAGTTTGTTGTGTCACCACAAGGCTATATACATTTGAAATGGGATCCTTATTCTCACTAGCAAATCTTTAATTAGATTTTGCCAAACTATATAAGTGAGGGTAATATAGTTTGAAGAAAATAGTGGGAGATACCAATTTAAAACAAGACCTAAATTATTTTGGTAATTAATAAAAGAATGTATGTTAAAATGTTGTTAATTATAAATTCATTTACATAATTTTACAATGTCTAAAATTACTATCATCATGAAGCATATTAGATGCTATTTAACCGCAATCAATTAAACGGATTGGTTAAGGAATTTGAGAATAGTTCTCATTTGAAAAGCTATCTTATGTCATTAATACGCCTATCCTCGCAATGGTTGCGCATAAATGCCTCTGAGGAAGACATTGCTACTTTTAGAAAGTGGCAAGATGATGCACATTGGCTCAATGCATCATGCTCAGTATCCATTAGTAACAAGCTTGACATCGACTGAAACTATGGATACTTCTACTATACTCCCGCACGTCAAGTAGTTGATGGTGAGGAAAGTAGGACCGATAGATATCGGATATCTAAGGAGCTCTTCCGATCTAGAATGGCCAATGGCACTATAAATATGCACAAAAAGTCCTTAACATTATCAATTTGATTGATCAATTAGGACAACGAGTTTTTTTCATGGATGGAGAGATGAGCCAAGATTTGATCTTGAACTCACTCCGGACTCCTTTCACAATTGTTGTGAATTTTCATATAAACAAGCTAGATATCGCCCTCGGCCGATTTTCTTAACATATTGAAAATGTTGAGAGTCACTTTCCAACCAAGAAAGATCAAGTCTTCTTTGGTAGGGGCCAAAGGATCTTTTGAAAGAAGAACGATTCAAAGAAGGTAAATAGAAAGGCATAAACAAAGGATAATAAGAGCAAAACTGATACGGATAAAGCAAAGGAGTTTGCTTCCACCGCAATAAGCCCGACGACCTTTGGAAAGAAATCGAGAAGCATCTTGCAGAGGCTAACCAAAGAAGCTTAGTGAAGTTTCTACATAATACGCTTTTGTTCATGATTGAAATAAATTTTCTTTAAGTCAAGGTTCTACTTGGGTATTGGATACCGACTTTGGTTATCATAAATATAGATTTATGAAGGACCAAGCGAAGTAAAAGCTAAACAAGTATAAGTAATCCTATGTGTGGGAAATGAAGCAAAGGTTGCAACATTAGCCATAGAAACTTATAGTTTAGCAGCGCCTACTGACGCAAATCTATTAAGTCAATAAATTGTTATTGTATTCCAGTTCTTATTAAAAAATTTTGGTATTATATTTAAGAACAATTGTTGTTCTATTTATAATAATAATGTTTTGTATAGAACTGAAATATTACTTAATAAATTTTGTATACTTGACTTACATGAAAATAATTTTGCATATTGAACAAATTAGTATAAGAAAAGGAGATGATCATTCAAAGAGTTGAATGTGTGTATTTGCTAAAATACAAGTGTGAATTATTTGAAAGGTTCAAAGAATTCAGAAGTGAAACAAATTGACAAAGTATTAAGATTCTTTGATTAGATCAAGGAATAAATACTTGTGCAATAAGTTTCTAGATCATCTCAAATGGTTTTCTCATAATGGACACATCCAGATACGCAATAATTGATTGATGTATCTGAAATGAAAAATCGTACCTTGTTGGACATGGTGCGGTCCATAATGATTTTACCGACATTCCAAATCCTTCAGGATAATGTCCTAGAAATGGTTTGCATATCTCACGAAAAATGGTAACCTCAAAATCCATTTAAGACTCCATAAAAGTTATGGATGGGGAGGATTCCTAATCTTAAGTATGTTAAGATAAGGGTTGTCCAACTTATGTGAAAATGTTTCAAAGGATAAGCTTGGGACAAGATTTGACAAAGTACAATTTGTGGGACATCCTAAAGTAAGTTTAGGGTATATGTTCTATAATCCTACTTAGCAAAAGGTGTTTGTTGCGAACACACTGCGCCTTCTAAGATAAAGGTGTTTATCATTGAAGGGGCTAGTGGGAGGATAATAGATCTTGAAAAGTTCAAGAACCACAAAATACTATAAGTCAAATAAGAGGAACCATAGATAGAACTGTATTGTACCACAAATAAATCAGAATCGAATAATCTTGAAGATACCTAGGAGGTATGGATTCATCATAGATGATGATGATGAGGTACACATCATAGAAGATGATGATCCGATTACATACGATCGTAAAGAGTTCTAGTGTGTACAAAAGGGACAATGGGAGCGCCGCCGTGACATTCCTAATATTATATGTTGATATACTACGGATAAGGAATGACATACCAATGCTACAATCAAGAAAAGATAAAGTTGTCTAAACATTCCTCCATGAATGATTTGGAAGAGTATCTTAATTGGGGATATAAATCTATATAGATAGATTTAAGAGGATGCTCGACTTAACCCAAGGAACGTATATTCATTTGATGCTAAAGTCGTTTAGCATGGCAAACTCCAAGACATGTCTCATGTCGATGAGCCATGGAGTGTATCTCTCTTAATAGTCCCCACAGACTCCTGAAAAGAGAGGTCGCATGAGTGACTATCATGTATGCAATGAAATATACGAGACCTGATGTTGATCAGTCATATTCTGGAGAAGTTCACTATGAGTCAGTGAAAAGCATCTTAAAGTTCTTAACCGACACTAAAGATGTGAGCATACATGGTGGGTCTGAATTAAAACTAGAGGGCTTAATGCACTCAAGTTTTTCGAGACGCACCAAGATGACGAAAAATCCACTTTAAGGTAAAGCGTTATCTTGAACAAAGGATGCAGTTGAATTGGAAAGGTTCCAAACAAAGAAAGAGTTCTTGGTTTAGTGATAAAGACAAAGTATATAGCTATAAATGAAGTCGCAAGTTGATTGTTTGGATTAAAGTTCATTACGTAACTATGAATAGTTCCCAAGTCTCATCTTGGATCAAAACATGTGTTGTGGCACTTTCATTTGATTATTAGAATCATTGAAAGATGGGAAATCACTATAGAGATAGTGGACTCTCAAGAACAACATTACATATCCATTAACTAAAGCTTATCCAACAGCAGGATAATCGTCACTTAGAGAAGAAGAGTATGAGATACCATGACGATTGGCTTTAGTGCAAGTGGGAGATTGAAAGTAGTATGCACACAAGCCAATCATGTTTGATGATAAAGCATATACTTTGTAACAATCTTATTCATTTATTAATAAAAAGTATTAATTTATTAAAGGCTTTTAATTATCTACATGATCTTTGTTTTATAATATGTGATAAACCCATAGTTTTAAGCAATGCTTTTAGAATAATGATGATGATCATTCTAATGAGATCTAAATTCTTAGAAAGCTTAAAACTAAAATAGTTCCCAATCATTGGATTACTAAATTGGGGATTAGTGAATCCGGATAGATTGGTACATACGTTGCTTGCTCATTGGATGAGGATGATTGATCTCATGATCATTTGTGTGGAGACACTAAAGCAAGTATGTAGGTGCTTATTAGAGAATAAGTTCATTTGAACGTGGCTCGCTAAGGAATACCTAATGGAGTTTTATTTGCTCATCAATAGGAATTCTCAGTAGTGATAGTAGTACAAGTAATCCTTGGACTTGAGATCATCATAGTATCTTGTGTATGATGAGTTATACTTTGACTTATTCCTTAAGACCCTTAGGGTATATCAAAGGGTATGCTTGGGTATAATAAGTTGTACATGGAGATAATGTATGATCAATAAAGAATCTACCACTTCTAATAAAAGAAGAGAAATGTCCTATGTGATTC
Source organism: Panax quinquefolius (assembly GCA_020205615.1). Lineage (NCBI taxonomy): Eukaryota > Viridiplantae > Streptophyta > Magnoliopsida > Apiales > Araliaceae > Panax > Panax quinquefolius. The sequence continues at coordinate 59,574,996 of CM035171.1, read as the reverse complement.
GATAAATGACAACCCAATGAGTCCTTGGCAAGGCGTAATGAAATTAGAAAGGAGTTTCTAATTTGCATTATTTGAGTTGTGCATTTAAGGATCGAAATACATATAATTAAATAAAATAAGACTTGACAAAAGAATTCCATGTCTTATATTTAATTGGGACATTGTATGGTGGAAGGATTGAATTGTACGGTAACTATTTACTCAAAGGTTCTTTTATGATTAATGTTGAAATCTATATTATCCGGAAAGTCGTTGATCGCTAGGGGAAACTTATCCCTATTGTAGAATAAATATTATTTATTTAAATAAATTAATTATTTAATTTATTTATTTAAATAAGATTAGAATTGTTCTAATTGATTTATTCACAACTTAGGTTTAATATGGAGAACCTAAAGGGTCACACCATAAAAGGAAGAATAATTATTTAAGAAGTTAATGGCATAATCGTAATAATATGTTAAGTATATTTAATTTAATCTATGGTGATAGAATAAATTAAATAGCTTAATATTTATTATTTAATATTTTAGAAATATTAAATATAAATTAATAAGAGGAGTCTTATTAATATTATTACAATTATTATTATTTTAATTTCTAAAAGAGTTTAGGAATTAATTTAATATAAGTACTCTCATTTATTCCTAATTGGATTAGGAAGGAAAATTAGTTAAAGAGTTTAATTAATTATCCCTAATAAGATTAGGGAGCTTAATTAATTAAAAGAATTAATTAATTAAAACCCAATTCCTTAATTGTTAAGGTGGGTTGCCCACATCTATAAATAAGAAGAGTCTTATTATGGGTAATGGGTTGTTGACTTTTACAACGTAATAATTCCAAGTTGTTGGGAGTATGCCTTTTCTATAGAGATAGAAAACTAGGGTTAGCCATAACACCCATCTTCTTGAATTTTATTCTTCCTTGGTGGATCACCTCTAGAGGCCAAACACATGGGTGGCTAACGTTGATCAAAGGAAGGAACCAAACCCGGTGGATTCAAGATTGAACGCGAAAGGATTTGGAGGTGAACTTGTACCTGAGGAAGCTCGATCTTCAAGGGTATGATTTATTCTTTATCTTTTCGTTTAATTACTAAATTATGCATAAAGGATGATCCGGGTATATGGTTTGTAAATTTTTAAACTCTGATTTTTCCACGCTTCCGCACTTTTTATGCAATTTGATTGCGTCCATGAATATTACAAACCTAACACGCGGACTACCGTATGCATGGTGAAATCTTTTGTTATTCCATTCTTTATTATTCTGTGGGAATAATCTGTCTACGCGGACTACCGCATGCATGGTGAAATCTTATGTAATTCTATTCTTTATTATTATATGGGAATAACATGTCTACGCGGACTACCGCATGCCTGGTGAATAACCCTTCATATTCAATTGTTATTAAATTGTGGAAATGATCTGTCAACGCGGACTACCGCATGACAGGTGAAAATCTATTTGTAGTTTCGTATATTATTTCTTTTCATATTCTTAAATCTAAACTTACTATGGTAAGTATTGCTTCTATAATTCCTGAAACTAGTGGAATGTCCTTAAGTTTTGTCTTCAGATCCATGATCGTTTCATTGGAATATTGATATGAACTTTCTTATTAAATATTAATATTTTCACCCGAGGTACTATTCACGGGTTACTATTCACTCGATTACTATTCACTCGAATATTATTCACCCGAGGATTTGGGATACTTTTAAGATCGAAGTTACTATTCACGGGTTACTATTCACTTGGGTACTATTCACGGGAGTACTATTCATGACAAAAATTGATTTCTTTTCGGTCCAAATCATTTTTGATACAATATTATTCTTGAATTTTACTCCACAAAGCAGTATCATGTTGACAATTTGGACATTATTGAATTCTGGATAAATTAAATTATAAATATTTAAAGATTTATCTTTTGCTTTCTTTTAATTGAATTCTTATATAATTGTCATTATCCTCATGCTTATATTGTGATAAAAGTCATATGTGGCTTACGTGTATAGATGTACTATTGATTGGTATGATTATGACCATGGATTATTCGGTATAATCATGACCGTAATGTTACAAATGATGTGGTAAAAGTCCTCATTGGCCCATAGTGCATTGATGGACAGTTGTTGGTATGATCATAACCATTGATGAAAACACGAATATCCTTGGCCCGTAGTGCATGGATAATTCGTGGTCGTGATACTAATAAATATCCTTGGCCGTAGTGCAGGAATGATTCGATGATGTTGATTAATTATTAAGTCGAGTCTCAAATGATAAAATTGATGATAAACTTTTAAATCATAGAAGATAGTAGATATCATGCTCTAATTGCCTCTTCTAATGGATTGTTTAATTTGTTCATTGCAGATTAAACTTGATGTTTATTATATTTTTATCGCTTTAACGTTGTTGAAGGCTAACGATAATTTATTCTGTATTATCTTAGTAATAATATTTCTTACTGGGCTAGTTGAGCTCACCCTTTGCTTTCATTGTTCTCTTTAGGAAATGAGAATATAGCCGACTAGTCGCGAATGGAGTGACGATTCGGATGTTTGCATTTTGTAGTCTTCACTATTCTGTGAAATAGTGTAATAATAAATGAGGACTTACTTTGAGTTTGAATAATTGCCTAGAAGATAATATTTGTATTAAAACTCAACTAAAGTTGTATATTTAAGTTTGTATTTGTATTACATACCATGTATTTGGCGACTCGAGAATAGGTGATGTATACCTATTTTGGGGTGTCACAATTTGTGTTCCTTGTCAACTTGGAAAACAAGTAAGAACATCGTTTAGGGCAAAGAACATGGTATCAACTTCTTCTCCTTTACAACTACTTCATCTTGATCTATTTGGACCGAAAGACATCCTAGTATAAATGGTAAGTTTTATGCATTTGTAATAGTAGATGATTTCTCTAGATATACATGGATTTTATTTTTGAGAACTAAAGATGAAGCATTTAAGGAATTTGAGAAATTAATAAGAAACTTGGAAACAAAATATAGTCTCAAACTTGTAAGGATAAGAAGTGATCATGGTACTGAATTTCAAAAAGACTTTATAATATTTTGTGATAAAAAAAGAATCAGTCATGAATTTTAAGCCCCTAGAACCCCTCAACAAAATGGAGTTGTAGAAAGAAAGAATAGGACATTACAAGAAACAGCTAGAACTTTATTACAAGAAAGTAAACTTACTAAAAAAATTTGGGCCGAAGTTGTAAACACTTCTTGTTATGTTTTGAATAGAGTACTTATTCGTCCAATCATTTTGAAGTGTCCTTATGAACTGTTAAATAATAAGATTCCTAATATAAGTTATTTCAAAGTTTTTCAATCTAAATGTTTTATTCTAAATAGTAGTGATAACATAGGAAAATTTGTTGCTAAATCTTATGAAGGAATTTTCATTGGGTATTCACGTAATAGTAAAGCATATTGTGTATTTAATATTAACAAGTTGTGTGTTGAAGAATGCTTCATAATAGTTTTAATGAAACTCACAATGATCTTCCAAAAAAAAAGAGATGAGGATGCAGGTAATTTGGAGATCTCAATGAATCCAGCAAACCGGAAGAATCTATTCAGCAAGCCGAATGAACAAATCCAGCAAGGTGAATTGGAAAACTCACAAGGTGTAGAACAAGAAACAACAGAAGAGCTTGAAGTAGATTTCCCTCAACAGGAAGAGGTGATACATGATGTACAAATGCCAAAGACTACGAGATATCTCAAGAGCCATCCCCCAGAAAACATCATTGGAAATATAAACAAAGGAATCACTACAAGGAGAGGATTACAAAATTAATGTGCTTTTTCTGTATTTCTATCACAAGTTGAGCCAAATAATTCTAAGGAAGCTATCCTAGATGAAAGCTGGCTAATGGCAATGCAAGAAGTGTTAGGTTTGTAATATTCATGTGCGCAATCAAATTGCAAAATTATGCGGAAGCGTGTAAAATCAGAGTTTAAAATAATTTTACAAACCATATACCCGGATCACCCTTTATGCACAATTATTAATTAAACGAAGAATAAGAAATTATGAAATCATACCCTTGTAGAAACGAGCTTCCTCAGGTACGAGTTCACCTCCTACTTCTCCGCGATCTCCTTGAATCCACCGGGTTTGGTTCCTTCCTTTGATCAACGTTAGCCACCCATATGTTTGGCCTCTAGAGGTGATCCACCAAGGAATAATAAGAATTCAAGAAGATGGGGTGTTTTGGCTCAAACCCTAGTTTTCTATCTCTATAGAAAGGGCGTACTCTCCAACTAATTGGAATTATTACGTAGTTGTAAAGTCAACCACCTCACCCATAATAAGACTCCACTTATTAATAGATGTGGGCAACCCACCTTAACAATTAAGGAATTGGGTTTATTTAATTAATTAAATTCTTTTAATTAATTAAGCTCCCTAATCTTATTAGGGATAATTAATTAAACTCTTTTAATTAATTTAACCTCCTTATCTTATTAGGAATAAATGAGAGTACTTATATTAAATTAATTCCTAAACTCTTTAGAAATTAAAATAATAATAATTGTAATAATATTAATAAGACTCCTCTTATTAATTTATATTTAATATTTCTAAAATATTAAATAATAAATATTAAGCTATTTAATTTATTTTATCACCATAGATTAAATTAAATATACATAACATATTATTACGATTATGCCATTAACTTCTTAAATAATTATTCTTCCTTTTATGGTGTGACCCTTTAGGTTCTCCATATTAAACCGGTTGTGAATAAATCAATTAGAACAATTCTAATCTTATTTAAATAAATAAATTAATCAATTAATTTATTTAAATAAATAATATTTATTCTACAATAGGATAAGCCTCCCTAGCGATCAACGACTTTCCAGATAATATAGATTTCAACATTAATCATTAAAGAACCTTTGAGTAAATAGTTACCGTACAATTCAATCCTTCCACCATACAATGTCCCAATTAAATATAAGACATGGAATTACTGTCAAGTCTTATTTTATTTAATTATATGTATTTCGATCCTTAAATGCACAACTCCAAATAATGCAAATTAGAAACTCCTTTCTAATTTCATTCTGCCTTGGCCAAGGACTACTAGGTTGTCATTTATCGAATCACATAGGACATTTCTCTTCTTTATTAGAAGTGGTAGATTCTTTATTGATCATACATTATCTACATGTATAACTTATTATACCCAAGCATACCCTTTGATATACCCTAAGGGTCTTAAAGAATAAGTCAAAGTATAACTCATCATACACAAGATACTATGATGATCTCAAGTCCAAGGATTACTTGTACTTCTACTATCACTATAGAATTCCTATTGACAGCAAATAAAACTCCATTAGGTATTCCTTAGCGAGCCAATGTTCAATGAACTTATTCTCTAATAAGCACCTACATACTTGCTTTAGTGTCTCCACACAAATGATCATGAGATCAATCATCCTCATCCAATGAGCAAGCAACGTATGTACCAATCTATCCTGGATTCACTAATCCCCAATTTAGTAATCCAATGATTGGGAACTATTTTAGTTTTAAGCTTTCTAAGAATTTAGATCTCATTAGAATGATCATCATCATTATTCTAAAAGCATTGCTTAAAACTATGGGTTTATCACATATTATAAAACGACATCATGTAGATAATTAAAAGCCTTTAATAAATTAATACTTTTATTAATAAATGAATAAGATTGTTACAAAGTATATGCTTTATCATCAAACATGATTGGCTTGTGTGCATACTACTTTCAATCTCCCACTTGCACTAAAGCCAATCGTCATGGTAACTCATACTCTTCTTCTCTAAGTGACGATTATCCTGGCATTGGATAAGCTTTAGTTAATGGATATGTAATGTTGTTCATGAGAGTCCACTATCTCTATAGTGATTTCCCATCTTTCAATGATTCTAATAATCAAATGAAAGTGCCACAACACATGTTTAGATCCAAGATGAGACTTAGGAACTATTCCTAGTTACAGTAATGAACTTTAATCTAAACAATCAACTTGCAACTTTATTTATAGCTATATACTTTGTCTTTATCACTAAACCAAAGAACTCTTTCTTTGTTTGGAACCTTTCCAATTCAACGCACTTTGTCCAAAGTAACCCTTTACCTTAAAGTGGATTTTTCTACGTCGTCTTGGTGCAATCTGCTCCAAAACTTGAGTCCATTAAGCCCTCTAGTTTTAATTTAGACCCACCATGTATATGATCACATCCTTAGTACCCTGCTAGCACTTTAAGATGTTTTCAGCGACTCATAGTGAACTTCTCCATAATATGATCGATCAACATCGTGTCTCGTATATTTCATTGCATACATGATAGTCACTCATGCGACCTCTCTTTTCGAGTCTGTGGGGACTATTAAGAGATACACTCCATAGCTCATCGACATGAGACATCTCTTGGAGTTTACCATGCTAAACGACTTTAGCATCAAATGAATATACATTCCTTGGGTTAAGTCGAGCATCCTCTTAAATCTATCTACATAGATTTATATCCCCAATTAAGATACTCTTCCCAAATCATTCATGGAGGAATGTTTAGACAACTTTATCATTCTTGATTGTAGCATTAGTATGTCATTCCTTATCCGTAGTATATCAACATATAATACTAGGAATGTCACGCCTCGCTAATCACCACCCTTTTGTACACACTAGAACTCTTACCTCATCGTACGTAACTCTAGATCATCATCTTCTATGATGCATACCTCATCATCATCATCTATGATGAATCCATACCTCCTAGGTATCTTCGGTACTATTCTAGATTTACGATTCGGTTGTGGTAAAATAGATCTATCTACAGGTTCCTCTTATTTAACTTATAGTGTTTTGTGGTTCTTGAACTTTCAAGATCTATAATCCTCCCACTAGCCCTTTCAATAATAAACATATTTATCTTAGAAGGCAGCGTATTTCGTAACAAACACCTTTTGCTAAGTAGAATTATAGAACATATGCCCTAAACTTACTTTAGGATGTCCAACAAATCTACACTTGTCAAATCTTGTCCCAAGCTTATCTTTTTGAAATCTTTTCACATAAGTTGGACAACCCTTATCTTAACATACTTAAGATTAGGAATCCTCCCGTCCATAACTTTTATGGAGTCTTGGGGCGGATTTTGAGGTTACCATTTTCGTAGATGTCACGCAGCCATTTCTAGGACATTATCCCGGAAGGATCTTTGGAATGTCGGTAAAATCATTATGGACCGCACCATGTCCAACAAGGTACGATTTTTCATTCGGATACATCAATCAATTATTGTGTATCGGGATGTGTCCATTATGAGAAAAAACCATTTGAGATGATCTAGAAACTTATTGCACAAGTATTTATTCCTTGATCTAATCAAAGAATCTTAATACTTTGCCAATTTGTTTCACTTTTTTGAATTTTTTTCAACCTTTCAAATAATTCACACTTGTATTTTAGCAAATACACATTCAACTCTTTGAATGATCATCTCCTTTTCTTATACTAGTTTGTTCAATTTGCAAAATTATTTTTTACGCATAAGTCAAGTATACAAAATCCATTAAGTAATATTCCATTCTATACAAAACATTATTATTATAAATAGAACAACAATTGTTCTTAATTATAATACCAAAGATTTCATTGTCCAACAATAAAATGGAAATAATATTTTAACAAGAACTGGAATACAATAACAACTTATTGACTTAATAGATTTGCCCGTAGACATTGCTAAACTATAAGTTTCTATGGCTAATGCAAGAACCTTTGTTACATTTCCGCATATAGGATTACTTATATTTGTTTAGCTTTCTACTTACATTTGGTCCCTTCATAAATCTATATTTATGATAACCAAAGTCAGGTATCCAATACCCAAGTAGAACCTTGACTTAAAGAAAAAATTATTTCAATCATGAACAAATCTTGTATTATAACAAAAACTTCACTAAGCTTCTTTGGTTAGCCTCTCGCAAGATGCTTCCATGATTTCTTTCCGGTGTCGAGGCTTATTGCGGTGGAAAGCAAACTCCTTTGCTATCCGTGACGCTTTGTTCTTATTATCCTTTGTTTATGCCTTTCTATATACCTTCTTTGAATCGTTCTTTTTTTTAGAAGATTCTTTGGCCCTACCGATGAAGACATGGTCTTTCTTGGTTGGAAAGTGACTCTCAACATTTTCAATATGTTAAGCAAATCGGCCAGGCCGATATCTAGCTTGTTCATATGAAAAATTCACAACAATTAATGAAAGGAGTCCGGGAGTGAGTGCAAGATCAAATCTTGGCTCAACTCTCCATCCATGACAAAACTTCGTTGTCCTAATTGATCAATCAAATTGATAATGTTAAGGACTTTTATCTACATCTTTAGTAGTGTCATTGGTCATTCTAGATCGGAAGAGCTCCTTAGATATCGATATCTATCGGTCCTACTTTCCTCACCATCAACTACTTGATGTGCGGGAATATAGTAGGAGCATCCATAGTTTCATCTTGTGGACGTCAAGCTCGTTACTCATAGATCTGAGCATGATGCATTGAGCCAACTGTGCATCATCTTGACACTTTCTAAAAGTAGCAATGTCTTCCTCAGAGGCATTGTCTGCAACCATTGCAGGGATAGGCATATTATGGACATAAGATAGCTTTTCAGCCATGAGAACTATTCTCAAATTCCTTAACCAATCCGTTTAATTGATTACGATTAATTTAGCATCTAATATGCTTGCAGCGATGATAGTAATTTTAGACATTGTAAAATTACGTAAATGAATTTGTAATTAACAACATTTTAACATACATTCTTTTATTAATTACCAAAATAAGTTAGGTCTTGTTTTAAATTGGTATCTCCACTATTTTCTTCAAACTATATTACCCTCACTTATATAGTTCGGCAAAAATCTAATTAAAGATTTGCTAGTGAGAATAAGGATCCCATTTCAAATGTATATAGCCTTGTGGTGACACAACAAACTATATATAAATAAATAGGTAGACAACTTTTGTCAATTACATCAACTATGCAACTCCTTGTATTTTAATATTAAATAAAACCTTTTATTTAAAATTAAAATAAACTTTTTTTATTTTAGTTATATAAAATAATTAATATATATATATTATATTAGCATTATAATATATATATATATATAATATCATTATATATAATATATATAATAATGGTGCAGCGCTTTTACTTACGAATGCATCACTTGCATTAAAAAATTATTGTATATCTTTATATATATATATATGGCTTAGATTTCTTAGTTTTAGGTGCCTTGTTTAAAAAAAAAATTAAGTATCTGCATAACACATGTTTATTAAATTAAATTGTATAGAAACATATATAAATTCCGTCTTTGTTTTTTGAAGGAACTTTCATGTGATTAACGTAATAATAATAAAATTGGATTCTGACAGTTTTTTTTTTTTTCAATAAATTTTATCTGACATGGGTAGCACCCGAATAAGTTAATTACAAACGTATATACGATATCGTAATAAAACAATTAATAATTAGCATAAAAGTTTGGCTC